>JANAVB010025197.1:4491670-5091670 GCA_029216955.1 Iris pallida
TATTTATAGGGGTCATGTCACAACTTGGCCTAGTTTTTCTAGTTGGGACACACTTATGACTCGGCCTTCCCTAGCATGGCTAATACACTAGTCAAGACACACAACCACGCTATCCGTGCCATGATTTCTAGTAATCTTGTACTCTAAATATTAACCATGACTAAAGCCTCCTATCATAATAAGCATTTAATTACATATTTATAAAATTCCAAAAATCACCATTTAATTCAAAAAATAAAAAAGATATTTCAAAATTTCGGAAAGAGGGGTTACAGGCGCATGGCGCTTTGTGCGCTACTTGATGCGCTCGTCTTATGCACCATGCGCAGGCACATGTGCAGGGGCATGCATAGGAGCATGAGCAGGGCATGCGCGGGCTAAGTGCAGCTATGTGCGTATGTGCATTTATGCGCATGCTGCATGAGCTGTTAGGGGTTCCACTGCTGCTGTGCTACTGCGCGCTTGCAGTACTGCGTGTCTGTGCTGCTGGACAGCAGCGCACAGGCGCACAGGCTGACGGGATGAGTGGGCGCTGGGGCGCAGATGGCGTATGATCTGGTTGATTGAAAGATTTGAGCGGTTATCAAAAGATTCAGTCAATTATTCAGATCCATCTTTTGTGGTATTTGAATTTAATTCATTCAAATCTTTCCATTATTCGTTCTTATCTTTTCGTAATCAGTTACGACCAGAATTAGGGTTAGGGTTTCGGCCTAACTCTATAAATACTCTTTTCGTTCCTTCTTTGAAAAATACTCAGAAATTAAGAGACGAAGGAAGTTGTGTCGCTGCTTCCATTGGAGTCCATTAGAGTTCAGCGAGTTCGTGAAAGGAGGTGACAGCGAGCATTCCAGAAGTTCTTTCGAACTTGCTGGTTCCTGCGAGCAGATCGAAGTAGGACGAATCTTGCTTTGAGCAACGATAATCTTCATCACCTCAGCAAAGTTGTCTTCATCAACTCTGGTTCTTACAAAAAGACCAAGTCATCAACCTCGTATCTCACAAAGAGAACAAGTATTCATCTGCGTGTCTCACTAAGGGACCAAAATTTCCATCTAAGATCTGTTTAATATATATATATATATATATATATATATATATATATATATATATATATATATATATATATATATATATATATATATATATATATATATAACCTCACTTTTGCATCCTCCAAGCATCCCCATGATAACACTCGTTGGATCTTGTTTAAGTTATCTAATCTTTACTATTGAAAAATCAATCATTAAGATTAGATGAGTTAAACAAAATCTAATTGACCTCTTCTCCGCTTTCTCTTATAGTTAGCTGGCGGTGTCTGGTCGCAACCAGCTTCCGGGAACGAGAAATACCGCCAACAGGAGAAACGTGCCTGCTATGTTTTTGAGCAGGGCCAAGCGCAACGGGTGGCTGATCTTCCAACATCTCATCTGACAAGATTGGTGGCTGATCCACCTCTGCGTCTGCCGTCGGAAGGGTAGAGTCATCTCCATCATGCTCGTTGCCTTCATCATCCTCATCCACAGAATCCAAATCTGGCACTTCGACTCTAGTCTTTCTCTTCTTGGCCCCTTGGGACCCTTCCTCCGGGCCAGTACCAACAATAAAACTGGCACCCGGGTTAAAACCGACCGGAGGTTTGTTCGCCATGACATGGTACAAGGCCGCCATGTACAAGATCTCTACTGACGCCTTAATAGCAGGGACCGAGAAAATGGTACGGGTATGGAATGTATCGTAGTATTGCCAAGCCCTGATACCATCAAGAAGGCTACCTTCAAAGCCCAGACAGGAGCTGGGATTGTCTAAACAAAGCTGGCTATATCCAAACTGACGGGCAAACCTGCTAGGCAGATAAGGCTCCAGAAAAACAGTATTGCGGTTACGATACACCAGATGTGCGGGGCGGATGTTACGCAGCTATAGGAGCTTCTGGCCGTCCAGAAGTTGAGGGGGCGCAATACCGTCAAGATGTACAGCCTCTATGTCCATGGCAGTAAAGCGAGGGACGGATACGAAAATATGATACATATCTACCCTCGCCAATGCCATCCGGCAAGCCCGCATGGTCCTCACACTCCCAAGGCTCATCACAATAGCGGAAGATAAATGCATCATCATCAGTCACACCGTCTTCAGAGCCCGGTCTCATCAAAGACGGATAATGTATCAACAGCCACCCCATCAAATAGTGATAGGGCAACTCAGTTCGTTCAAAATTCTTGGTCACGTCGCAAGCAATGACCTTGGATGTGAAAGTACGAAGGCCACGGTGTATGCTGCACACCATGGCCGGGAGGAGAGCTAGCCTGATTCGCAAAACTAACTTCACAGCCGGAAGGATGAAGTTACGACTGATTCTCTCGATAGAACCAGCTCCTCCAGAGACTACACAGTTTCGCAGCCATACCATCAAAAATCCCGCCATGAGCACTTTTTCTGACAACTCTTGGGTATCCTGGTAGAAATAACCGAAAGAGTCAATTTTACTCCCGAATCTATCGCTGGTGGTGGCCACCCTCTTAGCCGACGACACCAAGTCTTTCATCGCCTCCCGGGATCGAGGGCGACGGAAAGTAATTCGTCCTGAGGCATCTGTCGGGAAGAGATAGTGTACCCAGTCCTTGGTATGGGGAGCATTCCCTTCCGAGTTGTTATCTTTTCTGGTCGTCTGATGACATGTGCTGTAGTGGCACAATATCTCTTGATAAAGGGGCACGAAGCCTGGATACTGTCTTTCCAAATCTTTGAACTCCTCGTTCGTGGGAGTATACGCCTCAAAAGCTTCGTCCCCCCAAGGAAGCTTGGAGACCGCGTGCATTTCGTGGAGCGCAAGCCCCATTTCCCCTATGGGTGTATAGAAGGTTCCCGTACGGCAATTATACATCTCCAGCAGAGACATGAACAACTTCTTATTTATGGGCAAGCCATGGCTGGTGTCCCGAATGGCATGGTAAAGGCCGATCTCACACAAAAAGGCCTCGTACTTTTGCAAGATCCATGTAGACAGATTGGTCCACGAGGGAACATGATGTGTTCAACTAGGGAGCATCAACCGGCTGATGGGGTAGGAGCCCTTCCGAGCAAGTTGATTTATAAAAGTGTCGGCGGTAGAAAATGTGAAATTGGGGGCCCGGCACGTTCAAGAAAGTACCTGGGACCAATCCCGTTACAGAACAGCTGGTGTGCACCTTGCCTGCAGTCACTGACTTCATGCTGTTGTTATAATGGATGTCTCCCACAAACATCCCACCTCGGGTAGGAGTTAAAGTCTCTCCCATCTTTCGGTCTAGTGGAAGCATATTGAACCAAGATAACGGGAAGTGTCGCTCCATTTGGGGGATGCGGATTGCCATCCCGTTAGAGACAAAACTCCAGTTCTCTGACACCTCCAGAACATGACTGTTCTCCACAGTCAAGGCGTCTCCAAAGAAGAACGCAGGCTCCCCTTCGAATTTCCCGGAGTTCATCGTAGCGTTAAGGAAATGGAAAGACTGGTTCTTGATGGCATTCAGTCTAGCCGGAGGCTCATCACTCGGAAACTGGTCTGTCATATGCTGAACAATATGGTCGTACCTATAGCCGAGAGCAGCTTAGGCGCTACCCACCAAGAGTTCTCCAGCAGCATTAACCGGCAGATTCACTGAAGAGAAGACAGAGAAAGATAAGTTAAAAGGATGGATAAAGAGAACTGATTGGGTGCTTTCAAGCCTCATGCGGCTCAGGAAAACATCCATGCGGCTCCGATTTAATGAAGCCTTATGCGACTCCAACTTAACGAAGCTTCATGCGACTCAAGCTCAGAAGGGCACTTATGCGGCTCCGTTCAATGAAAGTCCATACGGCTCAGCGTCGCTTATGCGGCTTCATCGACGAAGCGCGTATGCGGACACAGTGGCTTTCTTATGCGGCTCACAGCTCAGCCATAGGATGAACATACGGCTCGCAAAGGCTCATGCATAAAATATGCGACGTAGCCATAGCAGTTAGGGTTCTTTAACTCATACATTGTCCTTACCAGTAATGGGGGGATGAATGTCAGGATGAACATCGGGTACGACGACCGACGGAGGAGCAGCCGCAGTCGAGGCAGAAGTAGAGGCTGCCTTCTTGTCCTTTGCTGCCACGGTCTTCTTGGGAGCCATTAGTTATCGGAGAGGAAAAGGACAATCGAGATAGGAAAGATTTGAGGTAAAAGAGAAAGTAAAGAAGCCCTTTCTCTCTCCAAACGTCTCTTATTTATAGAAGGACGAGAGAAGGAGGACACGTGGATCAGTAATCGCCTCGTAAAAGACAGAACCGACTCCTCGAATTTCATCCCCGAGATTCACCCAGGGCATAAAATACGAAAGATTTAATGAGACGACCCTTGGGATTTTCCCCCCAAAAACGGTGCCAAAACGAAGTGAAGACGATTAAAGACCCGCACACGTGGCAAGAAGCTATGCGGCTCAAAGGTCCCCTACAGCTGAAACATCAATGCGGCCAGGACTTTATATGCGGCCAGAAGAATATACAGCCATGCTTCTTATTCAAATTATTTCAATTTTGCAAATTAAAAACTTTGAAGGGGGTCTTGTAGAAGCATGGAAAATGATCTATACGGCTAGGAAACCCCATGCGGCTCAGAAAGCCCATGCGGCTCAGAGAGTCATGCGGCATAAGGGACTATGCGGCCCAAGACATCCCATGCGGCTCAGAAGACACGTGGCGTAACAATGCTCCCCTCCGCCCTATGCTGCATTAATTATTTGACGGCTGACAACTCTGAAAAAAGTGACAGCCCTGACACAAGAGAGGTAATTATGACTCTGTCATAATGACAGACCCCTAGGGAAGAGAAAGAGATCTTTGACACAATCCCCCGAGATCCATAAAAATGCCACGTGGCCTTGCCACGTGGGCGTTCGTATGCGGCTCGAGCGAAGACTTCCCATGCGGTTCAGAATGAAGCCATCTTATGCGGCTCAGGCCGAAACAGTCTCATGCGGCTCAAGCGGAGGCCTTCCTATGCGGCTCAAGAGGACCATTTCCATGCGGCTCAGGCGGATGCATCTCTATGCGGCTCGCAATGATCATCTCCATACGGTTCAAAGGTTCGAGGGGGGCCACTACCCAAGCAGCCATGACACGTGGCCCAAACCTTATGCGGCCCAAACCTTATGTGGCCTAAACCTTATACGGCTCAATCTTCATGCGGTTCAGATCCCCCAGTGGCTCCTAGGACACATGTCCTAAGCCGATCAATTTCCCAGATTTATTGCAATCAGAGATTGGGTTAAATCCCAATAATCTGGGACATATGGCAGGAGAATAAATTAAATTTATTCGCAGACAGCAGCAGATCATCATGAGGAAGATTTATTCCAATCAGCATTAATTACTGATGAGATTTGGTATAATCTACACTTAATGGCCCAGATTCACCACACTCAAAACTAATAGCCTAGATTGACCAATCCACAGGCCGCCACCATCTCCAGAAAGCAATCATTGCAACCCTAATGATCACATCCCATTCCTATAAATAGCAAGGTGTCATTCCCTTGCAACATAGACATTCCCTGGCAATATATACAACGGAGAGAGCGCGACCAGAGAGACCCCTTTTCGAGATCAGAGAGTATTAGAAGACTTGGAGAAAAAGCAGAGGGAGAGCAAAGAGAGCATTTCTTCAACGCCGAGCAATCTTCTGGAGCCAAGGCTGCATACCGATCGTCCAAGGAGTAAGGCAGGGCTGCCGTCGCCTTCCCGAGCCTCTATCGTCACCCTCCAGAATCTAAAATAAACAATTGTACTTAGTCTGCTGTACCTAGGCTTTCGTCCCTAGGCTTTCTTTGTACAAGCGAGTTTGTATTGTGAGTCTAAGTTCAGTCCTCCCATAAAACTGTTCTGTACTTTTACAATCAATGGCAAACAGGAGACTTCAACACAATCTCATACAGAGAAGAGAAATTCGGGGGTCGCCCCCCCAGCCAGCCATGGCCGACTTCAACACCTTCATCTTCAACGCCCACATGTCTCCCCTTCCCTTTACCGGTAACGCCTTCACCTGGTGCAACATGCAGGAAGGCGCCAGAAGATAATATCTATGCCTGGATCGGGCCTTGATTGATAACCACTGGTCCGACATGGATCTCATCTCCAACCTCTCTCACCTCAACACCACCGAATTTGACTACTCTCCTCTCCTCATCGAGATCTGCAGTAAACCCAACCTCATAAAGAAACCTTTTAGATTCTTAGACTTCTGGAGATATCACCCCCAATTCAGAAACATCGTGGCCTCTGCCTAGAACTCGATGAACCATCCCGACCCCCTTGTCAACGTGGCCATCAAACTCAAGGCAACCAGGAACGCACTATCCACTTGGAGCAAACATGCTTTCGGCAACATCTTCCAAGAAATAAAAAAAAACGGAGGACGATGTTACTCGGTAGAGATCCGGCTCTCCTTGAACCCCTCTACGGAGGAGCATGCCGCTCTCAACCTCACCAGAGCTCTACTCAAATCTCGACTAAAGGTAGAGACTGAATTCTCGAAGCAGAAAGCCAGATTGACTTGGAAGGGCAAGGGCGACAAAAATACCATCTTCTTCCACGCTTGCATCAAAGGCCGCAGACATCAACTTAATCTGTACCAGATCACAGACGATAATGGCACCTTACTAAAAGACCAGCAGAGTATCCAGGTGGCAGCAGCTAACTTCTATTCCAAATTATTCACCAAAGACATCATCGTTAAAGACGACAAATTCCTGGCTAAGGTCCCCAAGCTGATCAGTGAGTGTGAAAACATGCAGCTCCTGACCCCACCTTCCGCGGAGGAGGCCAAGTCCGCTGTGTGGGCCCTTGACGAACACAGCGCCCCAGGGCCTGATGGTTTCTGTCACTTTCCGTTCCCGGAATACGTAATTTTTTGATTTTTTCTGTATGTGGTATCTGGCACATGTATCTTGATTGTATGTATCATGTATTTGTAACTGGCCATGGCATGGAATAGTATCTCGTCGCAGATTAATATGCCATCCCTTGTCCGTGTCTGGTTGTAGGCGTGATTTACTACTTCGATGATAAGATATCTGAACCGTGTTGTGGTTACAATTTTATTTAAATAATTTAGTTAGTTGTATCATGTAGCATTTAACATATCATTAGTCATATGGTTTAGATCATGCTTAAGATTGGGGTTTCTTTGAGTCAACCCAACCCCTATATATATTCTCTTCCTCACTCTCTCTCCTTATTCACTCTCATTTATTTTCCTCAAGCAAACTTCTAGGCCAGTACAACTTGCTCACAAGTGGAGATTTGTGTATTTTTCATCCTTGATTTTTCTTTTGATATTATTTATCTATATTGCTCTTTTCATCATCCTCTACAAGTTTAGTACTTGGTATTTTCGATTTTGATGGATGAATTCTTGTAGATCTAAGTTTATGTCAATTTTGGTTTTCCTTGGTTTTGATCTATTAAACTTGCGTGTTTTCAAAATCTAGTTGTTCCATGTGGTAGAGCATTTTATTTTACCCAAACTGGACCTTTAAAAAGTTAGATTTCACTTTGTTTTGGCCGAGTTGTGCAAGTTTGAAGTTCATGGGTTCCCTGGCCATCTTTTTTGGATTTGGGAGAAGATAAGCAGTTTGGCCGCATAAGTCTTTGGCCGCATGAGTCTGGCCGCATGAGTCTTTGGAAGCATGAGTCTTTGGCCGCATTAGTCTTTGGCCGCATGAGTTTGGTCGCATGAGTCTTTGGCCGTATTAGTCTTTGGTCGCATGAGTCTGGCCGCATGAGTCTTTGGCCGCATTAGTCTTTGGCCGCATAAGTATTTGGCCGCATTAGTCTTTGGCCACATGAGTTTGGCTGCATGAGTCTTTGGCCGTATTAGTCTTTGGCTACATGAGTCTGGCCGTATGAGTCTGGCCGCATGAGTCTGACCGTATGAGTCTTTGGCCGTATTAGTCTTTGGCCGCATGAGTCTGGTCGCATGAGTCTGGCCGCAAGAACCCTCGGCCATATGTATCCTTGTGTCTTGGTCCTCATTCCTGATCTGACTACCTATACGAGTGCTGGATAGACCTATGTATGTACTAAGGTACAATCTATGTGAACACCGAGGTGCTATCCTATGTTCTAAGTGTTCCTATGTGATATCTGCCAGTACACCCAAGAGTTCAGTATTTACATAGCGAATGGTCGGTAGCAATGACGTGGTATGTGTTCTGTGTTGCATTACACCAAGAAGGGGTACATACATATGACTCCATGAGCCAGTACGGATCCCTTCTTAGGGTGCTCGTACATTGTACGACATCTACGGGAGTGAGCATGTGACCACGACATGTGAACCTCGAGGATAACCTAGGGATTAATTAGGCAACTAAATTGGTAGATGCATTGGGTGGAAAGAATCCCGAGATCGTGCCATATTAGCCACTCCAGGTCCAGTCCTGACGTGTCGGATTGGCCGCCACATATATGGTTTCATTCGCCTGTAGTGAATGACTATATCCGACTTCTACGAGCTATGTGTTATATGTTTTAGCGCGGTAGCCCTCCGGGGGACCGGTGCATAATCAATATGCTATATATCTAATGGTTTGGCTAACCCTGCTGGGTTGACATGATATGAGGATTCCTTTTAATCAGTATCGTGGGGATAACTCCACCAAATATAAAAAGCCGCAGGAATGAATGGCCACTTAAAAATGACTTGACTATGCCTTGTACCTTCCGTTAGTAGCCGAAGGACATGGACTGTCATGGTGCGTGGTCCAACCCATATCCTTGTTTGGTTGTTGGGTTGGTCTCTCATGTTATGACAGGCTGTGGACCGAGGTTACGACCGAAAGCCTTCTATTATTATTATTATTATTATTATTGTTATTATTATTATTTTATGCTTGGGTTTTATTTCTCTCTTTATGCTCCCTTGTAGTACTTGCTATTCGGGGCTGACCCCGATGGTTTTGTTTGGCCAGTTCTCGTAGCAGCGCCAGAGGATCCAGTCTTCTACCCGAATAATGGTGTACACCAGGAGTATGGGCGCCAGGGACCATGAGTGGATTTCTTCTTCACTGCTCTGATATCTTCTATATTGTACTTGGCATTTAGCCACCGGCACCTGTTTAGCCGACATTTCTGGACATTAGTTTCCTTTTACATAATTGTAATTAAATCAGTCTGCAGTTGACTACGGTTATGTACCTATGACTCTCGGTACTAGCTTATCATTTTGTATAGCTAGACTCATGATTTATTTTGATGAAGCATCGGGGACGCCTTACTGCTTTATCTTATATGATCATTATTTACTGCTTCTTGTTTTGATTGATTGAGACATAGATGCTCTGTGAGACCATAAAAGTCTTGATTGTAGCATGCACCCTCTTGTTTCTTGACAGCCATGATCGCCATATGACGTTTGTATACCTCATATGGTATAGCTGGCCTAGTTACCCCCAGTATTCTGGTACTGGGGCGTGACAAAGTTTTATTGGTGGTCCATGCAGGTCTGTTTTTTAGACTTGTGGGTGTTGCAATTATAGGAGTCTCAATCAAAACATGTTTCCCTTGATCTACTGATTCATCTTCTCTTTCTCCCACATTGATTGCTAATTTGATCGTCATCATCGATTCCTTCTCGTCCTGTCTTTTGATACCTTGTATCCTTTCCTTTAGGGGCACATCGTTCTCGGCTATTGGAGGAGCCGACATGGGAGAGAATCCAGTAGAGCAGGGACCAGTTGGAGATCAGCAAGGGGTAGCCGCTCTACCTGGACAGATTTAAATCGAGAACGTTACCAAGCATGAGCCAGTTGAGCCACATAGGCCAGAGGTTCCTGTACCTCTAGTGATGCCGGTAGTACCAGTAGCACTAGACGTATCGGCACTATTGCAGATTATTTGAGGTTTATTGGAGACCCCCTAACACCAAACGGCAGCCCAACAGCAACAACAGACCCAGCAGCAAGAACAGAATGTATTACTGAATCAAAGGTTACAGCTAGCTCTTGAAAGGAGCGTCAAAAATGACTCAAAAGCGTCGGGAAGGTTTTGTCGACTTAAGCTGAGGTACTTTGATGGCACGGAGGATGCCATTACAGCGGATGCTTGACTTCAGGATATTGAGGCCATATTGACAGCAGCAAAGGTTCCAGCTGGAGAGAAGGTTGACCAGGTCAGACTGTTACTTCAGGATCTCACCCGTGATTGGTAGGCAACATAAGGGGTTGGAATGACACATCATGTTCCTTGGGATAGCTTCAGTACCAGGTTCAAGGCCAAGTACTTTGGCGTGGTAGCTCGATATGAGCTTCAACAGAGATTTATCAGCCTCAAGCAGGCTGGTAGGACGGTAGATGGCAATACAATAGAGTTCTGCAGATTGAGTCGGTTTGTACCGACAATGGTGGCTACAGAGCCAGAGAAGGCTATGAGGTTCCAGCAGGGACTTCACTTAAAGATTATGCAGCTGGGCGAGGGGTACGACTACCAGATATTCGATACAGTATTGATGGCGGCTCGGAGGCACGAGCTTACTATTCAAAGGTTATCAGCAAGGACTGGAGGCCAGAAGAGGTCTCATACACAGAGTACAGGAGGAGGAGGAGCAGTACCTCAGACGTCAACACCAGTACCTGGCGTCCGCATTCGTGATACAGCACCGGTCATGACAGTTGTGACTGTACCAGTTCGACAGCAGCAACCGAGATATCAATAACGTCAGGAGGCACCAGTAGGTTGTACTTATTATGGTAAAGGAGGGCACACTCTGGAAGTATGTCGTTCAGCGAATGGACAGTGCTTGAAGTGTGGAGGTTCAGACCACCATATAGCTACTTGTCCACAGATACAGAGGCCATGAGGGCCAGCTCAACAGTTTTCGGCGATGCCAACTCCAGAGGTAGCACCGTATCATGGGCGAGCACTAGCAGTAAGGCCATTAGCCTAGCGTCCATTACTGATGCAGGCTCAGATGCACTGATAAGTACAACATCAGGCAGGACCGCAGAGGCCGCAGCAGAAGGTCTATGGAAGACAGCAGCAGAGGGTTCGGCAGGATCAAAGGCAGGTAGAATTCAGAGTATTTGAGCAGAGGTTAGCCGAAGACGGTCTGATTGTGGGTAAGTTTTGAGTATTATCTAATATAATTCCTTGAGTTCTATATTCGAAGAGTGAAGACGACTTTTTTGTCTCACTCATATGCTCTTGTATCATGTGATACGTGATATTTATCATATGTCTTGATTACGAGAGTACGTCCTGGGCAGAGTCTCGCTCTTGATTAAGTCATTGGTACCTACTTATCTCAAGCGTTGACCCTTGTCCACTTTGGGAGTCAGCGTAGGACCTCGAGGACGAATCCCTACTCAACTAACCCAGGAGGCATATTTTATTCGTATATCTCCGATCACTTTCCTTCTAGGGTATGATATGATTATTGTTTGTGCTTTTACTTAATTGTTCTTTTTTCGTAATCTGTTCATGTGCCATGTGTTGTTTGATAATTATGCTTGCTATATGTCATGAGTGTATTTCGTGATCTGAGAGCGTGCTCGATTAGCCTTATCGAAATTCCGAGGACGAAATTTTTCTAAGGAGGGTAGAGATGTCACTCCCCGTTCCCGGAATACGTAAATTTTTGATTTTTTCTGTATGTGGTATTTGGCACCTGTATCTTGTTTGTATGTATCATGTATTTGTAACTGGCCATGGCATGGAACAGTATCTCGTCGCGGATTAGTATGCCACCCCTTGTCCTTGTCTGGTTGTAGGCATGGTTTACTACTTCGATGATAAGATATCTGAACCGTGTTGTGGTTAGAATTTTATTTAAATAATTTAGTTAGTTGTATCATGTAGCATTTAACATGTCATTAGTCATATGGTTTAGAGCATGCTTAAGATTAGGGTTTCTTTGAGTCAACCCAACCCATATATATATATTCTTTTCCTCACTCTCTCTCCTCATTCACTATTTCATTTATTTTCCTCAAGCAAACTTCTAGGCAAGTACAACTTGCTCAAAAGTGGAGATTTATGCATTTTTCATCCTTGATTTTTTTTCCTTTGATATTATTTGTCTATATTGTTCTTCTCATCATCCTCTACAAGTTTAGTACTTGGTATTTTCGGTTTTGATGGATGGATTCTTATAGATCTAAGTTTATATTATTTTTGGTTTTCCTTGGTTTTGATCTATTAAACTTGCGTGTTTTCAAAATCTAGTTGTTCCATGTGGTAGAACATTTCATTTTACCCAAATTGGACCTTTAAAAAGTTAGATATTGCTTTGTTTTTGCCGAGTTGTGCAAATTTGAAGTTCATAGGTTCCCTGGCCATCTTTCTCGGATTTTGAAGAAGATGAGCAGTTTGGCCGCATGAGTCTGGCCGCATGAGTCTTTGGCCGCCGCATTAGTCTTTGGCCGCATTATTCTTTGGCCACATGAGTCTTTGGACGCATTAGTCTTTGGCCGCATGAGTCTGGCCGTATGAGTCTTTCGTCGCATGAGTCTTTGGCCGCATAAGTCTTTGGCCGCATGAGTCTTTGGCCGTTAGTCTTTGGCCGTATTAGTCTTTGGCCGCATGAGTTTGGCCGCATGAGTCTTTGGCCGCATTAGTCTTTGTCCGCATGAGTCTGGCCGTATGAGTCTGGCCGTATGAGTTTTTGGCAGCATGAGTCTGGCCGCAAGAACCCTCGGCCGCATGCGTCCTTGTATCTTGGTCCTCATTCCTGATCTGACTACCTATGCGAGTGCTGGATAAACCTATGTGTGTACTAAGGTACAATCTATGTGAGCACCGAGGTGCTATCCTATGTGCTAAGTGTTCCTACGTGATATCTGCCAGTACACCCAAGAGTCCAACATTTATATAGTGAATGGTCGGTAGAAATGACGTGGTATGTGTTGTGTGTTGTATTACACCAAGAAGGGGTACATAGTATGACTCCATGAGCCAGTACGGATCCCTTCTCGGGATGCTCGTACATTGTACAACATCTAGGGGAGTGAGCATGTGACCACGACATATGAACTCCGAGGATAACCTAGGGATTAACTAGGCAACTAACTTGGTAGATGCATTGGGTGGGAAGAATCTTGAGATCGTGCCATACTAGCCACCCCAGGTCCAGTCCTGACGTATCGGGTTGGCCGCCACGGATATGGTTTCATTCGCCTATAGCGGATGACTATATCTGACTTCTACGAGCTCTGTGTTATATGTTTTAGCACGGTAGCCCTCCGGGGGATCGGTGCATAATCGATGTGCTATATGTCTAATAGTTTGGCTAACCCTGCTGGATTGACACGATCTGAGGATTCCTTTTAATCAGTTTCACGGGAATAACTCCGCTAAATATAAAAAGTCGCATGAATGAATGACCGCTTGAAAAACGACATGATTGTGCCTTGTACTTTCCGTTAGTAGCCGAGGGACATGGACTGTCATGGTGCGTGGTCCAACCTATGTCCTTGTTTGGTTGTTGAGTTGGTCTATCGTGTTATGACAGGCTGTGGACCGAGGTTATGACCGGAAGCCTTTTATTATTATTATTATTATTATTATTATTATTATTATTATTATTATTATTATTATTATTTTATGCTTAGGTTTTATCTTTTTCTTTTGTGCTCCCTTGTGGTACTTGCTATTCGGGGCTGACACCGCTGGTTTTGTTTGGCCAGATCTCGTAGCAGTGCTAGAGGATCCAACCTTCTACCCGAACAATGGTGCACATCAGGAGTATGGGCACCAGGGACCATGAGTGGGTTTCTTCTTCACTGCTCTGATATCTTCTATTTTGTTCTTGGTATTTAGCAACTGGCACTTGTTTAGCCGGCTGTTCTGGACATTAGTTTTCTTTTACATAATTGTAATTAAATCAGTCTGCAGCTGACTACGGTTATGTACCTATGACTCTCAGTACTAGCTTATCTTTTTCTATAGCTAGGCTCATGATTTATTTTGATGAAGCGTCGGGGACGCCTTACTGCTTTGTCTTATATGATCATTATTTACTACTTTTTGTTTTGATTGATTGAGACATAGATGCTCTGTGAGACCATAGGAAACTTGATTGTAGCATGCCCCCCCTTGTCTCTTGACAGCCACGATCGCCGTATGACGTTTGCATACCTCATTTGGTGTAGTTGGCCTAGTTACCCCCAGTATTCTGGTACTGGGGCATGATAGTTTCTCAGGTATTTTCTTCAGATATTGCTAGGACATCATCGACTCAGACTTTCTCGCGGCCGCTACTTGCATTTTTAAGGCGCGAGCTACCCGAAATCCATCTCTCGAGCAAACCTAATTCATATACCTAAAAAAAGACAACCCGAAGTCCTTCAGAGATTTCAGACCGATCAGCCTATTCACTTTCACCAATAAAATTATCTCCAAGATCATCGTGACCCGCATGTCCACTCTTCTCCCAAAGATAATCTTCGAGGAGCAAAGTGGCTTCGTTCCTGGGAGAAACATCACCGACAACATCCTTCTCGCTCAAGAAATGGTAACTTGCATGAAATTCCCATCCAGGGGAGGGAACGTCGCCATCAAACTCGACATGGAAAAGGTCTATGACCGATTGGACTGGCAATTCATGATCTGGGTGTTTAGGGCATTCAGGTTCTCTGAAATTTGGACTGATGTCATCTTCCGATCCATCTGCAACTCTTGGTTCTCCACGACCATCAATGGGAAGGCAGACGGCTTCTTCAAGTCTAGCCGCGGAGTACGACAGGACGACCCTCTATCATCCACCATCTTCATCATCGCCGCCAAAGCGCTCAGCAGAATCCTGAATAATATGCCAAATACCAGCTGGTTCCAACACTATCATACCACCACTGGCTGCCCCTTAATTACTCATCTGGCCTACGCCGACGATATCCTCATCTTCTCTTCCTGTGACATCGGGTCGGTGGAGGTGGTCCGCAGAACGCTCGAGAAATACATAAGATCTTCCAGTCAACGAGTCAACCCAGACAAAAGCGTCATCTACAAACATCACAAAGCGGACAGGAACCACTCGGCTACCCTCGCCAACCTGACCTCATTCTCCATCGCTTACCCACCGTTCTCCTATTTGGGGTGCCCGCTGGTATATGGCAAATCTAATTAGGGCATCTTCGATGGGCTAGTGAACAAAATTAGGAAAAACATCGCGAGATGGCACAACGCGACCCTGTCTCCAGGCGGCAAGATGATCCTCATCAAATACGTCTTATCCTCCATCCCCCTCTAGACCCTGGCAGTTTGCTCCCCCTAAGAAGGTGTTATCCTCGTTCGAATCCATGTTTGCCAACTTCTTTTGGGGACACATCGATGGCAAAGATAAGCACCATTGTGCCATCTGGGACACAATGGCCAAACCAACCGAGGAGGGTGGCTTCGGTTTCTGTAGATTATCCCACATCCTTGACGCATGCTCCATGAAGTTGTGGTGGAAGCTCCGAACGGATAACTCCATATGGACTCGGTTCATGAAGGCCAGATACTTCCAACATTTCCACCCCGTGACGGACGCCGCCAACAATCGATCCTCTGTGTCGTGGTACCGTATTCTGCACGACAGACACCTCACCGAACCCCTAATCCGTCTTCAAATCGGCAACAGCTGCTTGTCGCTGTGGCATGAGCGCTGGCTCGGCACAGATGTCCTCCAGCCCTCCCCAAGTGCCCCCCCCCAATTGCGCGATCTGCGACCTTTGGGACACCAATTCCGGGTGGGGGTGGAAATGGATCAGGGAGTGGCTAGGTCCGGTGGTGACGGCCGACCTTGCCGCCACTGATGTCCGGCTCAACAACCAACCTGATACATTGAGATGGTCTCCCTCCGCCGGCGGCACTTTCACGATAGCCTCTGCCAGGACCGTTGTGAGAGGCAACAATATTCCGTCGCCATTGATCGCACCCTTCGGGCACCCTTGCATCCCCATCAAATAGTCAGTTCTGAGCTGGAGATCCCAACGCAAAAAGTTACCTACCGACGACTCCCTCACCTCCATCGGATTCAGCCTGGCCTCCAGATGCCATTGTTGCACCTCGCACCAACCAGAAACCGCAGAACACATCTTGCTCTCCGACGACCTTGCCACTCAGCTCGGGAACTACCTATCTCGCCGTTGCGGACTGGTCCTCCAGTCCGGGAGCTTCAACGATCTCCTAGCAACTGGGGATCCTCTCAGGGGCATCAAATCGTCGCAGCCGTCGGTATATGGGTGCTTTGGAAGAACTGGAACAAAAACAGGTATGAAGGATGCCAATACTCCCACCTAGGACTGAACAGGGAAGCTCTTCGACAAATTCTTAAATCTGGAGGCGCTGCTCTCACTCTTCGGACCGATTTTGGAACAAGCTGACTTAATTTTTGATTTGGTTCAGGCACTTGGGTTTGCCTTTTTGCCTCTTTTAATTTCTGTTCTCTCTTCGCGCGCGGCGCGTTTACTTGTATAGGCTTCGGCATTTTGTGCCTGATACATCAAATATATATATATATATATATATATATATATATATATATATATATATATATATATATATTTTTATATATATATATATATATATATATATATATATATATATATATATGGCCAATAGGCTCCAGCCTGATGGTCGAGGGATAGAGCCCCAGCGGGATAGGTTCAGATTTATTTACCAATAAGGCTTCGACTCTTTATATATATATATATATATATATATATATATATATATATATATATATATATATATATATATATATATATATATATATATATATAGCCAATGAGAGAGAGGGAGGAGGGATCCGCATCCCCTTACCTTTGCATCCCCATGATAACATCCGTTGGATTTTGTTTAAGTCATCTAATCTTAACAGTTGATTTTTCAATTGTTAAGATTAGATGACTTAAACAATATCCAACGGTGTTATCATGAAGATGTTTGGGGAATGCAAAAGTAAGGGGATGTAGATCACTACTCATAAATATATATATATATATATATATAAAAAAAAAATATATATATATATATATATATATTTTATATATATATATATATATATAAAAAAAAATATATATATATATATATATATATATATATATATATATATATATATATATATATATATATATATATATATATATAGGGCGATGCGGGGCATCCATAAACGTCGGAGGCCAGACGATATAGGGCTACGAACTGAGCCTGCGTGGGGAAGAATGAGGCGTCAGTGTAGCAAACTCAGTTCACGATCGTCGTGCGACGGATCGGGAAATCGATACCATTCGCCACGGGTATAAGCGACAGGCCGACCACACGGCCCGTCGTACGGCGCTGCTGAGGGCGACAAGAAGTCGTCCGCCATAACCGATCATAGGCTAGATCGTAAGGGCGTCGGCGATCTTCGCCAATATGCGCGTCGTGTGCATAGAACGGACGGCTGGGCAGAATCGGTAGTCGTAGTCGACGAGGAATTAGTGGTCGTCGTACAGGCGGTCATCCTTAGTCGTCGAGGGCGTCTCTTCGACGTCGTGGGCAAAGCGAGGTGTTGAGTAACTGCCGTCGAAAGACGGTGTGCTGGAGCGGAGCTATGGAGCGCACGGAGTGCGCGGGGTGCGTATGCACGGCGATGATGACAAGGCCAACGGACTACGTTCGCACTCCAAAAGTCGTTCTATACAACAGACCAAGAATCGTGTGCGTGGGACACACGATTATACTGAGCCCGCACGCTTTGGAATATATATATATATATATATATATATATATATATATATATATATATATATATATATATATATATATATATTTTCCTAAATTCTCGAGAATTTAGGAAAAAAAATATATATATATATATATATCGAGAATTTAGGAAAATATATATATATATATATATATATATATATATATATATATATATATATATATATATATATATATATATATATATATATATATATATATATCGAGAATTTAGGATAAAATCGAAACAATATTTTCTAGATTTTGAAAATTTGGTAAACTTCCAAATTCCTAGAAATTTGTGTAGTCTCCTTTATATTTCAATTTCCAAAAATTTGACAATTAATATTCAAACTCAGAACAACCCTTCGTAGAATTTCGTGGGTAAGCCGACCCCTTTAGTGGAACAACTGAACACAGTTATACACGCAGCTTCAATATTGTCTAAAAATTCTCAAGTCGAGAATACAATATTTGTTGAATTTATTTGTATTTTAAAAGATTTTCTTTCTCAAAAAATTCCAAGTCGAAAATTCCAAGCCATTTTATTGTCACATATTAATGATGTATTATATACATACATCTTAGACGGCTAATTTTGAACTATTTTTTAAGTTTGGAAACTTTCAGTGGCCTTTTTTTTTATATACAAATGTGGAGAAATACTCCACTATAATTGTTGCAAGAGGTAACTGTTAGAAACCAAAAGGCAACAAGCTCTGTTCTATTTAGTCGAGAAAAGAGTGAGATAGAGGAAAGAATGAATGCAAAACAGAGGCTTACACAAATCTTGCATACGATAGTGCTGTTGCAAAATTTACTGAACTCTTTAACTGGATCAGTTTCTGAAATTTGTGTTTGGATCTCCATATTATACATAATTAGTGTTTGGGTCTCAAAACTGTCAAAAATAATAATTAGTGACACTTTTGAGACATTAATGATACTTTTGAGACTCAGACACTAATTATGTATAATATGGAGACCTAAGCACAAATTTTGAAACTTATTTGAGACCAAAGTCTAAATATTCCAAACATGAACTTAAAATCTTCCTCCCATGTATTTTTAAAATCTTATTTTCTATATTCCCTTCTATCTTCACCCAGACAATCATTTTTATAATACCTATTTTCTTTCAGAAAATCATTCATAATCGATACTCTAAAATACTTTAACCTTTACCTCCCAACAATTGTCTAGCAGAACCTAAGAGCATCTCGAACCCTATTGTGAGTTTAGAAAAAATGGTTGCCACATAGGAATGACAAGCTTTCATTTCAAAAATCCTTCTCCAATGCAAATGTATAATAAACCATGAAGTTGACATGGCAATGACATGGCAAGGACAATATGAAGTTGGTTGTCTAGATCTAGATAATGCACTTCACAATGACTTTGTCTCCACATCATCAATTATGAATAGAAATATTTATAAAAAATGAAAAGTGGAGGAGTTGTCTTAGAAGTTGTCACGCCCCAGAACCAGAATTCTGGAGAGCGGGGGACAAACACAGCCAGCTACGTATGTAGAAGTGTAATCCACCTCGATATACGGTCATGGCTGTCTAGATGTATGATGGTTTATATACAAGCCATCAGTCTCTTATGGTCAAGAACAAGCCTGTGTCTCAATCTCAAGCAAGTAATAATAGTTACAAGATGTTAGACCATCAGATATTCAATAGTAAGGCATCCTATACATTTCATATACAGATGATCCCGAAGCTAGTCGTACAAAATGTGAGGACTAGCAAAAGTTTCAGTCATACATGATCAACCCTAGGATTTGTTAATCATGTTACAGCCCGTTGGCAGACAGTAAGTAAGGTATTCAACACGAGCTAACACTCGCTCGACGGCTAAACGCCTCAAAAGAATAATTTTACAATTAGAGTGGGAGAGAAAAATAAACCCACTCGTTGCCAGAGTTTCTTCTAGTATTCACCATCTGGCAGGAAGGCTAGGAGATCCTCGGAAGCTACTCCAAAATCTGGCCATACAAAACCAGCTGTGTCAGACCCCAAAAAGAGCAAGTGCCACAAGACAGGCTTTACTTAAGAACTAAAACCAGCAAATTAGCACATGATACATAAAGGATAACAAAAAACATGAGTTAGATAAAACAGGGTGATAAACGATAAGATAGCTAAGGGATTATTCAAGTAACCATGTTACAACTCGTAAACCAAACAAGGACCGGGGTTGTAACCCTTCATTGGAACAGAACATAGTCTCTAACCAATTATCGAATAAGTAAAGCATAGCAGTAACGGGCTGAAGAAACCATGCATTGGCCTTGTCTAGGCAAGACTAGACTAGACTCCATCCATCAGTCACGGCCAAGTAATGAGTACGGCTTGATACTTTAACTAACTAGGGTTATCACAGGCCTAGTTACTAACAAGATGCATTGAGATGTTCCAACAGCCACAAGTCCTGCAGACTATCTAGTAGCAAGTTGAGAGAGTTGGATTATGTGACTTAGGGGTGTAACACATGACAGTGTGCTAGAAATGTGCCATACTCGACGGTAGGCTACAAGTCCAATTAAAGCGCCCAGATAACGGAACTGTCTGTAGCTGGGAAATCTCGTCATCAACTACTTGATCAATCTAGTCATTATCCTAGTCAGATTTAGTATAAATCCCTGACCGTGGTAACCAGAAATTGATGTCCTAGACATGATGCAAGACGAGACATGTAGCTTATACAAGCACAAACACCTACGGTATCAAGACAAGAGTTACTTAGCAAGTCAAGATAGTCGTCACAACATCATATCAAGATTATCATGTTAGGTTACTTATCAAGATTACTTGTCAAGAGTGCGCCACAGCGGGCCACTATCAAGATTACTTATCATGTCAAGAGTAGGTCACGACGGACCACCATCAAGAATTATCATGCCAAAGTTGCTTGTCAAGAGTGCACCACGACGGGTCACTATTTAAGAGTTATCATGTCATGTTGTTATATCGTGTTCATGTGATCATGCCGTGATCATGGTTCAACTAAGATAAGTTATGCCCAAGATTCACAATCATCAAATCGAGTAGTCACAAGTTAGGCTGAGTAAAAGATGTAAGCAATTTAAAACATAAAACAATATAATAATAAAAAACATGCAAGGGACATGGGCATGAGGGCCAAGGAAGCATGCGGCCAAGGCATGCGGCCAAGGACTCATGCGGCCAAGGAATATATGCGGCCCAAACATGCGGTCAGCAGGACTGCATGCGGCCAAGATATATGCGGCCCAAACATGCAGTCAATGAGGGGTTCATGCGGTCAAGGATGCATGCATGCTGTCCGCAGACTCAAGTCGGTCCGCAAGACTACATGCGGCCAAGGGCTTCATGCGGTCAAGGATGCATGCATGCAGTCCACAGGACTCAAGTCGGTCTGCAGGACTACATACGGCCAATGGGTTAATGCGGTCAAGGATGCATACATGCGGTCCGCAGGACTCAAGTCGGTCCGCAGGACTACATACGGCCAAGGGGTTCATGCGGTCAAGGATGCATGCATGCGGTCCGCAGACTCAAGTCTGTCCGCAGGACTGCATGCGGCCAAGCGGTTCATGCGGTCAAGGATGGATGCATGCGGTCCGCATGACTCAAGTCGGTCCGCAGGACTGCATGCGGCCAAGGGGTTCATACGGTCAAGGATGCATGCATGCGGTCCGCAGACTCAAGTCAGTCCGCAAGACTACATGCGGCCAAGGGGTTCATGTGGTCAAGGATGCATGCATGCAGTCCGCAGACTCAAGTCGGTCCGCAGGACATATGCGGCCAGATTGTACATCTTCTCCAAAAATTTGAGAAAATGGCCATGGAACCCATGAACTTTGAAAGCCCATAATTCACTCAAAATAACTCAAAATCCGAATTTTCAAAGGTCCATTTTGAGTGAAATCGAATTGTCTACAACATAGAACAATCATAACATGAAAATAATAATGTTTGATAGATCAAAACCCAAGAAAACTAAAAATGATAAACTTAGATCTACAAAGATCCCTTCATCTAACCCAAGAACTGCAAGTTCTAAAGAGGCTTAGAATCAAGAGGGGAAGATAATGGAACAAAAAATCTAAAATCCATCATGAAGCAAGATTATACTTGCCTACGCTCTCTAGGTCAGTGGGAGAGTAATGGAGAAGAAGGTGAAGAAATGAATGTAAGTAATGAAGAGAAAGAAAGAGGTAGTTGGATTTTATAAAGGAAGGGGATGGTTCAACATGTTGAACCAACCATCAAAATAAACCAAACGAAGCCATCCAAAGCAAGTCAAGTTGGACCAAGCCAACCCAAGGTCAACCCTAGTCAAGATACATCAAGGCAAGCCATAAAGAAATACGAAAATACAGTAAAATAAAATACGAGTCAAAATCCGTATACGTACACTGGAAATACGTATAACGAAAAACGAGAGTGATAACTCTACCCACCTTAAGAGAATTTCGTCCTCGGAATTTAATCAAGAGGATAGAGATGTCGGGATAAGCTATACTAAAGCACAAGCCATCTACGACTAACAACCAATCAAGCAATCATTCATGCAAGCAAGGAATTTAAAAGCATAAGGCATAAGGAAAACATTTTGCTGGAAACCTCTCTGTCGGTTCTGCATCTGATCTTGGGTCTGGGCATACTGCTAGGGTCTCTGCTGCTAGAAGGCTTATGCCTGAGGCCGCAATGGCCTCGGAGGCTGGTACTGCTACAGTACTGGTGCTGGGGCTGGTCCCATAACCAATGGACTGGTTAGGTTCGACGATGATGAATTGGCTCTTTTCGGACATGACCCTATCTTGTGGTTCGGTGCCCCACAAGCCAAGCACAATCCCTGTGCTCTGTAATATTCTAATACTACATGCCCTGGCTTCCGACAACGAGTGCAGCCCATTGCGGAAGACTTCTTCTGCTTCTGTTGCAGAGGGGACGTCGGTGTCGAGTGCTGAACCGACAAAATCAAATTTGCCCTTCGGATAACTCCAATAGTCAAAGCCCTAGCTGTCGGACTGGTGTTGAGGACAGACTCATCTGCCCGTAGGACCTCTTCCGGCTTTCGGTTATGTCTACGATCCTCTGCGAGCTATACTCATGCCTCTTTGCTGCTCGTAAGACGGCATCAAACGTCTGGTGCTCAAACTACTCTACTAATATAATGATCTCTAAGTGAAGCCCCTGCTGGAATCGCTGGGCTCGGTCCAACTCGGTTGCCACCAAGGTGGGAGCAAACCGACTAAGCCTAGAAAACTCGATCGCATATCCATCGACCGTCCTTCCCATCTGCTTCAAATTGGTGAATCTCGTCTGCAGATCATATCGAGCCACGGCATCAAAGTACTTGATCTGAAACTTGTCACTGAATGTCGCCCATGGGACAGGCGCTGCCAATCCAACTGCTAACATCGTCCACCAGGTGTGGGCTAAATCCAATAATTATAGGCGTACTACAGCCGCCTTCTCTTCCTCTGGAGTCTTGGCTGCTTGCAGGATAACTTCTATGTCATGAAGCCATGCATCAGCAGTGATAGCATCTTCACTGCCATCAAAGAAGGAAGGGTTCAGGCACTTAAAATTATTGGCTGTATTGTTCCCTTGATAACCAACTCTACCTATGGCATCTTGTACTGTCTGGTGTAGGGCATTGCCCCGATGATCTTATGACGCAAGCAATTCTTGGATAAGTCCCACCAGGGTTCTATTATCAGGCTCTGCAGGCTGGATAGGTTGAACTGGGGGCTCTGGATCCCCGGAATGCATGACTCGGGAGGCTGCTCCAGAGTGTTGGGCTTGGTCCCCAGCTTGCTGTTGGTTAACTGGAGGTGCTCTGTCGGGATGATCGACAGGACCAGGAACAATGCCACTGAAGAAATGACATGGGAAACAATAAGGAAGGACCAAGATAGATCGAGGATATAAGCATGTGATCAAGTCAAGATTTCAGAAAGATTAGGAGACATGAGTAGAGATCAAGGACGAGTGCTGATTGAGACATCTATTCGGTAAAACTTTCACATATCTTGATTTACAAGACCTACATGGGCCACCACTTAAATGATGTCATGCCCCAGAACCAGAATACTGAAGAGCGGGGAACAGACACAGCCAGCTACGTATATAGAAGTGTAATCCACTTCGATATACGATCACGGCTGTCTAGATGTATGAGGGTTTATCTACAAGCCATCAGTCTCTTATGGTCAAGAACAAGCCTAGTGTCTCAATCTCAAGCAAGTAATAATACTTATAAGATGTTAGACTATCAAATATTCAATAGTAAGGCATCCCATACATTTCATATATAGATGATCCCGAAGCTAGTCGTACAAAATACGAGGACTAGTAAGAGTTTTAGTCATACATGATCAACCCTAGGATTTTTTAATCATGTTACAGCCCGTGGACAGACAGTAAGTAAGGTATTCAACACGAGCTAACACTTGTTCGGCAGCTAAATGCCTCAAAAGAATAATTTTTGTCACGACCCGCACCCTAGAGTAAGGGCACGAGACGTGGGTATGTCCAGTCTACGTCGCAGTGTCGGCGGTAGAACGCTGTCCTAGGTCAATATACATCTAACAATATATCTCTAAACAGTTTATACTCCCCGAATGGGGGTGACATAGCAGTAAATAAACTCAATCACAACTAAGGAAGAGATAGCACGATATGAAATAGAACTCAAGAAAAAAAAATAGATGATAAAGTAGTCTAAGATAATCCCAGCAATTATCCAGAGGTACATGGTCTCAGATACTGGATAAAAGAATATATACAACTCAGAACTCAGAATAAAGTCTAGCTAAACATGTCTCAAGACTACATAAAATAAGATAAGCCTAACTAAACTAGTCTAGGCAATCGGGGTGATGTCCTCAGCTAGAGCTGGGTCCTCCTGAGGGTCCAGCTCGCAAGTGTCATCTAAGGCTGCCCCGTAGAAAGTGTCCAGACAGGCCTCCTCCTCATCCTCTGTAATATTTTCAACAGGTCCAGTCAGGACATGAGCGAGTACAGTACATCTTAACAGTTCATAGCAGGTTAGAAAATATAATCATACAGTAAAGTAAGATACAAGTACTGAAAGAAGTGCAGTATGTAAACAGAGAGAGAACTATAATAGAAATATCTACTATAAATAGAGACTAACAGTGGCTAGTGAGTCAGAGTACAATATAGACATGTAAATGGCTTAGGAGATTCTGATGCTACACTATGGAAGAGATTTTGATGCTACACTACTTGGATAGTATTCACATGTCTATTTCTACTCCCCTGTACCCCCAATCAATACACAAGGATCCAAACAGGTTATGTTATGATTCTATGTAACAGTCCCCGAAGGGTGGTACATAGTAGTCCCAAAAATGGGAATTCTAGGAGATTCTAGGATACCCAGTAAATGGGATAAGAGATTCTAGGAGACTCTGTGATCATAAGAGTATATGTCACAAGTGATCAAAGAACCAGTGAAGCATAGTGATACGTCATGTAAGTGAAACGCACAGAACATGTAGTACCCGATGCTTCCTAAGGATAACATCTCAAAAAGGGATCCATATAGTACCAATCCATGTGACCAACGTGACAGTAACAAGTAAAATAATTTAATGCAGAAAATAATTCTAAACAGGATATGAAATGATCAGAGAATGTACTCGCCTGGTATCTGAGTGTCTAATATGAAAGTACTGTCCGAGGAGTGGTGTCTGGCTCCTAATCAGAACAGCACAAGTCACAACAAGTCCACAATGGTAAAATGAAGTCCTACTATGCATTCTACATGATTCTAGGTCAATCTAGGCCAAAGTCAACTCTTGGTCAACTCTGGTCAACCCTAGAAGTCAAACTAGGTCAACCAAGTCTAGACTAGGTCAAGCTAGTCTATCTAGTCCAATCTAGACTACATTAGTCTATACTAGGTCACTCAACCTACACTAGCTAGTACACAACACTACTAGGCTATCTAGACCAATTACACAAGTTATATGTTACCTAACACAACATATAAATACACTAGCTTTAGGTTACCCATATACCTATACATAGGTATAGGCACAAACACACTTCATAGATATATATGAATATCATATACTACATTTTAGGTTATAATACATATACATTAGGAACTAGCATATATATATATATATATATATATATATATATATATATATATATATATATATATATATATATATAAAATATATATATATATATATATATATATATATATATATATAGGCTCAACATATATGTATATAGGTATACACTACATATAAATATATTGCATACATAAATATACATCAACCTACCATTAGGAAGAATAGGAAATAGAGAGAGAGAGAGAGAGTGTACCATAGACTGTGTGTGTGTATAGGGTAAAAATAGTGTTCAGCAGTGTGTGTGTGTATCAGTGAGTGTGTGAGCAAAATATGTGTGTGTGTGTGTGACTTTGTGTGTGTGTGTGTAGAAGTGTGCACTGGACTGAACATGAAGGTTAAAGTGCAAAGGAAACAACAGTTCAGTTTTACAACATTTGAAGAACCCAAGGATGCATAGCTCACAACTGTTTTAACAGTTAACAAAAAAAACTCAGTTCAGCCTACTAATTCTCAGGTTTTCATTCATAAAGCTAATTCCAGATTTTCAGTTTTCATTCCTAACATTCCTAGGTTTGACACAACATAGGAAATCATCATAGCTTCATAATAAAACACAATAATCAATTCTCAACAGTTCAGCCTATACTAAATTCCAGATTCCAACTTTCCGAAGAACCCAACAAACATCTAATCAGTCCAATGCAAAGAAATAGGAAAAAAACTCAATTCAAAATTAGAAAAATGATTTTTGTTCAGTTTACACATTCCTAGCCCAATTTCGAAATAAAAAACCCACCAAAGTTGACCAAATTTGACACACAGGTAAATAACATATAGGAGAATAGATTTAGGGACTTAAACCTACATGTTAACAATACTAATGGGTTTAAAATGATGGCAAAGTTCAATATTAAAATCTGGAACAATCAGAAAATTAATGCATAGTTTCAGAAATTGGCAGATTAATAATTACCTATTGAAAATTTATTTAAACACAAAATAAAGAGTTGGTAAATGAAATATACAATGTGTTTGTGTCCCAGGGTCCATCACGTGTCCATCAATACGACACAATCGTGTCCAAATACAAAGAAACCCAAATCGGGCATAACAGTGCACTGTCCAGTGCACTGTCTCGTGCACACGTGCACTCGTGTCGTGCACACGACACAGCACGAACTAGGCCACGTGCTCGTGCACACGTGCACTCCTACACTAGGGCTAGGACTAGGTCGACCAGCACTGTGTCCTAGGGTGTCGTGTCCTGAGATACAGAGCCGTATCAGTGCACGAAAACTACTGAACCCAGTTCAGTGCAAAAAACAATGCACGTTCGTGCGTGTTCGACACGACACGTGGGGGTCTGAGACTCGACACACGTCGTGTCAGTCACGAGGACGACCCATGTGTCAAGTGTCATGTGTCGATGTGGCATGTCCTGGCAGCTGTGGCCCCCGATCAGCAGGGGATCCAACCCGAGCGCGTGCGCGTGTCAACAGCGTGTGCACGTGTCGATTCTGACACGACACGACATAGAGATGACCCCAGACAAAACGAAATGCACAAGCGACATCATAAATAAACTTCCTATTCAAAAACTTCCTAGAAAATAGGTCGAAAAGTTCTCTGAGGCATTTCGACAAACAGTTTGGGGACAGGTCTGATACGTGTCCAAACGGACACGAAACTATTGAAACCCGACACGAAACTATTGCAAACACTTAGGGGACTCCTAGGGCTTCCTGAATATGTAAAGAAATCAGAATTTCATAGAGAAATGGAGAAGTTACCTATAGTTGAACTTTCTATAAAAAACCCCCTTTCTAGAGCTCTTCTCCTTGATGTCCCAATCCAATCAAATCACAACAAACTGAAATGAAACTTCAATACAGCAAGAATAGGTATTTAGAACCTAATGGAAGAGATTTGAATGAAAAAGGAAGAGGAATGGAATTTTAGGGATTAAATGAAATAGGAAACAAACCTTCTTCCTAAACTTGAGCTTTCCTAAAAAGAGGCAACCCTAAAATTAGGAGAGTATTTATAGGGTGGTGTTCCCAATGTAGATAGGGTGGCCGGCCAAGTGGGTCTAGGGATTAGGGTTTTGCAATGTCTTGTACTTTGGGCCAACCTACAAGGCTATGGCTTGAATTGATTTATTAAAGATTCTAAATCATAAGCCATGACTTATAACTTTCTAATTTCTATTGCTAACTAGAGTCTATTGACCAAACCAAGGGTTAGCTTAGGTTAGACTAGAGTCATATAACCTAACCAAGTCCATACTAACTAGGGTTAGCTTCTAGGTTGGTCTACAAGGGTCAAACTAGTCAAAGTCAACCTAGTCCAAACAATTCCAAAATAATTCCTAAAAATTTCCATAAATTCAAATAAATTCTAATAAATTCAAATAACCCCTAAAATGACAAAAATACCCTCACCTAGAAATGATAAACAAAATACCCTAATCACAAGGCTAGGCTCTAGGTCAACCAGTCTCCAAGGTTACACTATCAAAGCACCAAAATCATAAGTCACGATTTAAAATAGTTTTAAATGATTAAAAATCACTAAAAATTATATCATGATTTAAATATCATTATTAAAAGACTAAAATTACAAAATTTCAAAATTACCCTCTTCTGGAGAACTGGGTGTTACAATCTTACAATTAGAGTGGGAGAGCAAAATATACCCACTCGTTGCCAGGATTTCTTCTAGTGTTCACCATCTAGCAGGAAGGCTAGGAGATCCTCGGGAGCTACTCCGAAATCTGGCCATACAAACCAGCTGGGTCAGACCCCAGAAAGAGCAAGTACCACAAGGGAGGCTTCACTTAAGAACTAAAACCAGCATATTAGCACATGATACATAAATGATAACAAAAAACATTACTTAGAGAAAACAGGGTGATAAACGATAAGATAACTAAGGGACTATTCCAGTAACCAAGTTACAACCCGTAAACCAAACAAGGACCGGGGTTGTAACCCTTCACTGGAACAGAACTTAGTCTCTCACCAATTATCGAATAAGTAAAGCATAACAGTAACGGACTGAAGAAACCATGCACTAGCCTTGTCTAGGCAAGACTAGACTAGACTCCATCCATCAATCACGACCAAGCAATGAGCACGGCTTGATACTTTAACTAAGTAGGGTTATCACAAGCCTAGTTACTAACAAAATGCATTGAGATGTTCCAACAGCCACAAGCCCTGCAAACTTAATCCAGGTTATCCAGTTGCAAGTTGAGAGAGTTGGATTAGCTGACTTGACGGTGCAACACATGACAGTGTGCTGGAAATGTGTCCTACTCGATGGTAGGCTACAAGTCCAATTAAAGTGCTTTGATAATGGGACTGCCTGTAGTTGGGAAATTTCTTCATGAACTACTTGATCAATCTAATCATTATCCTAGTCAGATTCAATATAAATCCCTGACCGTGGTAACCAGGAATTCATGTCCTAGATATGATGCAAGATGAGACATGTAGCTTATACAAGCACAAACACCCACGGTGTTAAGACAAGAGTTAGCAAGTCAAGATAGCCGTCACAACAGCATATCAAGATTATCATATTAGGTTACTTATCAAGATTACTTGTCAAGAGTGTGCTACAGCGGACCACTATCAAGATTACTTATCATGTCAAGAGTGTGTCACGATGGACCACCATCAAGAATTATCATGCCAAGGTTGCTTGTCAAGAGTGCACCACGACGGGTCACTATTTAAGAATTATCATGTTATGTTGTTATATCGTGTTCATGTGATCATACGGTGATCATGGTTCAACTAAGACAAGTTATGCCCAAGATTCACAATCATCAAATCGGGTAGTCACAAGTTAGGCTGAGTACAAGATGTAAGCAATTTAAAACATAAAATAATATAATAATAAAAGAACATGCAAGGGACAAGGGCATGGGGGCCAAGGAAGCAAGCGGCCAAGGACTCATGTGGCCAAGGAATACATGCGGCCCAAACTTGCGGTATGTAGGATTGCATGCTGCCAAGATATATGCGACCCAAACATGCGGTCAAGGAGGGGTTCATGCGGTCAAGGATGCATGCATGCGGTCCGCAGACTCAAGTCTGTCCGCAGGACTGTATGCGACCAAGGGGTTCATGCGGTCCGCATGACTCAAGTCGGTCCGCAGGACTATATGCGGCCAAGGGGTTCATGCGGTCAAGGATGCATGCATGCGGTCCGCAGGACTCAATTCGGTCCGCAAGACTGCATGCAACTAAGGGGTTCAAGCGGTCAAGGATGCATGCATGCGGTCCGCAGACTCAAGTCGGTCCGCAGGACTGCATGCGGCCAAGGGGTTCATGTGGTCAAGGATGCATGCATGCGGTCTGCAGGACTCAAGTCGGTTCACAAGACTACATGCGGCCAAGGGGTTCATGCGGTCAAGGATGCATGCACGCGGTCCGCAGACTCAAGTCGGTCCATAAGACTGCATGCGACCAAGGGGTTCATGCGGTCAAGGATGCATGCATGCGGTCCGCAGACTCAAGTCAGTCCGCAGGACATATGCGGCCAGACTGTACATCTTCTCCAAAAATCCGAGAAAATGGTCATGGAACCCATGAACTTCCAAAGCCCATAATTTACTCAAAATAACTCGAAATTCGGGTTTTCAAAGGTTCATTTTGAGTGAAATCGAATTCTCTACAACATAGAACAATCAAAACATGAAAATAATGAAGTTTGATAAATCAAAATCCAAGAAAACCGAAAATAACACAAACTTAGATCTACAAAGATTCCTTCATCTAACCCAAGAACTCCAAGTTCTAAAGAGGCTTCGAATCAAGAGGGGAAGATAATGGAACAATAAAATCTAAAATCCATCATGAAGCAAGATTACACTTGCCTAAGGTCTCAAGGTTGGTGGGAGAGTAATGGAGAAGAAGGCGAAGAAATGAATGGAAGTAATGAAGAGAGAGAAAGGGGTGGTTGGGTTTTATAAAGGGAGGGGATGGTTCAACATGTTGAACCAACCATCAAAATAAATCAAACCAAGCCATCCAAAGCAAGTCAAGTTGGACCAACCCAAGGTCAACCCTAGTCAAGATACATCAAGGCAAGCCATAAATAAATACGAAAATACAGTAAAATAAAATACGAGTCAAAATTCGTATACGTACACTGGAAATACGTATAACAAAAAACGAGAGTGACAGAAGTTGAAAAAAATATGTTTTATTGTCTCCTCAATACTTTTGCATTAGAGAACACTTTTTTATCTCATTGTCTTGTGTGAATATCAGAGCATCTTCATCCCTATTGTGAGTTTAGAAAAAATGGTTGCCACATAGGAATGACAAGCTTTCATTTCAAAAATTCTTCTCCAATGCAAATGTAGAATAAATCATGAAGTTGACATGACGATGACATGACAAAACAATGTGAAGTTGGTTGTCTAGATCTAGACATTGCACTTCACAATGACTTTGTCTCCACATCATCAATTATGAATAGAAATATTTATAAAAAAATGAAAAAGTGGAGGAGTTGTCTTGGAAGTTAAAAAAATATTTTTTATTGTCTTCTCAATACTATTGGAGAACACTTTTTTATCTCATTGTCTTATGTGAATATCATCTTGCCACATAGAAAAAATATTGTTTTGTGTTTCATGCCACATAGGAATCACTACACAAAACAAGACAATAGGGTTGGAGCTATCATCTTGTCACATAAAAAAAATATTGTCTTGTGCCTCATACCATATAGGAATCACAACACAAAACAAGACAAAAGGGTCGGAGATGCTCTAAATCATGCTTGCACCTCTTTGTAGCTTTTGTCAGAACTCAAGGATTTTATTTGCTGGACCAGCCTCTGGTAGTCTAAGTAGGAAGATCCACCTTCCTCGGCGCTCTCTCTCGCCTCCTCCGCCAACTTGCTCGCTGACCTCCGCAGCTCGTCGGCCCCTTCCCCGTCCATTGCCGCCTTCACCATCCTCTCGACGACGTCCCTCCCGCCGGCGTCCTTCATATCCAGTCCGTTCCTCCACACCTCGCTCACAAACCTACTGTTCGTGTACTGGTCGCCCAGGAACGGCCAGCATACCATCGGCACTCCCGCCACCACGCCCTCCAACGTCGAGTTCCAGCCGCTGTGCGTCAGGAAGCACCCGACCGAGCGGTGGGCCAGCACCTCCTCCTGTGGCGCCCAGCCGACGAGGCATCCTCTCTCCCTGGTCCCCTCCTCCAGCTCCAACGGTGTCTCCGTCTTCTCATCTGCCGACGTCTCCGCGACCAGATCGGACCTGACCACCCACAGGAACCTCTTCCCGCTGCCGATCAGCCCGTGCCAGAACTCGAGAAGCTCCTCTCTCGAGATCACGGTGATGCTGCCGAAGCTGACGTACACGACGGACCTGTCCGGCTGGCGGTCGAGCCACGCCATGCACGTCCGGTCCTCCCTCCACAGCTTCCCGGAGTCGCCCCCGGAGGGCGTGGAGCAGACATTCCTGCCGAGAAGGTGGAGCGGTCCGAGGCCGTAGACGTCTGGACAGACGTCGCGGAGCCGCGAGATGACGGGGGAGTCGAGCGCCTCGAAGGTGTTCAGGATGAGAGCTCTCGCGCGGGTCAAGTTGGCGCTGCAGGTGGCGAAGAACTGCAGCCCGGGGTCGTCGGCGGATTGGGCTTTCCTCACAAAACCGGGAAGGTCGCGGCGCCGGAGAAAGCCTTCCATCCCAGCAACGCCTTGTATGCTCTCATCTAGGTTGGGCTCGTCTGCAATTGCATATTATTAGACACGAGGAATTAACAATACTAATGCATACTCTATCATCAACATGACAACATATACGAGTAATTACTAAATATTCTGAGCAATTAATTATATGCTCTAATTAGGCCTGGCTTGGTTCCCGGACCTTGGAAAAGAAAAATTATTACATTTCTGTATTTAAATGCCAAAGGAAAAAAAACATGAAAGGAAATTAATTTCCAAGAGGAGAGAAGATAGGGAGAAAAATGGTTCCCCTATCATCTCAAGAATTCAACCAAAGAAAAAGAAAAAACAAATAATCGATTTCCTTTCTTTTTCTTTCCGCGAACCGAACAAGACGTTAGAACAGGGGCTAATATATCTGTATGGCTCATTATAAAGTTTTTTTTTGTTTACAACAAAATGGTGATTAACTTCTAGTAGTTTACTTTTATCGAAAAATCTATTTTGACTGTCCGCAGGGCTAGTCTGTGCCCACGTGGCGGCCAATCATTGTCCCCCTGCTAACGGTGGGCCTACTCCGGACCGGGGGGTCAAGACCGACGTACTGCGCGGCCGCGGGCCAACATGGGTCAGACAGTCGAAATAGCATCTTCGTATTTGTCTTAAAGTATTACACGATTATATTTTAAAATTATATAATAATTTTTCAGAATAACCTTACGATTTGTTGGATAAACCATAAATAGAGGAATATTTAGATTTATACTTTAAAGATGGAAAGTGATTGAAAATTCATGCAATTTCTTATCCCTTTAGTGGGGGAACAAATATGTTGGTTAGTATAAGAAAGTAAAAAATTAGAAAATAAGAGAGTATATTATAATAATAAAAATTATGATAATTATTCTAACAAATAAAGAGGAATAATAGTTATGAATAATTAATATTAATTAAAAAATGCTTAATTAATTAATTATATAATAAAATAAGTAAAAATTTAAATAATAATTAATTATCTTATTTATTGCGGACACATCCAAACATTTTGGTCTTGTCGTATTGGATATGTATCAAAAACTGAACAAATATGTATGATACAATTCATGAAAGCACAAAAATATACACTATGTTCATCGTGTCAACAAGTCCTATTCTAAATAATAAATTAATGTAAATAATTTTTGTTATATTAACATCTAACCTAAAAAAATTTAAAATATTAACCAAGTATTAATTAATTTTTGATTAGTTATTAGTTAGTTTAATTGATTATTTAGAAGAAAAAACTTTTGACAAGAAGAAAAACAAAAGGAAGAAAAAGAAGAAAATCATCTTTCCCCTTTTATACTTCGAATGGAGAAACAGGATGTAGAAAGCCGAGCGAACAGGAATTGCAGCCGCTATCAAACCCCTACTTTCTTATTCATTCTCCACCCCGAATTCAAGGAATTTGGCCAAATTTCTTAAGAAATGGGATTTATAAATTTCGCATGCATTAAATCACATCCTAATAAACTTAAGAAAAATGTTATTTTGTTAGCAGACAGTCAACCTAGACTGTGATGGCGGGCTGTCACCGCACGTCATGTGACCAAATCTTACTAGTCTTTCCTATTTGCTCCGGTCCGTCATCAAAATTTCTGTCATTGACGGTAACATATAGTCTACGATCACAAACCGTGGTCACAAACCGTAGACAAAATACAAGCGTCTGTAATAGACATACCTGGAGAAGCAACCTCTCCTCTCTTTATGAGCTCGGGGATGCAGCAGTAAGCCCAGACACTGCAAGGACTGCTAGTGCGCAGAACCATCACCGGTATCCCCATCTCAACAGGCACGTCTAGCGCGAAAGGTAGGAACCCGTCTGCGACGACGCACGTCACTGGAGGCCACAATTCTCCTTCTCCTTCTCCTCCTCCTCCTCTGCTGCTGGCCAAGAGTTCCCTGTACGGACCCCTTGCATGACCAACAACCCCTAATAGACCGTCCAGTGTGTCCACGAACGGGCGGGACGACTCCCTCGGGAGCCCGTCGGGGACGGTCCGGAACCGGAACCGGGGCTGATCCCTCCGGTCGTCGTCGTCGCGCAGGAAGCAACGTTGGTAGACTCCTTCGGTGGCGAGGAAGGTGACGTAGAGGCCTGCATGGGAGAGGAGGTCAGCCAGCTTCGTCATGGGGAGGAGATGGCCTTGTGCAGGCATGGGGAAGAGGAGAACATGGGGAGTAATTGTGTTTGCCATGCTCCTCTCCTCTTCTCTGTTGGTGGGTATATTGTGTTCCATTCTAAATGGTGGTGTTTATATAGGATGCTGTTACTTCCGTGTCCGCAGGTCGCCATCAGCATTCCATTTGCACAAATTTTCGAAGATGGGTCTGAACAAATAGAAGAGGATCAATAAAATTCTGCCACGTAGTCTTGCTGTCACGTCTGGCAAAGTCTAGTTTGGCAGCAGGTTTATCTTGACCTGTGGTCGAACATGAACTGTGAATATTCTTTCCGCACTAGGAAACTTCACGGAATCTTGAATCCCTTGACTACTAAACATGGAAAAAAAAAAAATTGAAATCGACCTCTCCTCCCGGAAATAATCTTAGCATATTGCTGAAAATGGAGACTATAGGATGAATACAAAGTATTAAATTTTTAGGATTATTTAGTAAATCTCATATAATATTTGATATTTGAATTTTGTTCTCTATAATGTACCATATTAGGGTTTGGATCTCTATAGATCTCCAAATTGTTAACAGATTTGGATATCGATAGTGAATATGAAAACCAAATCTTAATGTTGGACATTATGGAACGAATAATGCTATTTGTCCCTCCAAATTATCCCTCCAAGTCATACCTCCTTACGTGGCAGCTGACATGCCAGAGTTTAAAATTAAAATTAAAATTAACATCAATATTAACATTAACAATAACATTAACATTAATATTACCATTAAAACTAATATTAACATTAAAATTAAAATTAAAATTAATATTAACATTAACATGAAAAAATTAGGTAATTAATTTTTGGGGTTAAAATTTGTCATGTCAGCTGCCATGTTAGATGACACATAATATTTTTAACATGCCACGTCAGCTGCCATATAAGGAGGAATGGTTTGGAAGGACAATTTGGAGGTACAAATAGATGGAACTCAAACCCTAATATCGAATATTATATGAGACCATATTACTAAATAACCCTAAATTTTTATTAGGCTCAAAAATACAAAGTATATAAAATAATATCATTGATCCTCACTAGAAATAAAAATACATAAAGAATAAATATTGAAAACTAATAAATAATTTACATAAAATTTGCTACAACCAAAAAAATGTTTAATTAAATAGGTTAGACGAAAGAAGTTTGCAAAAATTGCAAACTATGGAACATTCTGCCAGAGGAACTAATGTCCAATTTTTGCCAGATCAAACGATGTAAATAAGACTCCTACGGTTGGGTGGGTTTACTTTGTTTATTTGGGGTTTGGGGAAGATATGTTGGTATGTTTTATTCATTTGGGTGGGTTTACTTATGTGGGTGGGCTTGTCCTTGGTTTATTTGGGTGGGTTTATAAAATGGGTGTAGTTGAGTTATTTTTAGTTGGCCAACGGTTATTTTACAGCGACTCTCCAACGTTCATCTCCAACGGTTCTCTCTAACTTTTATCTCCAACTTACCTATATAAATGTAGTGTTTTGGTAACAATACCATGCCAAACATTCTCTAAAAAAAAATTCTCATTCCACAAGTTAAGTCATTATTTAGAAGAAGGCTTAGCTCACTACTCTACTACATTTGGAAGTTCATATTCATGTCACAATGGATCAAAATCTAACAATACTATACTCGTTTGGAGGTGTAGTAAATGTGTTAGCTTATGGAGAAAGTTTAACTGAAGTTCTTTTAATTGATCAAAATATTTCATTTGATAGTTTACTAAATCTAATTATTGAACAATTTTTTATTGATTATTAATTTATATTAGTACATATTTTTGTAATTTACTTGTATAAATTTAGTTAGTGAACAAGCGTAAAATTTTATTCTTCAAGTTAATGTACAATAACATTATATTACTATATTTATGACTCCACCACCACCCAGTGGCGGATCCAGGATAACATTCTACTGGGGGCACAATCTTATGAGGGTTCGAAGGCAAAATTCCCAAAAATTAAACATATAGTAACAAAGTGAATAACTGAAAATTGAACAAACAGACCACCCCCAAACAACCCCAAATAAAGGGCTGATTCTTAATACAAAAGGTAAAAATTGTTTACTACGAGTTTTCATACAGTAAAACATTACATCTCACAATTGAGATGTATTTGTCGTATTTTGAGATATATTATTAATACAAAAAGTGCATATCTCCTAAACGATAAAAATTGAGATGTATTTGTCGTATCTTGAGTTGGTTGTAGATCTCCTTCTTGTAAATCCCCACACGTTTATGGATTTATAATTATCGATTTACCTAATTAAAAATCAGTAGGCGCGTCGATAAATAAAATAGTTACAATTCCAAAAGTGCTATGTTAGTATATTATAGAATTGTATTAGCGTTATTAGATACTAAGTAATTATTCTTAGTTTATTACTTAATAAAATAAGTAGAAGTTGTAGGAACAAATAAGGATGGTAATAAAGGAACAGATAAATAAATATAAACTTACCTTCTAATAACCACAAAAAATCTACTGTAATACAAACCTTCCCTAAATTTTCTACATAGTTGAACGATTCCTAAGACTATCCTAACTATCGGAAGTGACTTGCCACAGATTCCTTGTGATTTAACAACCCATCTCTCTCTCTTGGATCTCATATCCCTGCTCTAAACAAATTTTTCCATGGCCATCTATTTTCCACCTTCAGAACTCACCACCATCACCATCACCTACCCTTCTATCCCTGCCCTTCCTTGGTTGTCGAACCCTTACCGTATTCTCCTTCTTGTCGAGCACTCCTACTCGAGTTCGCTCTGCCTTCACACACAGATTGGCGAGCACTCCTACTCATATAATATTTTTTAACATGCCACGTCAGCTGCCATATAAGGAGGGATGGTTTGGAAGGACAATTTGGAGGTACGAATAGATGGAACTCAAACCCTAATATCGAATATTATATGCTACAATATTACTAAATAACCCTAAATTTTTATTAGGGCTCTAAAATACAAAGTATATAAAATAATATCATTGATCCTAACTAGAAATAAAAATACATAAATAATAAATATTGAAAACTAATAAATAATTTACAGAAAATTTGCTACAACCAAAAAAATGTTTAATTAAATAGGTTAGACGAAAGAAGTTTGCAAAAATTGCAAACTATGGAACATTCTGCCAGAGGAACTAATGTCCAATTTTTGCCAGATCCAACGACGGAAATAAGACTCCTACGGTTGGGTGGGTTTATTTGGGGTTTGGGGAAGATATGTTGGTATGGTTTATTCATTTGGGTGGGTTTACTTATGTGGGTGGGATTGTCCTTGGTTTATTTGGGTGGGTTTATAAAATGGGTGTAGTTGAGTTATTTTTAGTTGGCCAACGGTTATTTTACAACGACTCTCCAACGTTCATCTCCAACAGTTCTCTCCAACTTTTATCTCCAACTTACCAATATAAAATGTAGTGTTTTGGTAACATTACCATGCCAAACATTCTCTAAAAAAATTCTCATTCCACAAGTTAAGTCATTATTTTGAAGAAGACTTAGCTCACTACTCTACTACATTTGGAAGTTCATATTCTTGTCACAATGGATCAAAATCTAACATTACTATGCTCGTTTGGAGGTGTACTAAATGTGTTAGCTTATGGAGAAGGTTTAACTGAAGTTCTTTTAATTGATCAAAATATTTCATTTGATAGTTTACCAAATCTAATTATTGAACAATTTTTTATTGATTATTAATTTATATTAGTACATATTTTTGTAATTTACTTGTATAAAATTAGTTAGTGCACAAGCATAAAATTTTATTCTTCAAGTTAATGTACAATAACATTATATTACTATATTTATGACTCTACCACCACCTAGTGGCGGATCCAGGATAACATTCTGCTGGGGGCACAATCATATGAGGGTTCGAAGGCAACATTCCCAAAAATTAAACATATAGTAACAAAGTGCATAACTGAAAATTGAACAAACAGACCACCCCCAAACAACCCCAAACAAAGGGCTGATTCTTAATACAAAAGGTAAAAATTGTTTACTACGAGTTTTCATACAGTAAAACTTTACATCTCACAATTGAGATGTATTTGTCGTATTTTGAGATATATTATTAATACAAAAAGTTCGCATATCTCCTAAATGATAAAAATTGAGATGTATTTGTCATATCTTGAGTTGGTTGTAGGTCTCCTTCTTGTAAATTCCCACACGTTTATGGATTTATAATTATCGATTTACCTAATTAAAAATTAGTAGGTGCGTCGATAAATAAAATAGTTACAATTCCAAAAGTGCTAGGTTAGTATATTAAAGAATTGTATTAGCGTTATTAGATACTAAGTAATTATTCTTAGTTTATTACTTAATAAAATAAGTAGAAGTTGTAGGAACAAATAATGATGGTAATAAAGGAACAGATAAATAAATATAAACTTACCTTCTAATAACCACAAAAAATCTACTGTAATACAAACCTTCCCTAAATTTTCTACATAGTTGAACGATTCCTAAGCCTATCCTAACTATCGGAAGTGACTTGCCACAGATTCCTTGTGATTTAACAACCCATCTCTCTCTCTCTTGGATCTCATCTCCCTGCTCTAAGCAAATTTTTCCATGGCCATCTATTTTCCACCTTCAGAACTCACCACCATCACCATCACCATCACCTACCCTTCTATCCCTGCCGTGACACTTCCCTGGTTGTCGAACCCTTACCGTATTCTCCTTCTTATCGAGCACTCCTACTCGAGTTCGTTCTGCCTTCACACACCGATTGGCGAGCACGGCCCGTAGATGCCAACCCTAAACAAGGCCGCGCGCCACCGACGATGCTACTGATGCTTACTGAAAAAAATTCACTAGCACTGATGGTTACTGAAAAAAAAAATTCACTGGGGGCCCCGTCCCCCAGTGCACTACATGTGCATCCGCCCCTTCCACCACCACCAAGAATTAATAGTGTAAGTAGTAAATGTGCTTCTAATAATGTAAATGTTAATATTGCTCATAGTTCTTCTCACCATGTTATTTCATTTACTGAAAAAGAATATATACTAGATGAAGGTAATAATGATAATGAAAACAGTGATGATTTAATTAAACATTTAGATGATGAATTTGATGATAATTTAACACTCCTGAATTATTTGTTGGAAAAGATTTTAAATATTATTCTAAATTTAGAAGTTTCATTAGTGATATAGCAGTTTAACATAATTTTACTTGTTCAACAACTTTAAACAATGCCAATAGACAGGGCCGGCCCTGAGTTTATGGGGGCTCTAGGCTAACTTTTAAAATGAGGCCCATATAATATTAAAAAATTAATATAAAAGTAAAATTTAAAAAATGTTACAACCAAGAATTGAACCTAGGACCTTAAGAGTGTAAGATTAACATACTAATAACTACATCACAATTGTTTCATAATAAAATTGGGTCATATTATATACTAGTTGTATTTTAGATACAAGATTATATATATGTATATATAAATTTTTGTGGGCCTATTCCATGGGACCCTGGGCGGTCGCTCTGGCAGCCCTAGGCCAGGGCCGACCCTGCCAATAGAATTTTATATAATTGTAAAATTTCAAGTTGTAATTGTAGAGTATAGGCTAAATTCATTGGTGAAGGCAAAACATTTTTTATTGTTACACTAGAAATCAGCATTCTTGTTTAGGAGGACTTACAGCAAGGTGTCATCTATTAACTACTATTATAAGGGTTAAAGTTAAGATTTGAGATAAAGAATCGTATAGTCCATCGTATATTATAAATGATATATATTGGGAACAACGAATACATATTAAATATTGTAAAGCTTGGAAAGTTAGGAAAATTGCTCTATCTGAAATAAATAGTAGTTATATTGATGTATATAGTAGTCTTGAAGAGTATGCTTTTACAATTATTGAGGCAAATCTGTCACGCCCCGATCCCGCAGAGTCCCTTTCGTCCTCGCTTCGGGCTCTTTGGGACCGTTCGTCCTCGCTAAGGCGTGATGCCGTGCAAGCCTATGTTGTGCTTGCACAAGGCCAAGACCTGGAACAAGACAAGATAGACAAGTTTGACAATACGCAGCGGAACGTATCGCAGATAATTGAAGCAGCAGCGGACATATTTCAGAATACAAGTATTGAACACAATGGTAATAAGAACATTTCTCTTTATTGATTTCATTTGAACAGATTACAAGCTCTCAATTCTCTCTGATACAATGTTACATTCTCTCAGAAACAATACAGATTACAATGATCCCGTTCCCATACATTACATCCCTTTATATACAAAACCAAACTCTTGCACAGATGTCATCTCTTGGGCATCTTTTCTGATTTCTGGCTCCTGAGGATGAGGCTCGGGCTATCGCTTCGGACTATCCTTTTCGATGCATAGTGCACCTGCATGCAGACTGATGGTGGGTCAGTATATCAGCATACCGGTGAGTTGTGGACAAAGAAGCTACATTTTTCTGAAATGATCACTGTTCATTTAGTAAGAAAATATTATCTTGTGATGTGATCTTGCTACTCTTTACCTAGATTCATTTCATGAATGCATTAGTCAGTTTACATTCTTTTGAAAACACATCTTTTGAAAAGCCACAATCATTTCCATCTTAGCCGCTGTGCCTCCCACGGGTTCAGCTCGTCGCTAACCGCTGTGACTCGCATGGGTTCAGCTCGTCGCTAGCCGCTGTGACTCTCTTGGGTTCAGCTCGTCACTAACCGCTGTGACTCGCATGGGTTCAGCTCGTCGCTAGCCGCTGTGACTCTCTAGGGTTCAGCTCGTCACTAAGTGGATTTTCCAATGCGCATGCGATATCAAATGAATCATGCATCAATCGAGCAATTCATAAACAATTCTATCTTCTTTTCAGGCAGGAAACAGTTCTCTTTCTTAGCAGACAAAGTGCGGATTCTCTTTTAAGCATACTCAAGATTTCTGTCTTGTTATTAACAAAGCATTCAATCAAAAACTCTGATTCTTATTAGGCGCAAGCGAATCATAAAATGAGTCTTTGTCCACTCACCCAGATTAATCGTCTTCTGTTGCAGAGCCAATAAATCCGATCTTTCTGTCTATCTAGTGCCTTCGCGGAGCGGGGCACTACATAATTACCCACCGAAAAGAAGTTTCGTCCTCGAAACTTAAGGAGAAACTTACGATATCCTTAGTAGCGATAGTCCTCATCCTTCGCCATCATTAATCCATGAAATCATAATTCAGGTCATATCAAAACTCTTGTTCAATCAAGCATTTCAATCTTAATCAATCAAATCGATAAAACATTTGCCGGCATCATAAAAATATTTACGGACTTATTGTATGGAACGTTCATCTCATTATTGATATCGAGTAGGCAACAGAATTTTGATCAGAAGACATGTACAAATTCAATTGAATCAAAATTGGCCAGAGGATCGTGTTGCTCTGATACCATTCTGTCACGCCCCGATCCCGCAGAGTCCCTTTTTTCCTCGCTTCGGGCTCTTTGGGACCGTTCGTCCTCGCTAAGGCATGATGCCGTGCAAGCCTATGTTGTGCTTGCACAAGGCCAAGACCTGGAACAAGACAAGATAGACAAGTTTGACAATACACAGCGGAACGTATCGCAGATAATTGAAGCAGCAGCGGACATATTTCAGAATACAAGTATTGAACACAATGGTAATAAGAATATTTCTCTTTATTGATTTCATTTGAACAGATTACAAGCTCTCAATTCTCTCTGATACAATGTTACATTCTCTCAGAAACAATACAGATTACAATGATCCTGTTCCCATACATTACATCCCTTTATATACAAAACCAAACTCTTGCACAGATGTCATCTCTTGGGTATCTTTTCTGATTTCTGGCTCCTGAGGATGAGGCTCGGGCTATCGCTTTGGACTATCCTTTTCGATGTATAGTGCACCTGCATGCAGACTGATGGTGGGTCAGTATATCAGCATACTGGTGAATTGTGGACAAAGAAGCTATATTTTTCTGAAACGATCACTGTTCATTTAGTGAGAAAATATTATCTTGTGATGTGATCTTGCTACTCTTTACCTAGATTCATTTCATGAATGCATTAGTCAGTTTACATTCTTTTGAAAACACATCTTTTGAAAAGCCACAATCATTTCCATCTTAGCCGCTGTGCCTCCCATGGGTTCAGCTCGTCGCTAACCGCTGTGACTCGCATGGGTTCAGCTCGTCGCTAGCCGCTGTGACTCTCTTGGGTTTAGCTCGTCACTAACCGCTGTGACTCGCATGGGTTCAGCTCGTCGCTAGCCGCTGTGACTCTCTAGGGTTCAGCTCGTCACTAAGTGGATTCCCCAATGCGCATGCGATATCAAATGAATCATGCATCAATCGAGCAATTCATAAACAATTCCATCTTCTTTTCAGGCAGGAAACAGTTCTCTTTCTTAGCAGACAAAGTGCGGATTCTCTTTTAAGCATACTCAAGATTTCTGTCTTGTTATTAACAAAGCATTCAATCAAAAACTCTGATTCTTATTAGGCGCAAGCGAATCATAAAATGAGTCTTTGTCCACTCACCCAGATTAATCGTCTTCTGTTGTAGAGCCAGCAAATCCGATCTTTCTGTCTATCTAGTGCCTTCGCGGAGCGTGGCACTACAAAATCTATGTAACAAAATATTTTATAAAGACTTTAGTATATATTCTCCAATTGGAGATGTACGACGCAAAACAGGAACGCCAAAGAAGAACCGTATCATAGCGAATGATCAATCATCAAGAGATCTTCGATGCAGTAACTGTAATATTTTATGACACAATAAGAGAAATGAAGGCATTGTCCTAGGTTGTAAAAGAGTTTCATTGTTTGAGGTAATTTTTTTAGTTTTGTTTTGGTTGTATTGATATAAATGAAAGAAAGTTGTAATTAAATAAAGTTGACATTGATATAAATGAAAGAAAGTTGTAATAAAAGAAAGTTGGCATTGATATAAATGAAACAAATACATTTCATCTCTAATACAATGGTACAATAATTTTATCTAGATCCCTTGGCAAATTGTGTCACGTCTCGTGCTCGGTTGATCGAGTACGAGTTGTGAGCACGTCCAGCCTATGCTGCAGTATCGACGTTAGTCAGTTGTTCCAGACATCAATAATCACCAACGGATCGATTTTTTTCAATCACAAAGACTAATAAAACAAAAAAACTAAAATCCAGCATACACACGATCACCACAGTCCATTTTTAATTTTAGTATATAATACATATCCAATCTCCAAAGACAAATCCGGTAAAGTATATCCTCAAAGAAATAATGATACATCTAATACATTTGTCTCATCAAAACCATTTAATACATCAAAAGTAATCTATTCTAATATTCTAGAAGCTTCCAATAGTCGTCGTCCAATCCAATGACATCCTCATGCCCCGCCCTAATATGTCAACTATCCAGTCAAAAAAAGGAGTAAAGTGCATCCAAACAAATGTTGCATGATACAAAATAAATGAAAAAAAAACCAGAACATGTGACACTGAATGATGTCATGCTTTGCAACCTACAACAAGAAAAATTATAACAACAATAATGATCAAGAATAAACATGAATAGAATCTAGTGCAATCGAAATACCGTGTTTAACCAGACTAGGGTAATCTGGCACATCCGAAGATGGCTATTAACGATGGGATCCGGCACGACATATGTGAGGTGTATGTGTGCAATTAACGATAAACATAAACAATATGGGTATGACCACATATTTACTTAGCGTTCCCCCTCCAATGAGATGAAACAATATCAACATGATAATATGAAACACGAAACATGATCAATACATGTAAACCCCGCTAAATTGTATATAGGTATTTACTTAATTTATGATGAGGTGCTAGTATTTTAGGAAAATTTTTATATATAAAGTGAGATGGGAGTGTATTATGTAAATGAGTAAATATATGATGGTAGTTTATATAAATATTCTTCAAACTTTTAGAAACATTTTTAGGAAGTTTCTAGATTTTATAAGCTTATTTAGGATTTATTCAACCATAGATATAGTATATTAGCTAAAGAAAAAAATTATAACTAAAGTCAATTTATCACGGGATTTTCAAAATCTCGTGATATTAAATTCCCAGCCAAACCCGACCAAACCCGAGCCATCAGCGGGAAATTTTTCGAAGTAGGGATCAATCCAAAACCCTAAATTTTAAACCATTTTGACCCAAATCTTTTGCTGTAGAAACCTTTTCATATCCTCTATAGGATCGAGTCAAATCCAATCCAAATCGGATTAGAATTCGATTCAAAAGCTAATTAGAAACCCTACGTATAAGTACCAAGATTGTGCGAGTCATCATAAAATTTCTCCTCAAAGATCGTGCCCTAACCCAATTCACCAAGTCCCGATGAACCCCGACATCCCGACGCACACCCTGGCCGCCTGCCCGCTGTGGGCCGACGCTGGATCGCCGAGAAGTCGCCAATTTTCGACCGCACAACAAGAACTACCACTGTTCTTGACAGCAGCAGGTACACGACTTCATCCCCAAATTTCTTCATATATTCTCAATCGTTTTTGACTCTGCTAAGTTCGCTAGGAAGCCTATGTGACCACCTACGAACCCCCCAAAGGGATTTTAGCATAACCCTGTAGTTCGAGCGAAAACTTATCTCGAAGTTGACAACTTTCTGTTCGAAAAACAGGACAGGAGGCTGTGTAAAACCACCACTTTGGAGTTGATTTTTTTAATCTGTACAGTAGGGTATAATAGAAACTAATTACAAATAGTCAAAGACAACCTAACCAAGAGTAGAACTCAACTTGTAGATTTGAATTTTGTTGCATACGCAAAAAGTTATTCGATTCCAAAGATGCAAGAAAAACTGCTTTTAAAATATTAAAATTCAAAAAACTTTTTTCGATACGGCGTGCGCCCCGACAAATCACACTATACACATCGAAAGGCGTGTATGGATGTTGTCGACATGTGAGAACTGACGGAACTCGATTTTGTTGCGCGTGCGTGACGAAATCAGTACGTATCCGTCGAGATACCCCCGTATCGACGTTTTGCAAACTTGACCATAACTTTGTGCACGTTCGTCGGATCGACACAAAACTTGTGCCATCAGGAATGTATCAATTTTTTGGTCCTGTGTGCCAAGTTTGGTCCGATTATGAGAAGGTTGATCGGAACGCCAAATTGGCGGGCCCGCAACCCGATCCAATGGGCAATTTGTGTATGGTTCATCGAAATCCAAAATTGGACATAGGGTTGGGTTCGTCTCCTCAAACTGGATCCGTAGAGATGTAGTTTGACGAATTTAGAGACCATAAACTTTGGCACGTATTTCAGTACAAAACGGGTCCAACGACGGACATCATTTTGACCCAAAATTTTAATTTTGCTCCTATTCCAAAAGTAGACTTTTGGACAGACATTTCCTAGAGTTATCTTTTACACCAAAAACGTTCTTGATGTTTGTTTCGACATCCAAAGCCGTTTGTGGATTCTGAGGTTTATTGCTGATGTGACTGATTGCTTGGAGTTGCTTTTTCCGCACTGCCAGGCAAGATACCTTGCCACCTTACTCTATAATTTACATATTTTTATTTTCAGTTATTATTTTTAGCATTTCATATTTATTGTTATTAATATAAAAATTGTGCGTCCAAGTCACACTTGGGTGCAAGCGACTCTATCGGTCGTTTTATTGCTTTTCGTTTATTTTTCATGCATTGACTTAGTCTAGTGACCACTCATTGATGATGAGATATTGGTATATCTAATACGGCCTTAACACAAAATTATCACTTGTTGTGAGTCATATGTAGGACACGTACTCGCGTAGTCAGCTGGCCACCGATACGCATGAGGCGTGCGACGGTTAGGAGTAACTGCCAATAGAATTACATGCTAGTAGACTTGGCAGTTATTAGAGGTTTTATGAGTCATGGATGTGATCCTACTAGGAATTGGTGGGGAGAACAGTTCCTTAACGTATGGGCCACGTATGCACTTTCCTATTCCTGATCCTGCTGGCCTTTGACATTCGAGGAATGTCATGCTTTGAGGTTCCTGGTATCCTGGTGGGACCATACCTGAGTTTCCTGCAGCCAGAGTGCCCATGCGTTGAAGGTTTGTTCTTAACTGCATTATCACTGTAGAACTGGTAGGCATCCTATTTGCGTTCATCTTTTCTTTATATTATATATCATAGTTTATATGGTATGGTGTTTTCTTGTATCTTGTTACGTCCCGCTGAGGACCTGGTTATCTCTCCAGGGTTTGACGAGTTTCTACAGGAGTACGGAGCGGCTCTGGATCCATCCTACATTAATGATGAGGCACCCCCTGCTGACTTCTAGATTATTCATCTATTGAGACATTAGTGGATATTTTTACATCACTTTTCTTTCTATTTTTGCGGAGGTTGGACTCCGATCTTATGAGACTATTTTCATAGCTATTTGGAGTGAGTATGTTCATCCAGATATTTCTTTGCTACACTCATTTATTAGTTGGACTCTATTATCTTCTGTGTTGGGCTGCGGTGAGATTTAGATGATTATATTATGGCCTGTGATTATTTATTATATATACAGCTTATGTACGTATACGAGGATTCCATATATTGGAGTATTCTTCGTATATGTGCAACTGGCATGTCTACGTACTTGGTCTTAAGTTTTTTGGGACTGTCGAACTCGACTTGGAGCGTGCTTGAGATGCAGGTCAGGTCAACACAAGGTGAAGGGTTGTCCGGAGCAATAGTCGTTAGTTTATGCCCAGCAGAACGCAAGATCGACAGCCCCAGCACTTCCAGCACCTTGCCCACCATTGCCACATCAGTCAGCACAGTTCGAGAGGGCTCGAGCTCAGCGTCCAGGACAGAATTTTGGACAGGCATTCTCACTTGCCGTGGAGAATATAGACTGAGGCAAAGGTTATAGCAGGTATGGTTTTAGTTGCTTCATTTCCTGCCATTATATTGTTTGACACTGCACCCACTCATTCATTCATAGCTACTAGTTTTGCCACTAGACATAGCATTCCCATCATACCCTTATCTAAGAATATTAGAATCCTCACTAGAGGAGAAGTTGTACCTGTTAGTGGTGTTGTAGACTTTGCCCTGTAGTGATATGTGGCAGAGAGATGAGAGCACGACTCCTTGTATTTCCTATGCCTACGTTAGATGTGGTTCTCGGAATGGACTGGTTGAGCCAGCACTTTGCTCTTATAGACTGCCATAGGGGCAGTATCGTCTTTAGACCCTGAATGCGAAGGGGTTCGAGTTCACCAAAGAAGAAGGAGAGAGTTGTGATGCACCCATATTGGGGACTCACATGATGATGCAAGACACCCCTCAGCACCCCGTCATCACTGAGTTCGAAGATGTATTTCCCGAGGATCTGTCAGGACTACCACCTGACCGGGATATCGAGTTTTCTATTGAGCTTATTCCCGAAGCCGAGCCTATTTCATCTCGAGTATATCGATTAGCACCGAAGGAGTTGGTAGAGATGAAGACACAGAATGACGACTTATTGGAGAAAGGCTTTATTCGTGCCAAAACGTCACCATAGAGAACACCCATTCTTTTTGTGCCAAAGAAAGATGGGACATTGCGCATGTGTATCGACTACAGAGCTTTGAATACAGTGATGGTGAAGAACTAGTATCCTTTGCTGCGTATAGACGATCTATTCGATCAACTGAGTGGAGCAAAAGTATTCTCCAAAATTGACTTACGATCGGGCTATCACCAACTGAAGGTTCGGAAGGAAGACATTGCGAAGACAGCTTTTCGATCGAGGTATGGACACTACGAGTTCTTGGTCATGCCTTTCGATTTGACCAACTGTCACTCCCCAATCCTAGAATACGTATTTTAATATGTGAAACCGATAAATTTTATTTACCTTGTATTTATACGATATTTATTATGCAGTATTTCTTCATGTATTTCCCAAAAATATTCGACAAAATAATATTTCCTAATTTATTTTCTGCATTTGGGCCTACAGTTTTGGCTCATTTGGGTAACCTATTCTTGGTTCACCTATGGTTCATCATGAACCCTTTGGTTCATCATGAACCCATGGGTTCAAGATTCTATATAATAACTCATCTCCTTCTCTCTCCTCTCATTTACTTCTTCCAATTTACTTCCTCCACCAACCAAGGCAAGTACCAACTTGCTCAAGAGAGGGATCAATAATTTTGTTAATGATTTCTTACAAAACTATTTGCCAAAACATGTTCTTCTCCTCAATCTATACTAGTTTAGAACTTAAAATTTTCCATTTTGAAGCTTTGATTTTTGTAGATCTAAATTTTAATTATTTTCGAATTTCCTTAGTCTTGATCTATTTTCGTTGAAGTTTTGTGGGTTTTGATGCTTTCATGTGGAAGAGAATTCTATTTCACCCAAGATGGAACCTTGGAAATCCGGATTTGGAGTTCGGATGGCCAAGTTGTGATGTTTTGAAGTTTTGGGTTCTGCCATAGTGTTCTTGCTGTTTGGAGAAGACAGTGAGCAGTGTGCAGAGCTTCTTAGCTCACGCACACTGAGCTACGCGCGCTCTTTAGCGCTGCGTACGCAGACTTAGGTACGCTTTCTGTTGGAAGCGTGTCTCCCGTAGCGTGCGTGACTTTTCACCTATGCTGCTCCCTGTAGCGTGCGTGACTTTTCACGCTGCTCTTTCCCTTGAGCCTGCGTGACTTTTCATGCAGCCCGCTTCCTTGAGCTTGCGTGACTTTTCACGCTGCTCTCTCCTTGAGCGTGCGTGACTTTTCACGCTACTCTTTCCCTTGAGCCTGCGTGACTTTTCACGCTGGTCTCTCCTTGAGCGTGCGTGACTTTTCACGCTGCTCTTTCCCTTGAGCCTGCGTGACTTTTCACGCAGCCCTCTTCCTTGAGCTTGCGTGACTTTTCACGCTGCTCTTTCCCTTGAGCCTACGTGACTTTTCACGCAGCCCTCTTTCTTGAGCTTGTGTGACTTTTCACACTGCTATTTTCCTTGAGCCTGCGTGACTTTTCACGTAGCTCTCTCCTTGAGCCTGCATGATTTTTCACGCACGCTGCCTTGTGTAAGCCTGCGTGACTTTTTACGCACGCTGCCTTGTGTGAGCCTGCGTGACTTTTCACCCACGCTGCCTTGTTGTGCGTATGCTTTTGATATTTTATTAGATATTATATGCCTATTTTATATCCTTACGCCTTTTGTCCTGAGCATGATATGAGCCCTGATGTGACCCCAGTGAACAAAGTGTTCCTACCTGATACATGTACCTGAATGTCCCAGTTCTTGTTCATGCTCGACAAATGACTCGTAACTCCACGTGGCATATTTGTAATGATGCATTACACTAAGGAGGGTAGCACATGTTGACATACTGATTGACATGGATCCTCTTTGGGGTACTCGTACTAAAGTACGACTTTAGGAGGGTAATCATGCAGGCCACAGCATGAGAGTCCAAGATTTTACCTAGGGTTAAACTAGGCAACTGAATATACTAGATGCATGGGGAGGGCAGAGTCCCGAGATCGTGTTACACCAGCCGCCCTGAGATATTGTCTTGGCACGCCGGCTGGTCTCCACGGATACTATGTCGTCCGCAACGAGTGGATGACTGTATCCGATTAATTCCTGCTATATATTACATGTCTTGGCAAGGTGGCCTCACGAGGGACCTGTGCTCCATGACACCTGTCTACGCGAACCCCTGGGTTGGCTAGCCTTGCTGGAAAGATACGATCTGAGGATTTTTCTAATAACATGACGCGAGGATAACCTCGTCCCACTAGAAACTCGTAGACTTGATTGGCCGTGAAAACGACCTGCTTGTATCCTATTACCTTCCGCGAATAACCGAAGGAAGCGGACTGTTGTGGTACGTGATCCAACCCATGTTCTTGTTTGATTGTTGGGTTGGTTATCGTACTATGACAGGCTGTGGACCGAAGTTATGAACGGAAGACTTATTCTGGTTGTGCAGTGCTACTTCTGTGAATGACAGAGGAACATGGTCTATCATGGTACATGATCCAACCCATGTTCTTGTTTGATTGTAGGGTTGGTTATTGTGCTGCGATAGGCTATCGACCGAAGTCACGATCAGGAGATTTTATTGTTTATACCTTTTTAACTTATGTGGAAGTTATAGAGTACGACATGTCCCGACTCCATGCGGCACCTTTTGTCCTTGTTTGGTTGTAAGGGTGCCATATGGGTTCGAGGATGTTGCGCTACCCTATAATAGTAGCATAAGTATTACTATTATCAGTCATTCTATTATCTGGGTTTTTAATCTTAACTCTTGCGCCCCTTTGGCGGTACTTGCTATTCGGGGCTGACCCTGCTGGTTTTGTTTGGCCAGATCTCGTAGCAGAGCCAGAGGACACGATCTTCCTCCCTGACATCCATGGTGCATACTAGGAGCATGGCGGTTCGGAGACTCGAGTGGGTTTCTTCTCCACCACTCCTGCTTATATTTTTGCGGCGTTTAGCCACCGGCACCTGTTAGCCGGATTACTTGATATTTTGTGTCAATACACAATAGTAATTAAACAGACTGCAGCTGTGTATAATTTTGTACTCCTGACTCTCTGAGATAGCTAAGTTATAAAGCTAGTCTCTCATGATCATTTTGATGAAGCGTCAGGGACGCCTTACTGCTTTATCTTTAATGTTCATTTAATTGCTGATTTGACATGATTAATTGAGACATAGAACTCCGTGGGACCATAGGAGACTTGATTGTAGCATGTACCCCCTAGTCTCTCGACAGCCACGATCGTCGTATGACGTTACGTACCTCATATGGAGTAGCTGGCCTAGTCCGTCCCCGTATTTCGGTACTGGGGCGTGACAAGGTTTTAGTGGTGGCCCATGCAGGTCCATTTTTCAGACTTGTGGGGTATTGCGAATTATTAGGAATCTCAATCAAAACCTGTTCCCCTTGAAATTCCGTTTCGAATTCTCTGTCCTTGCCTTAATCTCTAACCTGACTTGCATCCTCGAAATCTTTCTCGTCCGGACTTGATAATCTTATATTCTTCTCTATAGGGGTGCTTCATTCTCAGTAGCGGGTGAGGCCCATGAGGAAGAGCAGCAAGAGCATGGCTCGACTGGGCAGCAACAGGGGAGAGAACCTTTTCCAGGGCAGGCACAAGCAGAAGTGGAACCAGAGGCAGTGCAGCCACAGGTTATTGGAACTCCTGCAGCACCAGCAGCGACGGCAGTACCAGACGCCGTAGCACTCCTGGAGATCATCCGAGGGTTTCTTGTCACTAACCAACAGCAACAGACTCGGCAGCAGGAGCAGAATGTGTTGCTGAACCAGGAGATTCAGTTAGCTCTTGAGAGGAGTGCCGGGGTTGACTCGGGAGCATCAGGAAGGTTCCGTCGCTTGAACCCGAGGTATTTTGATGGCACGGAGGATGCCATCACTGCGGATGCATGGATTCAAGACATTAAAGCCATTCTTGTGGCAGCTAAGGTTCCAGATGATGAGAGGGTTGATCAGGTCAAATTAGTACTTCAGGATCTTGCCCGCGACTGGTGGGCATCAGAAGAAGTTGGTGCGAGACTTCCTGTTCGTTGGACCACCTTCAGTGACAGATTCAAGGCCAAGTATTTTGGCGTAGTAGCTCGATATGTGCTCCAGCAGAAGTTTATCAGTCTCAAGCAAGCAGGCAAGACCGTAGATGGGTATGCAGCAGAGTTCTGCAGATTGTGCCGTTTTGCACCAGCAATGGTGGCAACGGAGCCAGAGAAAGCTATGAGGTTCCAGCAGGGACTTCATTTGGAACTATTACAGCTTGTGGAAGGACACGACTACCAGACGTTTAACGCTGTTTTGACGGCCGTTCGGAGGCACGAGCTTACCCAACAGAGGTTGGCATCGAGGACAGGAGGTCAGAAGAGATCTCATTCCCAGGTTGGAGGAGGAGCAGTGCAGCGAACGTCGGTACCAGCACCCGGTGTACGTATTCATGATGCAGGAGTGCCATGGAGGACGGCCGTGTCAACTAATACAGCGCCAGTTCGGCATCAGCAGCCGAGGAACCAGCAACAGCGTCAGGGAGCACCCCAGGGCTGTACATTCTGTGGGAAGGCAGGGCACACGAGGGAGGTGTGCCGGTCAGCGAATGGCTTATGCTTGAGGTGTGGTAGTTCAGACCACCGTATTTCCACTTGTCCTATGATGCAGAGGCCAAGAGGGCCAGCTCAGCAGTTTCCAGCGTTGCCAGCTCCGGTGGCAACCCCGAGTGGAGGGCCAGTATTAGCAGTAAGGCCCCTAGCCCAGCGTCTACCAACGCAGGCTCAGATGTTCCGCCAGGCACAGGAAGCCGAAGGCCCTCAGAGGCAGCAACATCATGGTCGAGGAAGGCCGCAACAAGGGGCTCCGCGGGGCCAGGCTCTCACATTGACCTTGGGAGAGGCTCTAGCGTCTAGTGACGTGGTGGCAGGTAAAATTCTCGTCACCTCATTTCCCGCTGTAGCATTATTTGATTCAGGCGCTACTCATTCATTCATCTCTGTATAATATGCTACACGGATTGGATTAGAGTTTGAGGCATTGCCGGAGAGGATGGATATACTCACCGGCAATGGGCTCGTAGAAGTTAGCAGAGTGCACTTTTCATGTCCGGTGGAGGTGTGTGGGCATTTATTGCCCGCATCATTGATTGAATTTTCTATAGGGAATTTTGATGTTGTTCTTGGCATGGACTGGTTGAGAGACAGTCATGCGACAATTGATTGTAGAGGAGGTAGGGTCATATTCAGTGTTCCTGGGATGGAGCAATTCATCTTTACTCGAACCTTGAAGAATCAGGCCGGAGGCGTCATCTCAGCCGCAGTGTCAGAGCCAGGACAGATTCTGAGATTGGTCGAAGATTTTCTCGATGTCTTCCCTGATGAGCTCCCAGGGATACCCCAGTCAGAGAGGTAGAATTTAGCATTGAGTTGAACCCTGGAACGAGGCCTATTGCAGATAGAGTTTACAGAATGTCGCCGTCAGAACAGGATAAGTTGTATCAACTTGAAGAAGAGTTGAAGTCTAAGGGATTCATCCGAGATAGTAAATCGCCCTGGGCCGTGCCAGTGATTCTAGTTCCCAAGAAGGATGGGTCGACGAGGATGTGCATCGACTACCGCAAGCTGAATGCAGTAACAGTGAAGAATAAGTACCCGCTGCCAAGGATTGATGACCTGTTTGACCAGTTGAGCAAGGCCAGCATCTTTTTCAAGATCGATCTTAGGTCAGGATACTATCAAATAAGAGTCCGGGAGCAAGACATACCGAAGACAGCATTCAGATCTAGATATGGACATTATGAGTTTTTAGTAATGCCCTTTGGATTAACCAACGCCCCCACAGTATTCATGGATTTAATGAACCGCATCTTTCTGCCGTACTTGGATAAATTTGTGGTGGTGTTCATAGATGATATCCTTGTCTATTCCAGCAGTGAAGAGGAGCATGAGAAACATCTTAGGACTGTCTTGCAGACATTGAGGGAGCATCAACTTTATGTGAAGCTCGACAAGTGTGAATTCTGGTTAGATCACATTTCGTTCCTGGGGCATGTAATTTCTGGGGCAGGAGTGTCAGTGGATCCGAAGAAGATTGAGGCCGTAGAGCATTGGCCAGTCCCGAGAACGGTTGCAGAAGTGCGAAGTTTCTTAGGATTAGCTGGTTACTACAGAAGGTTCGTGGCGGACTTTGCCAAGATCTCTGCACCCTTAACGCGTTTGACGCACAAGGACGTAGAGTTTGTTTGGTCAGCTAGCTGTCAGGCATCATTTAAAGAATTGAAGAAAAGATTGATCTCAGCCCCGATCTTGACACTTCCAGTAGGAGCAGGAGGCTTTACAGTATATTATGACGCATCAGGGAAGGGTCTTGGATGTGTATTGATGCAGCACAGAAAGGTGATAGCATATGCGTCTCGACAGCTTCGAGACCATGAGAAGAATTATCCGACTCACGATTTGGAGTTAGCAGCTGTGGTGTTTTCACTCAAGTTGTGGAGGCATTATTTGTACGGGGATCGGGTAGAGATCTATACTGATCATAAGAGTTTGAAATACGTATTCACGCAGCGAGATTTAAATATGAGGCAAAGAAGATGGTTAGAACTGCTGAAGGATTTTGATTTAGATTTTCAGTATCATCCAGGCAAGGCGAATGTAGTTGCAAATGCACTGAGTAGGAGAGACAGTGCCTTTATCTTGACCTCGCAGAAGCATATTTTAGATGACCTTCAGAGTATGGAAATCGAAGTAGTTTTGCCAAGGGATATAGGAAGAATGACCAGTATGCAGATTCAGTCAACCTTAGTAGAGAGGATAAGGGCAGCACAAGCAGAAGATCCACAGATTCAGAAGTTGCGGTCGGAGTATGAATTAGGCCGTAGGAAGGAGTTAGTGATTCATGAAGATGGTACGCTCAGGTTTGGAAACAGACTCTGTGTACCGAGTGGAGACCTTCGGCAAGAAGTTATGTCCGAAACTCATAGTTCTATTTACTCCATTCATCCAGGAGGAACGAAGATGTATCGAGATATCAGGCAGTTCTTTTGGTGGAATGGCATGAAAAGAGAGATAGCGAGATTTGTATCCAAGTGTTTGGTATGTCAGCAGGTGAAAGCCGAGCAGCAGAGACCAGCAGGATTGCTACAGCCGCTTCCTATCCCAGAATGGAAATGGAAGCACATCACAATAGATTTTGTGACCGGTTTACCTAGATCCTCGGCTGGCAAGAATGCAGTCTGGGTAATAGTAGATCGACTCACGAAGGTCGCTCATTTTCTTCCCTTCCGAGTTGGACAGACTACTGAGCAGTTAGCAGAAATGTACATGAAGCAGATAGTAAGGCAGCACGGTGTTCCAGTTAGTATAGTATCAGATCGGGATACGTGATTTACTTCCCATTTTTGGCGGAGCTTGCACCAAAGTTTGGAAACCAAGTTAAGGTTCAGTACTGCTTATCATCCACAAACCGACGGACAATCAGAAAGAACTATTCAGACGTTAGAAGATATGCTACGGGCGTGTACCTTAGATTTTGGCGGATCTTGGGAGGATCACCTTCATCTAGTGGAGTTCTCCTATAACAACAGCTATCAGGCTAGCATTCAGATGGCCCCGTTCGAAGCATTGTACGGAAGGAAGTGCAGGTCCCCTTTGGCATGGGACGACGTCGGAGAACGGAAGTTGTTGGGGCCGGAGATGATCATGCAGACTGTGGAGATAGTTAAGTTAGTCAGAGAGCGCCTTCGAGTTGCACAGGACCGACATCGTTATTGGACAGATCAGCATCGTAGGCCTCTAGAGTTTAGAGTTGGCGACCAAGTGTTTCTGCGGATTTCGCCTACTCGGGGTATCATCAGATTTGGAACCCGAGGAAAGCTTAGTCCAAGATACGTTGGTCCTTTTAAGATTCTCGCTCGGGTAGGCGATGTGGCTTATCGACTTGCCCTTCCGCCTTCGTTAACTGGCATACATGATGTGTTTCATGTGTCCCAATTACGTGGGTATGTCCCGGATCCGAGTCATGTCCTCGATCATTCTGAGTTACTCGTTGGTACCGACCTAACTTACGAGGAACAACCCGTATCTATTTTGGACCGGCGAGAGAAGGTACTCAAGAATCGGATGATAAGCCTTGTCCGTGTTTCTTGGAACCATCACTATTCGGGAGAGTCAACCTGGGAGCGCGAGGACGAGATCAGATCTCGTTATCCGTATTTGTTTGACTAATAAGGTATATTTATGCACCTTATTGACACGATTCCATGCTTTTCTGCACCTGCTTATTTTGCACTTTGTGATGTATGATAAGAACTGCTATGATAGTTAACTTATATATGATTGTGCCTTGCTTGCCCTGATTTTACTATCCTGTCTTGGCTGGAATTCCGAGGACGGAATTTTTCTAAGAAGGATAGAGATGTCACTCCCCAATCCTGGAATACGTATTTTAATATGTGAAACCAATAAATTGTATTTACCTTGTATTTATACGATATTTATTATGCAATATTTCTTCATGTATTTCCAAAAAATATTCGACAAAATAATATTTCTAATTTATTTTCTGCATTTGGGCCTACAGTTTTGGCTCATTTGGATAACCTATTCTTGGTTCACCCATGGTTCATCATGAACCCATGGGTTCAAGATTCTATATAATAACTCATCTCCTTCTCTCTCCTCTCATTTACTTCTTCTCATTTACTTCCTCCACCAACCAAGGCAAGTACCAACTTGCTCAAGAGAGGGATCAATAATTTTGTTAATAATTTCTTACAAAACTATTTGCCAAAACATGTTCTTCTCCTCAATCTATACTAGTTTAGAACTTGAAAATTTCTATTTTGAAGCTTTGATTTTTGTAGATCTAAGTTTTAATTATTTTCGGATTTCCTTAGTCTTGATCTATTTTCGTTGAAGTTTTGTGGGTTTTGATGCTTTCATGTGGAAGAGAATTCCATTTCACCCAAGATGGAACCTTGGAAATCCGAATTTGGAGTTCGGATGGCCAAGTTGTGATGTTTTGAAGTTTTGGGTTCTGCCATGGTGTTCTTGCTGTTTGGAGAAGACAGTGAGCAGTGTGCAGAGCTTCATAGCTCACGCACACTGAGCTACGTGCGCTCTTTAGCGCTGCGTACGCAGACTTAGGTATGCTTCCTGTTGGAAGCGTGTCTCCCGTAGCGTGCGTGACTTTTCACCTACGCTGCTCCCTGTAGCGTGCGTGACTTTTCACGCTGCTCTTTCCCTTGAGCCTGCGTGACTTTTCACGCAGCCCTCTTCCTTGAGCTTGCGTGACTTTTTACGCTGCTCTCTCCTTGAGCGTGCGTGACTTTTCACGCTGCTCTTTCCCTTGAGCCTGCGTGACTTTTCACGCTGCTCTCTCCTTGAGCGTGCGTGACTTTTCACGCTGCTCTTTCCCTTGAGCCTGCGTGACTTTTCACGCAGCCCTCTTCCTTGAGCTTGCGTGACTTTTCACGCTGCTCTTTCCCTTGAGCCTGCGTGACTTTTATGCAGCCCTCTTCCTTGAGCTTGCGTGACTTTTCACACTGCTATTTCCCTTGAGCCTGCGTGACTTTTCACGCAGCTCTCTCCTTGAGCCTGCGTAATTTTTCACGCACGCTGCCTTGTGTAAGCCTGCGTGACTTTTCACGCACGCTGCCTTGTGTGAGCCTGCGTGACTTTTCACCCACGCTGCCTTGTTGTGCGTATACTTTTGATATTTTATTAGATATTATATGCCCATTTTATATCCTTACGCCTTTTGTCCCGAGCATGATATGAGCCCTGATGTGACCCCAGTGAACAAAGTGTTCCTACCTGATACATGTACCTGAATGTCCCAGTTCTTGTTCATGCTCGACAAATGACTCGTAACTCCACGTGGCATATTTGCAATGATGCATTACACTAAGGAGGGTAGCACATGTTGACATACTGATTGACATGGATCCTCTTTGGGGTACTCGTACTAAAGTACGACTTTAGGAGGGTAATCATGCAGGCCACAGCATGAGAGTCCAAGATTTCACCTAGGGTTAAACTAGGCAACTGAATATACTAGATGCATGGGAAGGGCAGAGTCCCGAGATCGTGTTACACCAGCCGCCCTGAGATATTGTCTTGGCGCGCCGGCTGGTCTCCACGGATACTATGTCGTCCGCAACGAGTGGATGACTGTATCCGATTAATTCCTGCTATATTACATGTCTTGGCAAGGTGGCCTCACGAGGGACCTGTGCTCCATGACACCTGTCTACGCGAACCCCTGGGTTGGCTAGCCTTGCTGGAAAGATACGATATGAGGATTTTTCTAATAACATGACGCGAGGATAACCTCGTCCCACTAGAAACTCGTAGACTTGATTGGCCGTGAAAATGACCTGCTTGTATCCTATTACCTTCCGCGAATAACCGAGGGAAGCGGACTGTTGTGGTACGTGATCCAACCCATGTTCTTGTTTGATTGTTGGGTTGGTTATCGTACTATGACAGGCTGTGGACCGAAGTTATGAACGGAAGACTTATTCTGGTTGTGCAGTGCTACTTCTGTGAATGACAGAGGAACATGGTCTATCATGGTACATGATCCAACCCATGTTCTTGTTTGATTGTTGGGTTGGTTATTGTGCTGCGATAGGCTATCGACCGAAGTCACGATCAGGAGATTTTATTGTTTATACCTTTTTAACTTATGTGGAAGTTATAGAGTACGACACGTCCCGACTCCATGCGGTACCTTTTGTCCTTGTTTGGTTGTAAGGGTGCCATATGGGTTCGAGGATGTTGCGCTACCCTATAATAGTAGCATAAGTATTACTATTATCAGTCATTCTATTAGCTGGGTTTTTAATCTTAACTCTTGCGCTCCTTTGGCGGTACTTGCTATTCGGGGCTGACCCCGCTGGTTTTGTTTGGCCAGATCTCGTAGCAGAGCCAGAGGACACGATCTTCCTCCCTGACATCCATGGTGCATACTAGGAGCATAGCGGTTCGGAGACTCGAGTGGGTTTCTTCTCCACCACTCCTGCTTATACTTTTGCGGCGTTTAGCCACCGGCACCTGTTAGCCGGATTACTTGATATTTTGTGTCAATACATAATTGTAATTAAACAGACTGCAGCTGTGTATAATTTTGTACTCATGACTCTCTGAGATAGCTAAGTTATAAAGCTAGTCTCTCATGATCATTTTGATGAAGCGTCAGGGACGCCTTACTGCTTTATCTTTAATGTTCATTTAATTGCTGATTTGACATGATTGATTGAGACATAGAACTCCGTGGGACCATAGGAGACTTGATTGTAGCATGTACCCCATAGTCTCTCGACAGCCACGATCGCCGTATGACGTTACGTACCTCATATGGAGTAGCTGGCCTAGTCCGTCTCCGTATTTCGGTACTGGGGCATGACACCAACGCTCCCGCAGTCTTCATGAATTTAATAAACAAGATCTTTCACTAGTACTTGGACAAATTTATAGTCGTCTTTATAGATGATATCTTGATTTACTCCAAGAGTCAAGAGGAGCATGAGTAGCATCTACGGATTATTTTAGGAACATTGAGGAATGAGCGACTTTACGCAAAGCTTAGCAAGTATGAATTCTTTTTCGAGGAGGTATCATTTATTGGACATGTCGTCACTGGAGATGGCATATCAGTAGATCCGGAGAAGATCACAGCAGTCAAGGCATGGCCGCTCCTACATCAGCTTTCGAGGTGAGAAGTTTTCTTGGACTTGTGGGTTATTACTGAAGGTTCGTAGAAGATTTTTCTCGAATAGCGGGGCCTATGACTCGACTCACTTGCAAGGATCAGGAGTTTGTATGGACAGATAAGTGTCAAGCCACTTTTGACGAGTTGAAGAAGCGCTTGACCACGACACCTATCTTGACACTACCTTCAGGACCGGAAGGATTTGTGATCTACAGCGATGCATCCGGGAAGGGATTACGATGCGTATTGATGCAGAATGGTCATGTAGTAGCATATGCATTGAGACATTTGAGAGTGCATGAGAAGAATTATCCGACACACGATCTAGAGCTCGCAGTAGTTATCTTTGCTTTGAAGCTATGGAGACACTACTTGTACGGTAAGAAGGTTGACATCTACACTGATCATAAGAGCCTCAAGTACGTGTTCACACAAAAAATGTTGAATATACGACAGCGACGTTGGTTAGAGTTGATGAAGGATTACGAGATCGAGGTACATTATCATCCGGACAAGGCTAATGTCGTGGCAGACATATTAAGCCGTAAGCCCATGGCACACATCTTGACTACGCAGAAGGAGTTGATTAGAGACTTGCAGCAGCTTGGTATTGAAGTATTATTACCTGGAGTAGATGGCATATTAGCCAATCTCCAAGTGCAATCATCATTAGTAGAGAGAATCAAGGCGACATTGTCCACAGATGCTAGATTTTGACAGCTTCGAGAGAGGACTGGGGCAGGAGAGCAGACGAGATTGAGGATTCATCCCGATGGAACATTGCGGTGTGGTGATCAAATTTATGTTCCTAATGGAGAGCTACGGCAGGAGTTGATGGCAGAAGCACACAGTTCGACTTACTTTATTCATCCCGGAGGAACTAAGATGTACCGGGACTTACGGCAGTATTATTTATGGTACAAAATGAAGCGGGAGATGGCTCATTTCATGGTCAAGTATTTGGTGTGCAAACAAGTGAAGGGCGAGCACCAGAGGACGGCATGATTATTGCAGCCGCTACCCATTCCTGAGTGGAAGTAGGAGCACATTACGATGGACTTCGTCACAGGATTTCTTCGGAGTCCTAGTGGATGCGATACGGTATAGGTGATTGTTGATAGACTCACCAAATCGGCCCATTTTTTACCTTTATAGTAGGGCAGTCCACAGAAGTTTTAGCAGATATGTACATGAAGCAAATAGTGAAGCTACACGGTGTACCAGTTAGCATCGTGTCGGACCGTGACTCGAGGTTCACCTCGTACTTCTGGAGGAGTATATAAGAAATTTTAGGTACGCGTTTGAAGTTTAGCACAACGTACCATCCGCAGACAGCCAGCCAGTCAGATCGTACTATTTAGACGCTCGAGGACATGTTGAGGGCATGTATGCTTGACTTTGGCAGATTATGGGAGGACCACCTTTATCTTGTGGAGTTTTCTTACAATAATAGCTATCGAGCGAGCATTCAGATGGCTCCGTTTGAAGCATTGTATGGCAGGAAGTGTCGATCTCCTGTCTGTTGGAGCTACATCGGAGAGCAACAGATATTGGGTCCCGAGTTGGTTTTGAGCACAGTGGAGAGGGTCAAGAAGATACAGGACCACCTGCGAGCAGCACAGGATCAACAGAAGTAGTGGGCAAATAATCATCGTCGACCTTTGGAGTTCAAGGAAGGTGACCACGTGTCCTTAAAGATATCCCCCACTAGAGGCACGATTCGATTTGGAGAACGTGGAAAATTGAGTCCAAGATACATCGGCCCTTTTGATGTCTTGGAACGTGTTAGAGAAGTTGCTTATGGATTGGCCTTGCCACTGTCATTAGAGGAAGTACATGACGTATTCTATGTGTCGCAGCTGAGTGGATATGTGGCAGACAACAGTCACGTGCTCAATCACTCCAAAATCACAGTTAGACCGAGTTTGTCGTACCAAGAGCAACCGGTAGGTATCCTTGATCGCCGAATGAAGGTGTTACGGAATCAGTCTATACCATTGGTTCGCGTGGCATGGAAGCATCACTCGCCGGAAGAGTCTACTTGGGAGCACGAGGACGATATTCGGAGTCGCTACCCCGCATTTGTTTGACAACCAAGGTATGTAAAAAGTAATCATGTGTCACAATTTAAAACTTTAAGATATTTCTCAAATTGATTTCATATCCCAGTAAATCACAACTATTTAACAATCATAAATCAAAATTTGTTTTCTCAATCCTTTATAGAATCTATCAATCTTCTAGTAGTATCAAAATGAAATTTATCTCCATCTCTACTACCCAACTTAGAATTAAATAATCTTTAAGTTTACTAATGCCTTTATGACTCAATAAAGACCTCAATGCATACTAACTGTCAACGTAATCCTTGTGTTTGACCTATGAGCATATACTAGTGTAGTCATCTTCTTAACTGTCACTAAGAATGAAAAATAAGAATTTACGGTAGAAGGAGCTCAAGCTAGATGCATAACAAAGATGGTAACGAGAGTTCGATATTTGAAGCAAGGAAGGAGGTCAAGCTTGTGGATGAGATCCTAAACTCTAATCCTATGTGCAGGTTCACATCGGTACAGTCACGTAACCGAAGTGATAACTGGACCTGCATGGGCCACCACAAAAACATGTAACGTCTCAGTCCCAAAATACTTAGGATCAAGTACATCGACATGCCAGCTGCATACATACGAAGTATACTCTAATATATGGAACCATCGTATGTATACATAAGCTGTAGCATATAGTAACCATGAAACTAATCTCATCCACAAATAAATATATTATAAAATCAACTTATAATGCCATTTGTACAAAATGTTGGGTGGAGACAAATCCACTATAAACTAAAAGAGAGTAATACATAGCAACGAAGGAAGAGTCAAGCGAAGCGAAAAGACGATCCGAGAGCTATCATCGTGAAGGTAGATTGTAAACTGAATATAAATAGCTCAATAGAAAAGTACATAAACCCAAACAGATAAGGTCCCTAACCATTCTATATGAAACCATGCACTTTTGGAGACAACGTTCTACGCAGGGGCTGTATGATAAGCTACGCAAATAAAAGAGGATTAGCAATACGTAGCGCTCATACGAGACACTATTTGCCCTGGGCCGCAAGTAGCACTCATCTGAGTTACTATCAGCCCGAAATGTGCATAAAAATAAAATGTAGCCCCTACGGTAATAGCTGTCTCCTCCCTCCCCATGATACTATACATGCGTTGTCTCCACGACACACAATACGAATCATTTTCACGACACTGGTTTAGTCTTAATAACTGCTATGTTCTATACAAATCTATTAGCAGTTATATCCTAACGCACGGCCTGCATGCACCAATGATCAGTCAGTATGCAAGTCCGTATCTATATGCGACTCGCGACTTCGTGGCACACAAGTGTCGAGGCCAATGAATGCAACCCACACAAAGGGTGGTCCCTTAACTCTAGGCCAAAATGCAACAAGAAAACTAAAGTATAATAATATGCATCTACATACAGTTTTGAAAGAACAATTTTACATTTGCTAGAAATAAGTAAAAGCATGCATGATATTGAGCAATTAAATAAACAGTAAAGGCAAGGTATCTCCCCTGATGCTACGCCTGGTGTTCTGACATGTCCCGAACGGTCCAATAGCCATGTTTGATGTGTAAGGATCCAGAATTCACGAGAAATACGAGTGGGAATTAGTCATGATCAATGGAGTATTCGAAGAGAATTTCTAGAGATAAGTACTACTACTAATTTTAGAAAACCAGAAAATAACCTTATTAGTCAAAATAGGTTTTTAGACCAATATTTAGAAAAATGAAAACTCGTTTTTAGGCAAAATACCATAGTTTTATAAAAATAATTTATAGATAGGAAACTAGTAGTTAAAAATAATAAATATTTGTAATATTTGAAAATCGTCTTAGGAAAAATTTTAAGTTTGTAAAATATACAAATATTGTAGAAAAGCTAACTTTTCATTAGTCAAAAATATTTTAATAAATTTTAGAAAAATATTGTCTATTTATTTAATAAAAATAGATTAATATAATATTAATACTTCTAATAATAAAGTCATAATATTTATATACTACTAATATAAATCATCCTATACTAAATACTATACCTTATAATGTAAATACTAGTTAAAATAACAACATCTACAGTAACATCAAGATATTAATTCATAATAAAAGTAAAATAATAATAAAACTCCTAATAATCACCTGTTTGCTTTCAATAAATTTTGTGCTGCTCCTCGAGAGAGGAGAACACATTAATTGAGAGGCTTTAAGCAAGAGAGAGTGAGGATAACGGATGAGGGGAGTAGAAGAGGGGTTACTAGAGGGAAAGAAGCTGACGGAGCTCGGCCGCGCTGGGCTGAGGTCGCGGAGGCCAGGGCATAGTTCGGGGCGTGCTCGATTGGCGGAGAGGGAAGTCGCACAGTGGCACGCCGGAGAAGGCATTGGCTCGATGCGGCGGCTCATCGCGAGGGTCGGGCAGCGCCTACTCTGGCTGGTGCGGAGGCGGGATCGCCGACGGCTGCACGAGGGGGTCCTGGCACGGCGAGGAGTGAGGCTGGCGGATCGGGCTCTCACCGTGGAGGAGGCCGGAGCTGCCACAGGTCTCCAGCTAGGGGTTCAACTCGGGCGGGCTAAACCCGAACCCGATCGAGTAAACCCGTTAATGGGTTGGGTTCGGGTTGAAGATATTCGGGTTTGGACTTGGGCTCGGGTTAAAATATTTGAACCCGATCAAAAATCGGGTTGGACTTGGGTTCATGTGTTGGGTAACCCGAAGAACCCGAAACCCCACATACATATAATTTTTATATATATTATTTCATACTACTTAAATAAAAAGTTTAAACTATAATTTTTTTCACCATAACTCTTTAATTCCTTATCCTAAATCTCATTTCAGTTTTATTTTGTAATGATTGAGGCTTGATTGCTATTTGATTATGCATTTAATATTACTCTTGTTTAAAATTATTTCAAATATCATATTAGAGTCCGATAAACCCGATGGACCCGACCCAACCCGAGTCCAACCCGATCCTCCGGACTTGGTCTTGGGCTTCATATGTTGAACCCGGAGTCGGGTCGGGCTTGGGCTTGGGCTAGGCTTATGATATATCGGTTGGGCTCGGGTTGACCTCAAACCCGACCCAACCCGCCCGAGTTGCACCCCTATCTCTAGCTGGGGCGCGCTCCAAAGGAACGAGGGGGCATGGGAAAACCTACCTCGGGTTGCGAAGGCGAAGGCCGGCGCACGGAGGGCGGTGCCGGAGGTGACTTACGGATCTCAGCCAGGTTAGGTTTCCTCCCCTTTTCCTTTCCATCTGGTAGAGGCCACGCTGGTGGTGTCTGTGTGTGGGGGAACAGGAGATGATGGTGGTGGAGCTGTGGTGTCGGAAGTGGTGGTGTGGGAGTGTGTAGCTGACGGGTCACGACGGTGACGGTGATGATAACGGGGATGGGGGCGGTTGCACAACTATATCGCACACAGATGGTGTTGTCGATGGCGGCTAGGTTTTCGGCCATGATAATGGTGGTAGCAGGGGCTGTGTCCGGCGCGGTTGTTCATCCGCGGTGATGGCGATCTTGGGGACGGGGCAGTGTTGTCGCAGCCCGGGGTAGGGGTCGGACAGGATCGATTGTGTGATGTCTGCGGATATTGACGGCACGGGTGTTGATTCAATGAGGTGGGGTCGGAGCGCGAACAGAGAGGGAGTCGACGACGAACGTGCTGCCGAGGCCGGGGCAGTTGACTGTGGTAGTTTTGGTCGTCTTTGTCGTCGTGTCCGGGGTGTCGGACACGACACAGATAACTGTACAAGAGTTGGAATAAGATTAACACAGACACGATACACAACTTGTGGAATTGATGAAGAAGAGAATAAGGGGTCTCTCCTTATATAGGAGGTGGACACCCTATTTGGATAAGGATCGAGATTGTTTAAACTTCCCATGGGTAAAATCACTCTATTAATTTAAACAACTTAAAGATCTAGATCAATAATATTTATAAACTATAAAATCTTATTTTAATTCAAAAAAAAACTACTTTAAGAAAATATCGATAAAATCCAAATCTCGGTTTAAATATCAAAACTCAAATTTAGGATATCCTTTTATGACTTGTAGAAATTAATATAATATTAGTTTCAAAAATCATAATAAATATTTATATATTTGGATTACCTTTTATAATTAATTAAAGTATTTACAAATAATTTTCATAAATCCAAATGGCCATGTATTAAATTATGCATCTCGCAAGGATTATATTTATAATCATAAATCGCTAGTCTTTTTATAATAATAAATGATGTTTGTCAAACCTCGACGTGCCTTTATAGCATCACTCTTTTAAATAGAAATTTTGTATAAAATATATCATCTCGTAAATTCGCACGCGATGTACAAATACGAAGAATACGAATTCGCACGCAATGTACGATTATAAAAAAATCGATACCAATCTAAGAAAAATTAGTAGAAATTTAGGGGATTTACATCCTACCCAACTTACAAGAATTTTGTCCTCAAAATTTAGGAATAGATAGGGTTGACCAGATAGAAGGAGATAAGGTCAAATTATTGAAGGAGGCAACGAAATGATGTTCAACACAAGCATGCAATTAGAGAGTCATGATTTCGTTATCAACTAAAATACATCACGGATATGGAATTGAATGGGGTTGCTAGTTAACCAATTAAATAAGGAAGAATTAAGGTGGAAAGTTTAATCATGATAAGACATGAAATAAAGAGATAAGGAATTGACTAGATTAAGGGCAAGCAATTGAGAGAATATAGTCGTCTAGGTTTAGATTTGAATCATTCTCAAGTTCCAATAAGGTCGCAAAAATGAATCTAGGGTCGAGAAAAGAGAGCGAGTAACTAAAGACGGGGATATAGTCACATTGGTGGGTCAGTGGCTAACTATCTCTATGTATATACAAATATCAAGGTCATAGGAGTATAGTTTGGCCTATCTATCAAGTACAAGCTTTGTCTAGAATAGGTAAAAGATGAAAGCCAACAAGAGTTCAAGGAATATGTTTTGAATACTAATATGTGGTTTAAAGGCGATTGAATAATTCGAAGAGAATTATCAAGGCAGTCGCGGATGAGACTCTAGGGGCAAGTTTAACTATGTTTCCATCCACGTAGAATGATATACGAAAAGCGAACCAAGATACACTAGGTTGATCAGACCATAATGCATCGATTCTGATTGGACAATATGTTAGTGGGTGCGCACCCAATAAAACATGTCATGATCAAGCTTGGTAAAGAAATAAGCTTGTGAAACTGAGGCTAAATTAGCAGCATAAGATAGTCAATAAGTAGGGGGTAATGACGAAGGAAATCAAATAGATCATGATTATTTAAAATCTGAGTCTTGCCCGAAGTTTGGGCCTACGTAGTTGTCCTAGTGTTTCCTTATATATGGCTTGTTTGTCTAGATGAGTTAGGTTTCTCTGAATTCTATAGTCTAAGTAAACTTATCAATATGGGTCACAGGGATAAAGAGTTTGTTAGGTCGTAAGGTATTCTATCCAACTTACAAGAGTTAAACTAGTAGTACGACGAAACAATGGGTCAAGCAATCAAGATAATGTATAAAGTTAAGAATTTAAGGAATTTAGTAGAACACAATCACATAACGGTTCGAAAGAATTGAGTCGAGGTTGAGTCCCTATTCGTGGTCGAAAATATATTGGTATCATGGTAAAGGTTATAGTTTAGTCTTTATGATCCGAAAGTCGCATCATAAAAATAGGGTACAAAGGGATGTGTTTTAGTGGGACATGATATACCTACATGAAGGTGGGCTTGTCTAGGTCTTGCATATGAAATTTATTGGAAGGTAACAGCTAGTATTACACTCCGAATGTTAAAGTCACGATAAGGGACGCCAAAAGATCTAAAATAGAAAGTGGGAGTGCATGAGGTGCAAAAATTTAAGTTAAAGCACGAAATCAAGATAATAAGGAATCTTGTAGATCAACTAAAAGAAGTTAGAGACACAGTTTCTAGAGAGGAAATAGTCTCTTAGATGGATATGATCAAAGAGCGATCAAACCATTTTTCAAATTGTAAATGATTAGAAGGTCACGAGGGAAGGTCGAGTGAGTAAAGATTAAGATATAGTCACATGGTTTGGTTGATGACTAACTACTCTTGAGTATATACTACTATCATGGTCATGAGTGATATGACATTTAATATGGCATACTTCTGTCTATCTTGGTTGCCTATCAATATAGATTCTAATTCTATGAATTTGAGTTCCTCAGAAGTTTCCTTAGTACAACTCTCAAGGTAATCTACTAAATATGTCAAACATGATCATAACTTTTAAAATTTAAATTCCTTTAATCAATTTCAATTAACCTTTTTCATATCGAATGCATCACAACTAAACTTTCAAAACCAACCATCACTTTAAAATTTCCATTTCTCAAATATACCTCGAGATAAACACTTAAGCCTATTACACTCAATCCATAACTTAAGCTCAAGATTTTTAAATCATTTCATTAATTGTAAATTATGCTACTCAAAATTTTTTTTCCACAATTTTTGATTTCCAATATCGAAACCTTAAACTCAAAACCTAAATAAATTTATAAATCATAAATTATAGGACACAATTTAAAATTTAAAATTTCCCTTCAAAGTCGGTTTCATATCTTCCAAAATATTTTAAACCAAAATTTTACTAACATCTCTTCAAACTCAAAACCTAATAAACTTATAAATCGTACATCACACGTCTCAGTTCAAAACTTAAGCTCTCTTATATATATATATATATATATATATATATATATATATATATATATATATATATATATATATATATTAAATATATATATATATATATATATATATATATATATATATATATATATATATATATATATTTTATATATATATATATATATATATATATATATATATATATATATATATATATATTTAATATATATATAAAATATATATATATATATATATATATATATATATATATATAAATATAAATATATATATATATATATATATATATATATATATATATATATATATACTAAACTTCCACCTTCTCTATTTGTCTACGAAATCATAACTTATGATTTAAAACTCTTTAATAAATCTTGAGATAAACTTTAGCATATTACAATCCAAACTTAAACTAAACCGTAATCATGCGTCATAATTTAAAACTTTAATATATTTCTCAAATTGATTTCATATCCCAATAAATTATAACTATTTAACAATCATAAACAAAATTTGTTTTTTCAACCCTTTATCGAATCTATCAATCCTCTAGTAGTATAAAAATAAAATTTATCTCCATCTCACTACCCAACTTAGAATTAAATAATCCTTAAGTTTACTAATGCCTTTATGACTCAATTAAGACCTCAATGCATACTAACTGTCAACATAATCCCTGTGTTTGACTATGAGAATATACTAGTGTAGTCATCTTCCTAGCTGTCACTAAGGTAGAAGGAGTTCAAGTAGGATGCATAACAAAAATGGTAACGAGAGTTCGATATTTGAAGTAAGGAAGGAGGTCAAGCTTGTGGATGAGATCCTAAACTATAATCCTATGTGCAGGTTTACATCGCTACAGTCACGTAACCGAAGTGATAACTGGACCTTCATGGGCCACCATAAAAACATGTAATGTCCCAGTCCCAAAATACTTAGGACCAAGTACGTTGACATGCCAGCTGCATATATACGAAGTATACTCCAATATATGAAACCATCGTATGTATACATAACCTGTAAAATATAGTAACCATGAAACTAATCTCATCCACAAATAAATATATTATAAAATCAACTTATAATGCCATTTGTACAAAATGTTGGGCGGAGACAAATCCACTACCAACTAAAAAGAGAGAAAAACATAGCAACGAAGGAAGAGTCGAGCGAAGCGAAAAGACGATCCGAGAGCTATCATCGCGAAGGTAGATTGTAAACTATGACCTTGGCTAGAGCACCTGCAAAAATTATAAAAGACACCTGGAGAAATCACTAGGTCCTCAGAGGGACGTAACAAGACACATAATATCATGCCATAAACTGAATATAAATAGCTCAATTGAAAAGTTTATAAACCTAAACAGATAAGGTCCCTAACCATTCTATGTGAAACTATGCACTTTTGGAGACAACGTTCTACGCAGGGGCTGTATGATAAGCCACGCAAGTAAAAGAGGATTGGCAGCACGTAGCGCTCATACGAGACACTATCTATCCTGGGCCGCAAGTAGCGCTCATCTGAGTCACTATCAGCCCGAAATGTGCATAAAAATAAAATATAGCCCCTACACTAATAGCTGTCTCCTCCCTCCCTATGATACTGTACATGCATCGTCTCCACGACACACAACATTAATCGTTTCCACGATACTGTTGTAGTCTTAATAACTGCTAGGTCTTCTAGATAAATTTATTAGCAGTTATCCTAACGTACGGCCTGCACGCACCAATGATCAGTCAGCACGCAAGTTCGTATCTATATGCGACTCGCGACTTCATGGCACACAAGTGTCGAGGCCAATGAATGCAACACACACAAAGGGTGGTCTCTTAACTCTAGGCCAAAATGCAACCAGAAAACTAAATTATAGTAATATGCATCTATATACAGTTTTGAAAGAATAATTTTATATTTGCTAGAAATAAGTAAAAGCATGCATGATATTGAGCAATTAAATAAACAATAAAGGCAAGGTATCTTGCCTGATGTTACGCCTGGTATTCTGACAAGTCCCGAACGGTCCAATAGTCATGTTTGATGTGTAAGGATCCAGAATTCATGAGAAAATACGAGTAGGAATTAGTCATGATCAATGGAGTATTCGAAGAGAATTTCTAGAGATAAGTACTTTTACTAATTTTAGAAAATATTATAATACCAGAAACTAACCTTATTAGTCAAAATAGGTTTTTAGACCAATACTTAGAAAAATGAAAACTCGTTTTTAGGCAAAATACCATAGTTTTATAAAAATAATTTAGAGATAGAAAACTAGCAGTTAAAAATAATAAATATTTGTAATATTTGGAAATCGTCTTAGGGAAAATTTTAAGTTTGTAAAATATACAAATATTGTAGAAAAGCTAACTTTTCATTAGTCAAAAATATTTTAATGAATTGTAGAAATTTTTTGTCTATTTATTTAATAAAAATAGATTAATATAATAATAATACTTCTAATAATAAAGTCATAATATTTTATATACTACTAATATAATTCATCCTACACTAAATACTATACCTTATAATGTAAATTCTAGTTAAAATAAAAACATCTACAGTAACTTAAAGATATTAATTCATAATAAAAAATAAAATAATAATAAAACTCCTAATAATCACCTGTTTGCTTTCAATAATTTTTGTGCTGCTCCTCGAGAGAGGAGAACATATTAATTGAGATGCTTTAAGCAAGAGAGAGAGAGAGTGAGTAGTACGGATGAGGGGAGTAGAAGAGGGGTTACCAGAGGGAAAGAAACAGGCGAAGTTCGACCATGCTGAGCCGCAGTCGCGGAGGCCAGGGTGGAGATGGGGGCATGCTCGACTGGCGGAGAGGGAAGTCGCACGGTGGCGCGTCGGACAAGGCGTTGGCACGGTACGGCGGCTTGCCGGGAGGGTCGGGCAGTGCCCACTCAGGCTGGTGCGGGCGACGGGATCGCAACGGCTGCACGAGGGGGTCATGGTGCGGCAAGGAGGGAGGCCGGCGAATCAGGCGCTCACCATGGCGGAAGCCGGAGCTGTCGCGGGTTCGCGAAGGCGAAGGCGAAGGCCGACGCACGAAGGGCGGTACCGGAGGTGACGCAGGGATCGGCCAGGTTAGGTTTCATCCATTTCTCCTTTCCATCTGGTGGAGGCCACGTCGGTGGTATCGGCGTGTGGGAGAACAAGAGATGATGGTGGCGGATACTGTGGTGTCGGAAGTGGTGGTATGGGCGTGTGTGGCTGATGGGTCGCGACGGTGATGGTGATAATAACGGGGATGGAGGGCGTTTCACGGCTACGACGCACATGTATGGTGTTGTCGGTGGCGGCTAGGTTTCCAGCCACGATTCTGGTGGTGGCAGGGGCTGGGTGCGGCCGCGATTGTTCATCCGTGGTGATGGCGATCTTGGGGATGGGGTAGTGTCATTGCGGCCCGGGGCAGGGGTCGGACAGGATTGATGGTGTGATGTCCGCTGATGTTGAAGACAGGGGTGTTGATTCAATGAGGCGTGGTCGGAGCACGAACAGAGAGGGAGTCGAAGACGAACGTGCTGCCGAGGCCAGGGCAGTTGACTGTGGTAGTTTTGGTCGTCTTTGTCGTCGTATCCGGGGTGTCGGACACGACATGGATAACTGTACAAGAGTTGGAATAAGATTGACAAAGATACGATACACAACTTGTGGTGGAAATTTGAGTTGAGGAATTGATGGAGAAGAGAATAAGGGGTCTCTCCTTATATAGGAGGTGGACACCCTATTTGGATAAGGATCGAGATTGTTTAAACTCCCCATGGGTAAAATCACTCTATTAATTTAAACAACTTAAAGGTCTAGATCAATAATATTTATAAACTATAAAATCTTATTTTAATTAAAAAAACTACTTTAAGAAAATATCAATAAAATCCAAATCTCGGTTTAAATATCAAAACTCAAATTTTGGATATTATGACTTGTAGAAATTAATATAATATTAATTTTGAAAATCACAATAAATATTTATATATTTGGATTACCTTTTATAATTAATTAAAGTATTTACAAATAGTTTTCATAAATCCAAATAGCAATGTATTAAATTATGCATCTCGCAAGGAGATATTTTTATAGATATAGTTTTCCAAATAATTATTTATATCATAAATCGCTAGTCTTTTTATAATAATAAATAACGTTTGTCAAACCTCGACGTGCCATTATAGCATCACTCTTTTAAATATAAATTTTGTATAAAGTATATCATCTCGTAAATTCGCACGCGATGTACAAATACGAAGAACGCGAATTCGCACGCGACGTACGATTATGAAAAAATCGATACCAATCTAAGAAAAAATAGTAGAGATTTAGGGGGTTTACACATGTTAATTCTTTAATTTGCTGCATTGCATTCGATCCCCTACCTTAGTTTAATTTCGAGGACGAAATTCTTTTAAGTTGAGTAGGATGTAAACCCTACTAAATTGTATATAGGTATTTACTTAATTTATGATGAGGTGACAGTATTTTAGGAAATTTTTTATAAATAAAGTAAGATGGGAGTGTAGTATGTAAGTGAGTAAATATATGATGGTAGTTTATATAGATACCCTTCAAATATTTAGAAACATTTTTAGGAATTTTTTTAGATTTTATAAGCTTATTTAGGATTTATTCAACCATAGATATAGTATATTAGCTAAAGGAAAAAAAACTATAACTGAAGTCAATGTATCACGAGATTTTCAAAATCTCGTGATATTAAATTCCCAGCCAAACCCGACCAAACCCAAGCCATCAGCGGGAAATTTTCCGAATTAGGGATCAATCCAAAACCCTAAATTTTAAACCATTTTGACCAAATCTTTTATCATATCCTCTATAGGATCGAGTCAAATCCAATCCAAATTGGATTAGAATTCGGTTCAAAGGCTAATTAGAAACCCTACGTATAAATACCAAGATTATGCATGTCTTCGTAAAATTTCTCCTCAAAGATCGTGCCCCAACCCAATTCACCAAGCCCCGACGAACCCCGACATCCCGACTTGCACCCCTGGCTGCCTGCCCACTGTGGGCCACCGTTGGATCACCGAGAAGTCGCCAATTTTTGACCGCACAGCAAGAACTACCCCTGTTCTTGATAGTAGCAGGTACACGACTTCATCCCAAATTTCTTCATACAAGCTCAATCATTTTTGACTCTGCGAAGTTCCCTAGGCAGCCTATGTAACCACTTAAGAACCCGCCAAAGGGATTTTAGGATAACCCTATAGTTCGAGCGAAAACTCGTCTCGAAGTTGACAACTTTCCGCTCGAAAACCTGGGCAGGAGGCTGTGTAAAACCAACACTTTCGAGTTGATTTTTTTAATCTGTACAGTAGGGTTTCATAGAAACTAATTACAAATAGTCAAAGACAACCTAACCAAGAGTAGAACTCAACTTATAGATTTAAATTTCGTTGCATAGCAGAAAGTGATTCGATTTCAAAGATGCGAGAAAAACTGCTTTTATAATATTAAAATTCAGTAAACTTTTCCCGATACTGCGCGCGCCCCGACAAACCGGACGACTTGGTCGCGCACTATACGCATCGAAAGACGGGTATGGATGTTTCCGACGTGTAAAAACAGACGAAACTCGATTTTGTTGTGCGTGTGTGACGAAATTAGTACGTATCCGTCGAGATACCCCCATATTGACATTTTGCAAACTTGACCATAACTTTGTGCACGTTCGTCGGATCGATGCGAAACTTGTTCCACTAGGACCGTATCGATTTTTTAGTCCTGTATGCCAAGTTTGGTCCGATTCTGAGAAGGTTGATCGGAAAGCCAAATTGGCGGGCCCGCAACTCGACCCAACGGACGATTTTGGGCACGGCTCATCGAAATCCAAAATTAAAAATACTGCTGGGTTCATCTTCTCAAACTAGATCCGTAGACATTTAGTTTGACGAATTTAGAGACCATAGACTTTGGCATGCGTTTCGGTGCAAAATGGGTCCAACGACGGATATCGTTTTAACCCAAAATTATGATTTTGCCCCTGTTCCATAATTGGACTTTTGGACAAGCATTTTCTAGAGATATCTTTTATATTGAAAATGTTCTTGATATTTGTTTTAGCATTAGGAGCCGTTTGTGAATTCTGAGGTTTCTTGCTGACGTGATTGACTGCTTGGAGTTGCTTTTTTTTCGTACTGCCAGACAAGATACCTTGCCACCTTACTCTGTGATTTACATATTCTTATTTTTAGTTATTATTTTTAGCATTTCATATTTATTGCTATTAATATAAAAACTATACGTCCAAGTCACACTTAGGTGCAAGCGACTCTATCCGTCGTTTTATTGCTTTTCGTTTATTTCTCTTACATTGACTTAGTCTAGTGACCACCCATTAATGATGAGATATTGGTATATCTCATACGGCCTTGACACATATTTATCACGTATTATGAGTCACATGTAGGACACGTGCTCGCGTAGTCAGCTGGCCACCGATACGCATGAGGCGTGCGACGGTTATGAGTAACGGCCAATAGAATTGCATGCTAGTGGACTTGGCAGTTACTAGAGGTTTTATGATTCATGGATGTGACCCTACTAGGCATTGGTGGGGAGAACAGTTCCTTAACGTATGGGCCACATATGCACTTTCCTATTCCTGATCCTACTGGCCTCTGACATTCGAGGAATGTCATGCTTTGAGGTCCCTGGTATCCTGGTAGGACCATACCTGAGTTTCCTGTAGCCAGAGTTCCCATGCGTTGAAGGTTTGTTCTTAACTGCATTATCACTGCAGAACTGGTAGGCACCCTATTTGCATTCATCTCTTCTTTATATTATATATCACAGTTTGTATGGTATGGTGTTTTCTTGTATCTTGTTACGTTCCGCTGAGGACCTGGTTATCTCTCCAGGGTTAGACGAGTTTCCAGAAGCATACGTAGCAGCTCTGGATCCATCCTACATTGATGATGAGGCACCCTCTGCTGACTTCTAGATTATTCATCTATTGAGACATTAGTGGATATTTTTACATATCTTTTCTTTCTGTTTTTGCGGAGGTTGGACTCCGATCTTATGAGACTATTTTCATAGCTGTTTGGAGTGAGTATGTTCACCCGGCTATTTCTTTGCTACACCCATTTATTAGTTGGACTCTATTATCTTCTGTGTTGGGCTGTGATGAGATTTAGATGATTATATTCTGGCCTGTGATTATTCATTATATATACAACTTATGTACGTATACGAGGATTCCATATATTGGAGTATTCTTTGTATATGTGCAGCTGGCATGTCTACGTACTTGGTCCTAAGTATTTTGGGACTAGAGCGTTACAATACACGAAACACGATCAAAATATGAGTTACGATCAATATGCATGATCACGATCAATAATACGAATGATCGCGTGTCAAAACTGTATCACAATATGAAACATGACTAGACGATAAAATGATGCATTTATAATGTATTGAGAAACATAAGTAAGGAGTGTACTTACCTTAAATCCAAATTGCTGACTTGGTGAGCCTAGTCCAAACCTATAAAATACGAAATTCCAATGTAAGATTTCTACATCCCTGAAATGTTTATATAGATTCTAGAAAACCCCATTTATATATGCCCATTTAATCAACCAAGGCCCAAGAATTACCTCACTAAACTTCAAAGATCCATAATGAATAACTCACTCTTATTGATTTCTTGTAACCCAATTCCATAGTCAGCCGAGCCCAATAATTAAAATAAATCTCTAAACATAGTATCTGGCCCAAATCTTCTTCTAGTCCAAGTTAAGCCCATTATAATTAAAACAAACATATTGACAATCAAAGCTTTAAAAGTCAATCAAAAAGTCCAACCCACTTACTTTAGCCCCAAAATAGAAACCCAAGCTCAGAACCCAGTCAAAACCAACTAAAACCTAAAATATTAAATTGTTGTTCTCATAAAGAACAAAAAGAATGAAAAAATTAGGAAAAAAAGAGTTAGAGAAAGTGAGCAGTGAGAGAGAGAGAGAGGGAGTGAACAGAAAGATAGAAAAAGAGATAGTAGAGAGTGAGAGGAGATCGAGAGAGAGATTGAGATCGAGAGGGGAGTGGCAGAAGCTCACTGCTTGGTGCGCTGGGCACGAAGTATTGGCCTATTAGTCATGGTCGAACCTGATTTTAATAATTGATCTAACCCTGTCTCGATATAAGGGCTACTTGGACGATTACTAAGAACTGATACCGTTCCGTTCAAGATCGAAGATGTTTTGCCACATGAGTCTGTATTTCATATTCAATATAATTTTCACATTTTATTGAGTCTAGGAATACAATGTACACCAAGTCGTACTGGTAAATAGGATATCCCAAAATGTTTTCAAAATATCCTTTGTTTTAAAAATAGTCTATTTTACAAAAAGCTCCTGACTGCCTTTAAACTTTTCAAAAAGACCAAATTTTGATTTGCAAAAATTCCAAAAATCAAACTCTGGACCCTAAGAGAATTCGGCCCGAGTTCGACCCGAATTTTGCCCGAGTTCGTTTAGTGCCCGTTGAATTTTGAACTTGGTCATCCCGCAGTTACGGATGCAATGATTATTTGCCGAGATTCTCTCAAAGAATTCTTTCCGAATTTTGCCCGAATTCTGTCTTTGAAAAAACTATAAATAGGAAAGAATTTTCCTCATTTCAACACACCTCTCTTCTTTTCTATCTAAGCTTAATACATTCTTCCAAAGTGTTCTAAGCTCTTTCATTTTCAGATCCCAAATCAGTTACAATCATCTAGTCGATTTGCCAGTACGGTATGGTCTAGAAGTTTCATTGTGATTGTAATCAGAGGCTTGATTAAAGAAAGACACTTTACAATTGAAGTTGGTCGAGTACTGCGGATCAAAGCTCGTATTGTAGAAGTTGCAAGAACTTCGAAGTAAAAATTGCGACATTTTTCCATAGTGGATTCAACTGGAAGCTAGAGTTCTTTCGATTGGAATAGTCCTCACAAGAGAAAAACCAGTATACATCCTTGTGTTTGCGTTTGCTTTCTGCTCTCTGCTTTTTATTTACATACTTTTGATATATATTCTGTGATCTTGTTTCTAATATTTTTAAATAGCTAATTTTTTGCTGCCTACTCTATTTACTCTCCTCTAGAGTATAACACTTTACATTTCGTTCCTACAATTGGTATCAGAGCGGTTATACATGTAAAGCAAGGTAACACAGCTATTATATTCTTATCTATACTGCTGTTACATAGATCACTTTATATCACACATGGCAACTGTAAAATTCATAAGTGAAGGCCAGGCCACAAACAGACCTCTACTGTTTGATGGTATAAATTACACATACTAGAAAACACGTATGAGTTGATTGAGAAACCCCATAAAAAATATACTAAAGCTGAAAAGAAATATGCCAGTCTTGACGCCCGTGCTATTAACGCTTTGTTTTGTGCTTTAGACATATGAATTTAACAGGATGTCTACATGCACAACATCAAATGAAGTGTAGAAACTTTTCGGAGTTACTCACGAAGGCACAACACAAGTCAAGGAGTCAAAGATCAGTAGACTTACTCAAGAGTATGAGGTGTTCAAGATGAAGCCAAACGAATCAGTCACAGATGTTTACAAGATTTTTGGATATTATAAATCCTCTGTCTTTATTAGGCAAGGAATACAACAACCATGATAAGATTTGCAAACTTCTACGAGCTCTCACGAAGAACTGGATTCCAAAGGCTACGACAATCATTAAAGGGAACGACCTCACTACTATATCTCTTGAAATACTCATGGGTATGCTACTCACTTATGAGCTGGAACTTAAAGACTTTGAAGAAGTTGCACCAAAGGAGAAGTCGATCACCCTCAAAGCTTAACACAGAAGAACTGTCAAAGATGATTCCGACGACAGTGACTCTAACTCTGAAGATCAAGCTCTCCTAGTAAGAAAGTTGAAAAAATTCATGAGATTCAACATAAGAACAAAAAAGCACAACAGCAGCAATAGCAACAACGAAGAAGATCTAATCTGCTACGGTTGCAAGAAGAAAGGACACATCAAGAAGAATTATCCAACAGCATCATCATCAACCAGAAAAAGTAAAAGTATGACAATGGTTACCTGAAGAAATCAACATCCAGAAGGTATGCCAATACAAGCATATGACAAGAAAGCGAAGCTAGCGACTCAGAAGATGAACAATCAGATGACGCTACAAATGTATGCTTAATGGCATTTGATCAGGTAAACACTAACCCCATGTTTGATACATATGATGATTTTACCTTTGAACAGTTAGGTGAAGCTATTAGTGACCTCTTAGGTGATTACAAAAAACTGCGTAGCAAATAGCAAAACTCTAAGAAAGTACTCAAAGAGTACAAAGGTGAAATATAAAGACTTATCGACCTACTAGTTGAGGTTAGAAGTAATAATAATTCTAGTGAGGTAGGTGAGCTTTCTTCTGTTAAGTTGCAGTTACACGAGATCACAAGACTATCTGAAGAGAAAGACAAGACCATTACCAAACTAGAGGAAGACCTACTCAAAGAGAAGAAGAGTCTTCAGCAAGCACTAGTTAGAAATGATGCACTCAGTGCTGACTACAATACATTATATGATACTTCCAAAAAGTTGGAAATTAGGCAAGGAAAATAGCTTAAAGTTGCTCATTCCTACCCTAACACGTGTCACTTACCGAAACACCGAAATACTGTCAAATCCAACACCATTAGACCAAACCCAACCAAACCTTTGCCCAAGAAGACTAATAGGCATGCATTTTATTATCAATATCCAACTAGAAAACCAAGACCTACAAATCATGCACAACATAATGCATCTAACACTCAACATGCTAGATGTCATTATTGCGGCACCATTGGTCACATCTCTCCTGCATGTAGAGTTAGAAAGCTTGTTGATTTAAAGATATGTGCATGGATACCGAAGATTAACGTTTCAGAACCCTATAAGAAATAGGTATCAAACGTTTCATCTGTAAATTCTTTTGTAGGTGGAACATCCAATGCATGCTAGAAGCAAGTTGATCTTCGACAGTAGTTGCTCACGGCACATGACCGATGATGCTTCATTATTCGCAACACTGTTGAAGAAGAAAGAAGGATATGTCACCTTCGATAATAATCTTAAAGGGTATATAGTAGGTGTCGGCAATATTGGTAAGGCTCCCTATCCTGTGATTAAAGATGTCTATCTAGTAACTGAGTTAAAACATAACATACTCAGCATAAGCTATTTAGCTGACCATGGTTTTGGTATTAACTTTATCAAAGACAAATATACTATAGTTGATAGCTCAACTAATAGTACTATCTTTGAAGGTATTAGGGAAGACAATATATATTTTTTCTATCTACTGAAAGAGGCTAACAAAGTAGGTAGATGCTTAATCGCCAAGAATGATGAGAGTCAACTATAGCATTTGAGACTCGGTCATGCAAATATGGACACAATTTCTAGACTATCCACAAAGAAGTTGGTACAAGGCTTACCGGACATCACTTTCAAGAAGGATACGGTATGTAGTGAATGTGAAAAAAAAAATAAAGCTATCTGGTCCACATTTAAGTCCAAAAATGCTGTAAGTACCACTAGACCTCTACAATTACTGCATATGGATTTATTTGAGCCTAGTAGAATTTCTAATATAGGTGGTAAGTTATATGCTTACGTAATAGTAGATGATTTCTCTAGATACACGTGGGTATATTTTCTTGTACGCAAAAACAATGCATTATCAAAATTTGTCTCATTTTGCAAGAAAGTTTAGAATGAAAAAGATTTCATGATCACTCGTATTCGAAGTGATCATGGCGACGAATTTGGGAATACAAAGTTTGAGAAATTTTGTGACATACGATTATCTGCATGAGTTCTCCTGCCCTAAGACTTCACAACAAAATGGAGTTACGGAACGTAAGAACATGACTCTATCTGAAATGGCTAGAGTTATGTTAAACCAGTTTAGTCTACCTAAATACTTTTGGGCTGAAGCTATTAATACAGCTTGTTATGTTCTCAATAGGGTTCTAATTCGACCTAAATCGAAGAAAACTCCCTATGAGTGTCACGACCCGTACCCGAATATCGGGCACGAGTTCGTGGGCCACACCCAGCCTACGTTGCAGTATCGACGGTAGAGCGCTGTCAAGTACCCAGCAATTATCTCAACATCTATATGATCTATAATAACAATATGTACTCAAATTACATACAACTAAAGAAGATATGAATAAGAAGAGATAAGTGAAACTGAACAGTAGAAAAGCAGAAAAATCATGTGAGCATGTCATGGTAATAATGTACTGTAAGTAATTGTAACTCCTCTTCTCAAATTTTTTAATTTTTTTATCTATTCTATATATTTTCGAAATTGTGTTTTGGAAACAATTTCTCCTTGAAACTTGTATCTATTATTTTCTTTGTATTTCTAGAAGACTATTATGGTTCAAGATAAATAAATAAAGTTTTGATAAAATATTTCTTAAAATTTATCAGTGGCATTATTGGGTTATTAGCTTTTAGATATTCAAGTTATTGACCTTGAAAAATGATCTTTTGAAAATTATAAATATTTTATAAGAAAGTTGACTAATAAAAATATGTTTTTATCAAATATTATTATTAGTGATGATCAAATCTTGTTTTAATTTAAAAATAGGTTATTTGGTAAATACTAAATATTTTATGTTGATCATCTCTAGATTTAAATTATATGACTTAGTCACTTGACAATATATGTAATACTTGAAATATGTTTTAAAACGATCCTATAGTCACCGAAAAGTATTTTCAAGTTATTACAAGAATCCATTAATTAAGTTTCGATTTCATACGATCGAAATTATTTTAATATTTGTTCATTAATTATTGTTGTCAAGCGCTATAATTATATTTGATTAGTTAATGTTTAAAAAAATATCTATTTGAGAATTAAGCTTATGAAGGAGATTAAATTCGAGTCTTATTTGGATGATAATCCCAACCAAACTCTGAAGTTGTTAATCGCTATTCGTTTAACTGGATATCTATTTAAATAGATATTTACCAAGCTACTAATCTTTCTAGATAGCCGTATATTTTCCTAAGAATGATAATCCTCCACTATATCTCCTTTTCTTTACGCTCCCTGCCTATACATATATGCTTCGACCAATACATATATGCTTCACCAGACCTCTCCTGACCATCTTCCTCTCTATCCCTTTCTCCTTATGAATATTAATCGCCAACCCCTGCATACAAGCCTCCCCGCAACGCCGATGACTCTCCTCTGCCACCACCCTCGACAAACCAATACACCACCACCACCATTGCCAGTACCATTACCATCAACACACATCCAACACCAAAATTTTGTAACGTGTCCGGACCTATGTTCCGTGTCATTGTCTCCACCAAATTTATTCATTCTTGTGTCCAGCCTTTACACCATAGAACATAATTCTCGTGTCCGACTTGGACACGATCCATCGACACATCCAAACAAAACAACAAAACCCAAATCCCAAAGCTAACCTTCCCAGAGAGTCCACCGCGGTGCCTTCCCGCTCCCTGTCACTGTCGCCATCGCCATCTTCACCACCACGACATCGATCACCCAGCCATAAACTGCCAAGGCCACGTAGCAGCACCCAGCCTTGGCGTCCAGTCCAGGCACCGCATCGCCACTGCAAAGCTAATGTTGTGTTGCAAGCCATCGTTACCACCATACCATCACCGCCCATCTCCGTCTCCATAGCCGACACCGCAGCCATCACCACCGCCACACAATTACTCACCTGAGCCCGCTTCAGGCGATGTCGCCGAACATACCACGCTTCGCCAGGGGCCGCCCTAGCGCCACGACGCTAAGCCTCTAGAGCCGTTGAACAATCATGTCCGGCCGCCTCTCGAGCTCGAGAGCAGATGCCCCAGATCTAGAGTACACGCCCGCGTAGCCATTTTCTTCGCTCCTTCCTAAGCGTCCACCGCCACCATCATGCCCCGAGCGACCGCCCACTCCGAGTCCTGCCGTCGTCGGACCGGTTGGGTCCCAGCGCCATCGTCGGAGCACGGAGCTCCGCCACGCACGATAGCCGGTGAGCTTTTCTCTCCCGTCTCTCTATCTCTCTATAATTTCTCCATGTAATCTCTTTCCCTTTCCTTTTACTTCCTCTTTTCCTCTCTATTCTCACTTTCCTAATCTTAAAGGTCAGCAACAACTGCTAACTTTTAATTCATGGTTTTATTATTATTTTAGGCTTTTTATATGGGCACATCCAATTGTTATCAAGACTAGCCCTTTTTTTGATTTAACTACAAGTTTGCCATTGGAAAAAGTTGTCATGGCTATCCCAATATCTCTCCATGGACTGTCCATTCTTCTGGCAGTCCGGTTCAGATGGGTTTGGGGGGAGGAAGGAAATTTGGGACAACCCCAATCAAAATATTGGGCTAGCCTTTTTCAAAAGAAAAAAGTTTGGGCTAGCCACAATCCAGGCTAGCCTTGATAACATATGGCTGTGCCCATATAAAAAGCCTTATTTTATTTCGATGTTTATTATCAATATAACAGTATGTATATGAATTACTTCTTTAAACACAATATTGACTGTATCAATGTTATTAACTAATCTTAGGATTACAATTATTTAGTAAAAACTTTTGCAAATATGAAGCTAGTAAATATTTTGTTAAGATGACTAACAATATTGACATTATTAGCACTGTTCGAAAATGTATGTATATATATATATATATATATATATATTTTTTTTTTTATATATATATATATATATATATATATATATATATATATATATTTTGTTAGTTAAGATGACTAACAATATTGACATTATTAGCACTGTTCAAAAATGTATATATATATATATATATATATATATATATATATATATATATATATATATATATTCTTTAAAACCAAGCGGCTGTGTCAAAGACACCCAACCACCGCTTGGCCTGGGGGCCGTGGGCGAACCACCAAGCCGCTCCCATGGGGGCTCGAACTCCATCCGATGCCCCAAGTGCCGGAGCGCCTAGCCACTTGAGCTACAAGCGCTATATATATATATATATATATATATATATATATATATATATATATATATATATATATATATATATAATATAATATAAAATTCCAGATTAATATTGTAAAATATAGAATTGGTTTTAGCCTTACAAATGATTTCTAGTTTTTGTATTATTTATTTGAAATATTTTATAGTGAGGATATAGTTCTCAAATATAGTAAATATTTTCCAAAAATATATATAAAAATATATTACTTCTAGCTATTTTCAAAATAAAGTATTTGGCTTAGAAGCTAAAAATATGGTTATACTTTTATGGTATTTTAATATAGTTTTAAACTAAGGGTCATATTTGAAAAAATTAGGAAATTAGATCTAAAAGGGTTTTCTATATTTTCAAAAATACTTATCTAAATATTTTGACCAATATGAATATAGTCTTCGAGAATTATAATTATTTAATTATATTTCCTTCAAGTCTTATCTATACCGTGACAAGTCATATGTCCATATTTCTGTGATTCTGACTTCGTAATATCGACCCTAGGCTAATCGGACTGTCCCGGACCCAATGGCATGATATGTTCCATCATTAGGGGTTGTCTTGCACAATTACAACATCCAAGACTATTCTGGACCCAACAAGATCATCGGTATCACTAGCAAAGGATCCTAGGCGAATACATTTCTGATAGTTTTTATATTTGATCATCTCTATGATTCATGTATTTAGTAGTGTTTTACATTGATATTCTGTTGATTCTCGACACGATGGTTCACGATGTAGTATGTATGGATTCCTTTCATGTTATCGCTCGTGACTTGCATGTTTACCATGTTCGTGACTTGTTGAATCCATGAGTACTAGTCGGACGAGGAAATGCATTAGTAGACATATAAATATACCCAAAAAAATCCCATTTGTCTGATCGTGTCTGATAGCAGTCGCACAATTCACACGCGGGGTGCCAGATTTTCCCCTTAGCCGTTTACGTATCGAAAGTGTATTTTAACTCACTAATTAGATGCAGTCTTGCTTTATTACAGTTGCTTCACTGTCTCTACTACCATGCTCTCCTGTTTTTTACTCACATATTTTTTTCCATGATTCTCTGTTTATCCACTCATCATGTACTTCAGTAATATTTACTGTTTTATAAATTTTGTCAAATTATTGGAACTGCTGTTAGAATGTACTCGTTCCATTCCTGACAGAAAACCAACATTTTTTAGGTTAGTCGCGGCTTCTCTTAGCATTTGGGAGACATGGGTATGCGGAGGTCAACCTAGAAGATTAGTTAGCTAGATTAGTTGTTTATTTCATGATGTGAGACTTGTAAATTCTTCAAATATAAAGCTGGTAAATATTATAAATTAATTTAATTTTATGAATGAGCAATTATTATAGTTTTTGGAGCATTGTGGTCTAGACGACGTTCTACCACCGACGTTGCGACGTAGGCTGGCTTGGACATGCACTCGTATACCGAAAAGTGGGTGCGGGTCGTGACAGTAATCATGGGTACAGTGAACATCATGTGATAATCTGGAATAGAACATGTACTACTACTAAACAGTGCCTTGAGATATTAGTTTATTATGTGATTAGCTTGGGTCCAGATTAGGCTGTTCTATTTGACCGGCTATACACAAGTACGAGTATAGAGGAACAGGTCCAGATTAGCTTGGATCCAGTTTATTATGGAAAGCTATGTACAAGTAGTATCAGGTCAGGGTATACCCTACATGTGGCGAGGGTGAGCTATGCACACGTTAGTAAACAAGTAGGGCATGATCACATAATCTTCTAATATCTCCCCATCCCCCGACTAGTATAAAGGATCCAACCATAGCATGTTACGACACGGGATTCTCTAAGAGGGTAGCAAATCCCCTTAGGAATAGGTGTCTATACAAGTACAAGTACAATAGTCAAGAACGAGATATGTACCAATATACCAGGATGACCATGAGTAACATCTCATGAGGGATCCAAGCTATACCAATCCGTGTACTCTCGTGCCAGAAATCAAGCATAACACTACAAACTGATATCATATAGACTATCAAGAAAATAAAAACTATCAGAGAATATACTCGCTTCAATTTGGTTGGAAGTCGACGTGCACGACATGAATGCGTCAGCACAGAGTAGGTATGAGGCTCTGCTCCACAAGAAGGTCCCAAATGATGGCACAGGCGGTTCCATTGAGTCCATAATAGTCCAAATAGCCTAGTTTGGTATATAGAAGCCTAAATCAGAGTCCGGTACGATATTCGAATCAAGAATTAGGAAACGACTCTAATAGTCACGATTAGTGATTTTAAGGGAAAAGCGTAACTAAAATATGTTTATAACTATTCCTTGAAAATCACTTATAATATTTAGAAACTATAATTTTTATTTACAAAAATATTATTAGGTAACATTAGAAACCCAAAAATCATTTAGAGCTTTACAAAATCTAAATATATATATATATGCTAATAATATATGCTAATAATTAATATATATATATATATATTTTTAATATATATATATATGCTAATAATATATGCTAATAATATTAATTGTAAGCTAATAATGCTGATAATATTAATTGTAAGCTGTAGGTTATTAAAATATCAAGTTTGTACCTCGTTATTCGTACATCAAAACCTACGACAGCAAATCGAGACAAGACGATCAACCATAAGGTTAACAATCTCATCGTAGTGGTCCACATGGTTATCTTGTCAATTTCAGCGATGTGAGATCACTGGAATTGACTGATCTCAGTTTTGATGTACGGATTCCGAAATACGAACATAAATAAAAATTAGGTATAAATAATGGTGATACATAAAAAAATCTACAGACGTTCTCGGATGATGAAATAAACATCACCAACGTGTCCAGAATGGTCAAATTAGCTAGGATAGCATACCCATAAGTCTAATTTGGACATAGGGACAAAATGGTAATTTTAGGTCAAAATGATGTCCGTCATTAGACTAACTTTGCACCAAAAAATATGCCAGGATAAAAGTCTAATAAACCGAGCAAATTATATGTCTTCGAGTCCAGAATGACGATACGAACCCATCGATAGATCCGGAATTGGATTCCGATGACCTGATCTCAAAATGGTCCGTTAACCCGGACATTGGAATCCGGTTTGTACAAAAATACATGCCGAAGCCAAAGTCCACTAAATCTAGCAAAGTATATGTCAACGAGTCCAGAATGACGATACGAATCCATCGATATGTCCGGAAGTGGATTCCAATGAGTCGATCTCAAAATGACCCGTTGACTCGGACTGTGATGCCCACCTTGTACCGAAATACGTGACGGGGCCCACGTCCTCAAACTCTAGCAAACTTTATATGAATTCATGCTAGAACGATGCGACGAGTCCACTGGTGGTGTCACAATTGGAATCCAGAGTCCCGGGTCCAAAATTTAAATTTTATAAGTTGGTAATTACGAATTCGGACGACCAACTTTGGCGTCAAATTCAACCAATCAAACAAGCTCACAATGGAGCAAAACTTTAAGGACAAGAAGTTGGTTATACTAGCTGTGCACAAGAACTGGTGGCACCCGAATGCGATTCAGACGCGAAGTACCGAACACGACCCTAGGTGATATGCTGACATAACGTAATAAATATTTAAATTACAGATATGGAAACTGAAGTACAAGAATGACATGGTACACTTGCCTGGAGTTGTCTGAACTGTGCTGAGACTGTAGTACCAAAGTCTATCCCACTATCCATGAGAACCATACTCCATTCAAATATCTATCAACCCAAATCACAAACAAATATATATCACACACTACAGTACACATATGACTAATAACTCCCACCTAGGAAGCTTGGGTCGTTTCTAGTCACCTATTACCGTTTGCTGTCTAAGACATTTATTACTATATCGCCTAGAAGTAGGTCACACTAGTCACTATAATCATTATTGCCAATAATAAGAATTGCAAGTTGTAGGTTATTAATATATCAAGTTTGTACCTCATTATTTGTACGACAAAATCTATGACAAAGTAAATCGGGACAAAATGATCAACCGCAAGGTTACATTCTTATCTTGGCGATCCCAATGATCATCTTATCAATTTTAGCGATGTGAGATCACTGGAATCGACTGATCTCAATTCTGAAACACGGACTCTGAAATACGAACATTGTATGATTTTATTATAATTAAAGGTAATAAATAAAGAAAAATATACAGACATCGTCAGATAATGAAAAAAACATCATTAACGTGTCGAAAATGGTCAAATTAGCTAGGATAGTCAATCCATAAGTCCAAATTCGATATAAGGACAAAACGGTAATTTTGGGTCAAAATGATGTCCGTCGTTGGATCTGCTTTGCACCAAAAAATATGACAGGATAAAAGTCCCATAAACCTAGCAAAGTATATGTCCACGAGTCCAAAATGATGATACAAACCCAACGGTATATCCAAAATTTGATTCCGATGAGCCGATCTCAAAATGACCCGTTGACCCGGACAATGGAATCCAGTTTGCACGAAAATGCGTGCCGAAGTCAAAGTCTACTAAATCTAGCAAAGTATATGTCAAAGAGACCAGAATGACGATACGAACCCATCAGTATGTTCGGAAGTGGATTTCGATGAGTCGATCTCAAAATGATCTATTAACTCGGACTGTGGGGTCCGCCTCCTCCAAATCTGGCAAACTTTATATAAATTCATGCTAGAACAATGCCAAGGGTCCACTGGTGGTCATATTAGAATCTGGAGTCCCTGGTCCAAAATTAGAATTTTACAAGTTGGCAATTACGAATTTGGACGACCAACTTTGGCGTCAAATTCAACCAATCAAACGAGCTCACAATGGAATAAAATTTTAAGGACAAGAAGTTAGTTATACTAGCTGTGCAAAAAAATAGTAGCACCTTAAACAGAGCTATGATGGCGGAGCTACAAATCCACGAAGTTGGCTCCACAAAATTGTCCAAAATAAACATAATTATTCAGAAAACTTGGCGGCCGATTTTGACATATCAAATGAATAAATTAACGGCTAAAACTTTAGGTGGAGGTAGAGCTATATACCAATATTGCAACACAGGAAAGAGTTTGATGATCCAACGGACGGATCGCCTAGAAAACACGTGCAAAGTTGTTACTACAAAGCACACTTATGTCTTCTGATTTCGCGCGTCATGTCGGGATTTCGATGAAAATGACGAAATCAACTATAGATCGCTGGAGCGGACGTGGCCGTGCCGAGAAGGTGTGATGATTGGTCACCGGTGTGTGGGAAGGTCATCATAGTGATACTTGCCTTGCTCCGCTAGATGATGAAGTCACAACTCAAACGTCGTAGACCGATCTACCCCGTCACATAAATAAACATAAACTAGATTATGAAAATCCCACTCTAAAAACCCTAGAAAGTGGCTACTAGTTTAACATAACTAATCCTATTTAATTCTGAAATAAATCATCTAAAACCTAATTTAATCTAATATAATTCTGGAATTAAAATTAAATACTAATTTTTAGCCAAGGAAGATCACAGTTTCCAATTTAGAACCCGTAGCACGCAAATCGAGGCACATCGATGACTAAATAGTCAAACGACACAAACTCTATGACTTGAGTGCGTACCCTAGTAGATTTCAGTGCCACGAGTGCACGTGCCACAACATCACGCTTTGGTCAAAACATATCGCCGTTATGGCTATCCATGACCAAATCGGTAATTTATTAAAAAAACTAAGTTCTACGAATTAATAAAAATATTGGATTAACTAATTAATTTTTGGGAAAAATATATGCCATAGTGCTTTGTGTTAGCTTTCAGAAACTTCAAACGGTTCGTGATTTGGATTCCTGGTTCTCCCGGAATCTCAAAAACACCAAAACGTGTCAAATTTCGGACAATTAGTACTCTACGAATTTTACAGAAATTTAGGTTCAGAAATTACGAAAATAAATTAGATATTCAGATAATATACCTCAATACGCTTCCAATAAAAAAACGGTGTGCGAAAAGCTCTTCTGGTTTGGCGGCAATCACTTCGGGAAGTTGAAAGACTCCTAGATAAAACCTCTCTCAAAATCGACAGAAATTTAATTAGGGTTTCAAATATAATAATATATATAGGAGAGAGAGGCGGTACTGACTCATTCTAGCACTGACAAGTGGGCCAGGGGTGGTTGATTGTGCTGATGACAGTATAATTAATTATTTAATTATAGAAAATTATTAAAAATTCATTTTAAGTCCAAATAAATCAAAATAAATTGCAAACAAATCCAGAAAATTCCTAGAAAATTCTAGAAAATATTTCTAAGTGTCTAGAATCTAAATAAAATATTTTAACATAAAATATCATCGTGTGACCTCGCAGTAAATTCCAAAACCTATAAAATATAAAATTTATATATTTTAATTATCTAAAAATTCTAAAAATATCCAGAAAAATCCTAGAATATTCTAGAAAATATTTATAACCTAGTAGAACCTAAATAAAATGCTACGTCCCAAAAATAACTCCGAATGGCCATTTGGTAAATCATGAAAGTCAATAAAATATATAAATCTTCACAAAATAAATATTTAAAAATTATCTAAAATATCTAAAAAATATATAATAAACTATAAAATAGCTATAGAATGTTTATAAAACCTACCTAGAGGCTATATAACCATAAGATGGTCCTAACTTACCTGTGGGCGTAGGCATGATATCCTATGATCATAGAAATCAACCATAATTTGATCAAATAAAATTAAAAAAATCATAAATTTTTTAATCGGGGTGGCAGATGCCACATACTATCCCCCTTAAAAATATTTTTGTCCTAAAAAATTAAACACACAAGTTTATACATAAATATAGTAATATATGCAAGCAATCTTCTATGGCAATCTAATAACAATTCTTACCGTAAGTCATGGGAGGGTCATTATTGAAAAAGAAATCAAACTATCATGGCCATAGGGGAATACTTCGTGTCTTCGATTGCTTGTTTTTTCGAAATAGGTGACGAAAAACAATAAGAGTTCAAGGGAGATAGGATCGATTTGCAAATATGGGTTTCAAGGCGATTGAATAGTTCAAAAGGGAGTTATCAAGATCGTTGCGGTTGAGATCCTAGAGGGAAAATTTAACTATATCTCAATCCATGTAGAATAATCATACGAAGAGCGAACCAAGTGCACTAGGTTGATCAGACCATCATGCACTGGTTCTGATTAGATAATACATTAGTGGACATGTCCAGATAACATATGTCTTGAACAAGCTCGATAAAATGATGAGCTTGCAAAACTAGGCTATTATAGCAGTTAGAATTATGGGTACACGAGAAGATGAAGAAGGTGTGAATAGTTCAAGTTCTTCAAATAAAATCTAAACTCATCCGGTGTTTGTGCCTATTCATTCGTCCTATTATCTTCTTGTCTAAGGTCGTAGTTAAGGTCAAAAGGAATGTTAGGTCATGAGGCATTCTACCCAACTTATACGAGTTAAACTAGTAATGTGATGGGACAATGGAACTTGTCTACCTAGCATGAGTCACCTTCCTAACCTTTATCACGCACGAAAGAAGGGATAAGAATTACGATAGAAGGAATCAAGCAAGATGCAAATCAAGGAAGTCAGACGAGAGTTCAAAAATAGAATTGAGGAAGAAGGTCAGGTATGTGGATTAGATCCAAGACTCTAATATTGTATGTGGATGATGTAACTCTCCTAGAAGTTATTCTAAGTCCTATCATCAATTCTATTTGCAGGCTCACAGCTAGTACAACTAAGTTGAAGTACTAACCGTGAGTTCGTAACCTTATGCGAAACCGGACCTGCATGGGCTACCATAAAAACTTGTCACGATCCGCACCCGCTTTTGGGTTACAAGTACGTGTCCAAGCCCAGCCTATGCCGTAGTGTCGGCGGTAGTATGCTGTCTATGATAAGCATTATCTATACAAGTACACAGTTCACATTTATCATCCACAACTAAGTTGTAAAAAAAGATTAAACTCAAATCTCAATAAATAATTTAAAGAAAGATTCACTACAACTAAGCTAGTCTCGGGAACAAACCCGCTAAAATAAATATAAAACTACTGAAACTAAAGTTCGCTAAGCTCACTAGCTAAGAATAACACAAAAAAGCATAAGAAAGAAATATGCTACTCCGTATCAGTAGAAGTAACCGGCACATTGGTAACGTCAGTGTCACCAAGATACGCACTACAAACCTCAGGACAAACCACGTCGTCTAAAGCTGAAAAAACAGTTATCCAGTCAAGATTGGAGCAAGATCACCATAATACTACGCTACACAATATAATATACAAGCATACAGAATAGCAATAAGGAAAAGATGAATATAATATTATACAACAGAGACTACTATATCTTGGAAAATAGTTGAAGGTATAATTAAGACACGAAGACAATACAAAAGAACGATGAATATAAGACAAACCTCTGGGCAAAATATCAACATTAATTAAATGACATATACTGTGTGTTTTAGAATACAAGTGTTCTGCATGTGGACGGGTTAGGACATCCGGCAATCGATACGTGAGGTACAACGACTGCTATCAACATTGACATTGGGAAAAAATTGTACATTGCGTAAACCACATGCATACTAGTTGTATTCCCCATCCCGACTCTCTCACAAGTAAACATGATCACTTTAACATTAAATTTAACTTTAAACGTTGAACATTGAACATTGAAGATAGAACATTCAACGAAAATATTAAGTGAACATATATGGTTATGGTAACAAGTATAACTCTCGTGCACCAATGATATAGAATATAAGACTATCAATTTAAGAAAAAGAATACCATGCAGCATAAAATAAAGGCAACATAGGCCGTAGTGATACTTTCCTTGCTCTGTTAGATGATGAAGTCACATCTCAAACGTCGTAGACCGATCTACCCCGTCACATAAATAACCAGAAGTTAGATTATAAAAATTCCACTCAAAAAACCCTAGAAAGTGGCTACAAGTTTAACATAACTAATCATATTTAATTATGAAATAAATCATCTAAAACCTAATTTAATCTAATGTAATTCTGGAATTAAAATTAAATACTAATTTTTAGCTAAGGAAGATCACATTTTCTAATTTGGAACCCGTATCACGCAAATCGAGGCGCATCGATGACTAAATAGTCAAACCACACAAAATCTATGACCTGAGTGCGCACCCTAGAAGATTTCAGTGCCACAAGTGCACTGGAATCGACTGTGCCACAAAATCACGCTTTGGTCAAAAGATATCGTCGTTATGGCTATCCATGACCAAATCGGTGATTTATTGACAAAACTAAGTTCTACGAATTAATAAAAATACTGGATTAACTAAAGAATTTTTGGGAAAAATATATATCATAGATCTCTGTGTTAGCTTTCTGAAGCTTCAAATGGTTCATGATTTGGATTCCTGGTTCTCCCGAAATCTTGAAAACACCAAAACGTGTCAAATTTCGGACAATTAGCTCTCTACGAATTTTACAGAAATTTAGGTTCAGAAATTATGAAAATAAATTAGATACTCAGAAAATATACCTCAATACACTTCCAATGAAAAAAACGGCATACAAAAAGCTCCTCTGGTTTGGCGGCAATCACTTCAGGAAGTTGAAGGACTCCTAGATGAAACTTCTCTCAAAACAAGCAGGAATTTAATTAGGGTTTTGAATATAATAATATATATAGGAGAGAGAGAGGCGGTGCTGACTCATTCTGGCGCCGACAGGTGGGCCAGGGGGTGGTTGACTGTGCTGATGACAGCATAATTAATTATTTAATTACAGAAAATCATTAAAAAATTTTTTAAGTCCAAATAAATCAAAATAAATTGCAAAAAAATTCAGAAAATTCCTAAACAATTCTAGAAAATATTTCTAAGTGTCTAGAATCTAAATAAAATATTTTAACACAAAATATCATCATGTGACCTCGCAGTAAATTCCAAGAACCTATAAAATATAAATTCTATATATTTTAATTATCTAAAAATTCTAACAAATCCAGAAAAATTCTAGAATATTCTATAAAATATTTATAACCTAGTAGAGCCTAAATAAAATACTAGGCCCTAAAAATAACTCCAAATGTCCATATGGTAAATCATGAAAGTCAATAAAATATATAGATGTTCACAAAATAAATATTTAAAAATTATCTAAAATATCTAAAAAATTATAATAAACTATAAAATAGCTATAGAATGTTTATATAACCTACCTAGAGGCTATATAACCGTAAGATGGACCTAATTTAACTGTGGGCGTAGGTATGACATCCTATGTTCATAGAAATCAACCATAATCTAATCAAATAAAATTAAAAAAATTCATAAATTTTTAATCGGGGTAGAAGATACCACAGTAGGCCATGGTGGTCGGAGAAGGTGGTAAAGATGAGGGAGAGCTCGAGTAAGGGAGAGATTCGGAAGAGAAGACGGCTAGGGTTTTTCATAGGTGGGGGTTTTATTATATAGAGTAGGCTGTGAAGAGGAACCCTTCGGCCAGCTGGAGGCGAGACCGGGTCGTACTGCTCGCGTGGCCTGAACGTTCTGCATTCTGCAGAGGTATCTACAATGCCATGCGACACAGTAAATTGGATGTGTTGTGATATAGCAGTATATATGGGCTATAAGGTTAGCTTGGCTTAAGTAATGGGTTAGATACTAGTGGGCTTAGCTTTAGAGTAAAAGTGCAACACCTATTCCTTCTCCATAGTCTAATGTATGGACCAACAATATTGAGAGATTGTTAAGTAGGCCCCAAGCTAGGGGGAAAGATGGGAATAAGCCATGGTTAAAGGAAGTTTAGAACCTAAGCTAACTAGCAACAGTGTTAATAGCATATAATATATATATATATATATATATATATATATATATATATATATATATATATATATATATATATATATATATATATATGTGAACAACATATTGATGGCTTAAATTCCTATACCTAACATCATCCTAAAATAATAATAATAAAAAATTACTAGTAGCTAAATAATAATAAAAGCATGGGTTTACAGGCACATGGGTTAGGTTTGGACTTGGAGCAAATCATGACTACAATTTTAAGTTATCACGACCCGCACCCGTTTTTCGGATGCGAGTCTATGTCCAAGTCCAGCCTACATCGCAGTATTGGCGGTAGAACGCGTCTAGTATACACAAGTCCCAGAAATCTAGAACTGTCAAGGCAATCTATATCTCATCCACAGAATAAAAAAAGATACAACTAAAATCAATAAATTTCAACGAAACTAACTAATGGAGAATAATATAAACTGAATGTTTCCAAGTTATCAAGAATCCAAGTCACGTTCGGTGGATAAAAATCCAATACCAGTAGATGGAAGTATAATAAAGACATGAAATAAAATATCTGAGTCCAACTATGCTAATCATCAATGACATCCACAGCTGTGATAGTACCATGGTCTGTTGCTGGCTCAAACCCGCTCGTCTGCACCTGGCTCAAACTCGGCTAAACCTAAAGATATCATCAGGTCCTCAGAGGACTAGAAAGATACATAAAATATTCCTATCTAACAGTTTATCATGCATAGTCTAAATCCAGGATATAAACATAAAAGACTAAGCAATAACGATACACGGATATGTGAATAACTACGCATAAATGAACGGCTAAAAGAAAAAGGTGAACAAGAGATCAACGAATACCAAACCCTTGTCCCGAGTGTGGACTTACAGGATTGAACAAATCACTAACCCTCACCCCAAGTATGGACTCGCAGGTTAGTTCAAGACATTCACCCTCGGCCCGAGTATGGACTCGTAGGTTAGTTCAAGACATTCACCCTCACCCCGAGTATGGACTCGCAGGTGCAAACAGTCAACCCTCACCCCGAGTGTGAACTCGCAGGATGAGAAAATTAAAAACAAAGAAATAGCAGTTACAACGCACTCATTCTACGATACGATTCAATCAAGTACATGGAAGAACATGTCCAATAGGAACTACAAGGCTAACTGTGAGCAAGGACTATATATCAATGAAACAACCAACTAGTATACATGATATGAGCAAAATACATGTCAATAATCAACTAGAAAAACTGGATAATGAAAGGAATAAGCATTGCGTGATTTGTATCGAGGTCCAAGTAGCCTGTTTTGGAATTTATAAAGTCAATTCGCGATTTGAAACATAAACAACCTAACTATCTTTACTTGTTAGGTTCATACTAGGCCTTTTACCTACTTGGTGTTGTCGAACCTATACTTGCACATGTCTAAATGGCTAACCAATAATGCCTACTTGTTAAAGCTTATTATTATTGGTAAGTAACTCTACTCTTGGTTTAGGACTGGCACCCAAGGAGACCCAACTCTTACTGCTACATTAGATATAAATAGATACACACACCCACCCTCATATATATTCTGCAGTTTAATATATATCATATTGATACGCACTTGGACTTGATATCCTATTTTCAGCTCTGAACATAGGCCTTCACAGTGTTACTCTTCCATTCCTATTTACTGATATATCTAACCTGTCCAAACTAGAATGATGCCCTTCTTGTGTGATTGTACCTATTTATGACTGATATATAAGGCTAACACCATTGTTTAAAACTATCTGCTGTGTTCAGGTCCCTACATGAGTCCTAAACTTGAACCATGACTTGATACCCCCATGATACACAGGTACCTGCTAACAAATCTATGTACTCGTATATAAATCTACCTCCGTGCACTAGCAGTTTGGTAGTCACATGATCTATGCATATGTTTCCTATCCCTGACAACATCCTACAGGGTCCTTTAGTGTCGTAGCAATGGTTATACTTACTAAATCTGAAGGGATACTACGGGTGTTCTGATATGGTACTATTATTACTCTCTAATTTCCTATAACAAGTCCATATGGTACTTCCCAGGTTACTGCTTGTTGAGTTCCTAAACCTCTATACTCTTCTGATTGATGCTGCCATAAAGGTCGCCCTTTAATACTCCTATGGTTGCATACTCACAATCCTCAGTTTTCTGATACCACTCCTCTGATACCTGATTTCTGGAACCTAGATTGGTACCAACATAATGTGTTATATACATATAGGTCTACTAACACACCGCCAACTGTATCATATATATATAAATATATATATATATATATATATATATATATATATATATATATATATATATATATATATATATATATATATATATATATATATATATGACATGATATAATAGATGGCTCAGTTTTCTTCAGCTCCCGCTCCCTTCTTCCCCGATGCCCCCGCTTCCTTCAGCCCTGCCTAGGCATACGGCCCCTCCCCTTGTCCACCCCCTCTCTCCTACCCCCTTGTCCGTATGGCCGCCCCCGTCTGGCCGGACCCCCTGCCTCCTGACCTACTCGCTGGTCTCATCCAGCACCTACTGCCCCTCTCATCCTTCCCTCACCTGTCTCAGCCCCTCTACGCCTGCCCCCCCGCTTGGCTCCGCCCCCAATTCTTGTTTCCCCTTACCTCCCTCCGCCTCCCGCTTCCCCTTGCCTCCCCACGCACCCCCAAAGTTTTTGCTTTCGTCCTGGTTTGCTCCGCCGATCCCCGACCCATCGTCATCGGGCAGCTGCCAGCCTTCGATCGCTAAAGCGTCGGACGATCCCCTCCCGTTCGGCCCATTCACGTTTTTCACCCCCTCAGGAGCGGAGCTCGCGGGAGCTTTAGGGGTTTCAAATTCGAATTTTCAAATTTTTGAATTTCCCCAAGATCTCGGCGCTCTCTCTTGGCTAGGGGTCGCGTCTCTATGCGCCCCTGAGTCTTTGGGCGCATACGCTTTCCCATCCCTGGTCGCATATTGCTATCAATACCCCCTAGGGGGTGCATACTTCAGCCAGGCGGTGGGCGCATACCCCCTCGTGGGCGCATACGTCCCGCCACCGCTAGCACTCTCCAACTTCTAGTATACTCCCCTTGGGGGCGCTTACTCCAGCCAGGCGGTGGGCGCATACCCCCCGTAGGCGCATACGGACCGCCACCACTAGTACTCCCCAGCTCCTCCGGTCCCGTCCCCTCTCACTCGGACGCGAGAACATTCTCCAGACCTCATGTGGGCGCATACGCGACGGTCCCCGCAGGGGTAGGCACTCTTTTGTCGTGCGGGCGCATGTTTGCGGCCCTCCTCCAATGCCGACTCCTTCCCATAGCACCCGCTCTCTGGTGGCCGGCATCGTCACCCATCCCTCCGCGGTCCCCGTGGGCCCTTTTCTCCCGTCTTTCCAGGTTGATTTTGCTTCCCCAGCATTTGGCAGCCGTCCATCCGCCTCTATTTATCCCTCATCCTCAGTCTATCCCATCCCAGTTAATCCTTCGGCATCGAATGTCCCCCCAGCAGTCGCTTCCCCCCACCCTACACCCTTCACCCTCGTCCCTCGATACCGTCATCCGTGGGAGGGTCTGGGCGCCTGTTCCTAGATGACCTCATTGCTATCATCCCTAGCATGGTCTCGGACCCCCTACCAGTGGTTGCCCCTCTCCCCTGTCCTCCATCGCCAGGCCTGGCCCCAACCTGACTCGGGACCCGCCATCTTTTTCGGCTGCCCCGCTTACTTCCTTTGCCGACAAGCTCCGACCCGACAGAGCGTCCAAGCAGAACATCATATTCCTGGACGTCCCCCTTCCAGAGGTGGCGTATCCCCAAGCATCTCCCATGCCCATGGTGACTTTTACCGACCAGGAACTGACCTCCCTGGCTAAATCCTTTCTACACTCCTTCGTGCTAAAATTCTCCTCAGGCTGCCCCAAACTCTTCCGGGTTCAAGAGGTCATTGCCATTTGGCGGTTGTCGACAGAATACAGAGTCGCCCCTCGACCCTAGGCATATCCTGCTACATCTCTCCTCCGAGCTCGATCACCAGACCGTCTGGTCCAAAGGCACCGGTAGGGTGGACACCCACCTAATGAAGATAATCAAGTGGTCCACCAGCTTCTTGTAGCTCCCCTTCCCAAAAATTTTGAATTATTTTTATTAATATTTATTCAGCAAATTAGAACTTTTGTACGATTTTCAGTGAACCGAATAGAACAGGATAATATGGTGTTCCCCAATACCATACCTACATTTGGTAATCGAAATTCTAGCATTGTTGTTATTGATACAATATTTTGGTATATAAATATCTTATTAGGAAATTATGTTATTAGAAAATAATAAAAATAATAATAATAATAATAATAATAATATATATAGGTAGGAATTGTGGAAATATATTGTCAGTTAAAATATAGTGGTTGATTCTTGAGTTCTGGCACACAATTGTTCTATATGAATATGTATTAGTAATTTCCATATAGATATGTATTATTGAATGTAAATTGATCTGGAATAACATATTGAGGTGTCTACTTGGTGTTAACTTGATTATCAAAGTCTTGTTTGTAACTGAGTTTGTAAAGATATACTACACATCTTTAACTGCTATTAAGAAGTTTTTCGATTTATCTGCTTAAATGTATTTTAAGCCATTTTAAGTTTTATAATCTAGGGCCTTAGTCCCAATGACATAATTTAGTTATAGGATTATATAAGCAGTGAACCCAAACCACAATTTAGCACTCCCCCACACAGAGCAGAGCTGGGCACGTTATATGAATTAGAATCCCACTTATTAATTTAGGTTCGGATTTGTGTTAATTAGACATATAGTAGCTCGTTTGTAAACCCAAACTAAGCAGCTGCAATCCCGGGCCCAATCGAATACCCCAAACTCAGCAAAAGGGGAGCCCCAGCCCAAGCGTTCGGCCCAGCCAGGCCCAAACCGGGCTTAGCCCTGGGCCCAAGCCGAGCCTGGGAACCCCCAGAGCTCTGCATATCCCGAGCGGATATTTTCGCGATGGATTCGAACAGGCGGGTTTTCTGCGAAAACGTAAACCTATATATCGAGAGAAACAAGAATACAAACCCTAACTATCGCTACCCACAATGCATCCCCGACGCCTGGGCGTACCCCCGCGTGCCACCGCCGTACGTCGTCGGCGGCAGGCCGGCCACCCAGCCGTGACAGTCCCTGAGTCCCCGACTTTGAGGTATGCTTTCTCCGTCAACGTTGGTTCATTTTCGATTCCATAAAGTCCTTCAGGAAGCCTATATTACCATAAAGAAACTCTAGCAATTAGGATTCGACTTAGAGAAACCATCGGTTCACAAATTCGACGCAAAGTCGAACTGGAAACTGTCAAAATAGGACACAAAAGACAGTCCACATACTCATGTTCGAGGATCGATTTTGCTCGATCCAGTAACCGTTTAGAAATTCTATTTGAACACATGTTTAGACAACATATAGGAGATCAGAAACTATTTTGTAGTTTTGAATTTCATAAACTGTGTACAGATTAATCAATCGTCGAAAATCAGAAAAAATAGTTTTAGAAAATATAAAATTTCAATAAAATCCTCCGAAACCACGTGCGTTCTGCCAAACCGGGCGACTTGGTTGAGAACCGAAAGCATCAAAAGGTGCGTAACGGCTTCGTGGACGTGTGGGCTTTCACGGAATTCAAATTGGTCGCGTGTGCGCGACAAATTTGATGCGTATCTGTCAAAATTCACCGTATCGGCCTCTGTGCAAACTTCTCAATTACTTTGTGCATGCTTGTCAGATTGAGACAAAACATATGCCTAAAGGACCATATCATTTTTCTGGTCCTGTATGCCAAGTTTGGTCCAATTCTGAGATAGTTGATTGGATCGCCGTTTTGTGGGCCCACGGTCCCACTCAACGGAAGATTTTGTGCACGGCCCGTCGAAATCCAACTTTGGACATATGATTTTGTTTGTATCAGAAAACCGAACCTGTTGACATATAGTTTGACGACTTTAGAAGACCGTTGACTCTGGCACAATTTTTGGTGCAAAGCGGGTCCAACGGCGGACATCATTTTTGTCCGAAATTATCTTTTTTCTCCTGTGTCCAGAATTGGACTTAAAGATAGGCAATCCTAGCTATTTGACTATTCTGAGAATGTTGGTAATGTTTATTTCAGTATCTGGAGACTTTTTGCACGTGTTGACTTTAGTGACTCATCTGATGTGGTTGTACTATCGGTTTCTCCAGCTAAGGACCTCAGACAAGTGCACTTTCTGATTGCTTTCAGATTCATAGTAGTCTTTTCATTTCATGTCTATATATATACCTTGCTGCTTGTTGACACGCTCGTCACACGGAGTAGTCGGGAGGGGAATATCTTAGTAGACATGTGAACTACCCAGAACTATCTCCCGTGTCTTTCGTGGAGAATAGCAGCTGCACACGACACGTGTAGGGTGCCGAATTTACCCCCTAGCCGTTCACATATCAAAACGGATATTTCATACCACATAGGTAGATGTCTTTTATTTATTTTTCCTTTTGTTCTCCACCGTGCCATGTCATCAGTACTTTCAAGTTTTCATATCTCATATGTTATTTTTATGTCTTGTTAATTCTATTGTGTTTTCGTATTGCCGTCGATTTGTGTACTTGTCACATTCCTGACTGGAAACCAACATTTTTCAGGTTTAGCCACGATCACTCTTAGCACTTGGGAGACATGGGTATGCTGAGGCCGACCTAGATAGTGGAACTAGTTGTCATTTTCATTAATTGTGAGAAATTTATATTTTCTATTAAATATAAATATTATAAATATTGTAACAAATTTAGAAATGTGAATGAGCAGCAAATGTCATATTTTGAGCATTTATTTCTTGCAGGATTGACAGCGTTCTACTGCCGACTCTGCGGCGTAGGCTGGCTTGGACACGTCTCGTATCAAAAAAGCGAGTGCGGGTCGTGACAAGTTTTTGTGGTGGCCCATGCAGGTCAGTTTTCGTAAAATATACGAAATCGTGATGGTACATTAGTCGTACTATTGTGAGCCTATGCCTAGAAAATGCTCATTCACAATTAGGATTAAAATAATTTAGGAGAATAACTAGGATAAGGGTCCCTTATTAAATTGGCTAATGGGGTAGTTAAGATTGTTTGACAGGCCATGCAATTTAGATACAGAATTATCAAATTTAGATAGCTTACCATATCTCTATAGATACACAATTACTTTTGATATGACGACATGATCCAATATGGATATACTATTCACTTGGTAAGTTAGGCTTACCTAGAGTAAGACCTTAATCTTGATAAACTGTTCAATTTTCTTTTGCTCTATTTAGATGTAAATCTTATATCATAAGTTAGAATTGCTTAGTTTAAATTTTATTTTGCTGTAAGAAATTGGTTTGTAATTCCTGATTCTGTTATTCGTATAAAAATCTCGAGGTAGACTTGATTCAAAGTTCCCTCAACCCTTTGAAATACATATGAATTAAAGATTTGGATTGTTCTTATTTTCCTTGCCTTTAGTTATTTCCTCCCCGATCAATCATTTATTTTGAGGGTTGAGACTCATAGGTAGAGGTTTACGCACTCTATCATAATCAACTAGCTTGAAACACTAGCAGCCCTTGAAGTCCTTAGGAATATAGTTAGAGTAATTAAACGACTGCGATGGTTAGACAGCAGCGCACTGTCGTCAATTACTTGAGAGTGGAGAATATGGGTTCACTGCAGCCAGCAGCGCACTGGCGAGGCACAACCCATAGAATTGAAATCCTTTCAAAGAATTGTAGGTTATGGAACATTGCTAAAACTATGTTCTCATTGGCCTCTTTCGATCTTTGAACCCTTGTGTTAATATGGAGTAGAGTACCTGATAGCATATTACAGCTGAGTCACGGAACCAAGGGTTTACCACCGCTAGAGTATACGGACGAGGCAAAATTCTTGGTGAAATGACTTCAAGCGTGATTACAAGTTTAGGATACTATAGAGGATAGGAAAGTGCTATGTATGCCCTCTAAGATCCAAAGCCAATACTAGTAGAAGTTCTGTAGCATTTCTCCCTACCTCGTATTATGTGGTCATGGTGATCTATCGACGAGGTAATTGACTGACACTAATAGGATTACTTAGAATATAGAATTCAGAAGTCCATAACCCATTAGTCGACCGAGACCTTATGGATAGAAGATAGTAGGATGCCTATATAAGCAATGACACCATGTAAGGTTTTAATTCTCTCAAAACTCGAACTACTTGTATCTCTTTCCAAAAAATCTCGCATACTTATATTTTGACTATCTTGACCAATACTGCTATTACAGCCTTGTTTTGTAAGCTTACTCTTTTATCGAGCTTAATTCAAGACATATGTTTATTGGGGACGCCCGCTAACATATTGTCTAATCAGAATCATTGTATTACGGTCTGATCATCCATGATACATTTGGTTCGCTCTTCATTTAATTACCCTACGTGGATTAAGATATAGAGGTATCCAGGATCTCACCCGCGATTGTATTGACAATTCCTTTTGAATTATACATCTGCCCTTGAATCACGCAATTGTATTCGATGACATCTTTCTTGAACTCCTTATTGCTTTTGTCTTTCTCTAATTGTAAAGACGAACGCTCGTATTTGATAGATAGAGAGTATCCCCATGGCTATGATAGTTGTATATACAAGTGCAGCTACCATTGGCCAGACTTGTGACTGGAACCTTGCCTTGAGTTACTCGTTCTCCTCTCGACCCTCAAGCTACTATCGGAATCCTCCTAACCACGTCATTCCTAAAACCATGTCCTAGTTTCTAAGGTGGCTAGACTGTAAGCCTTCTAAAATTTTAGGATATACAAGGATTATCGAGTGATTGGAATAACTTCCATTAGGATGATGAATAGTGTCCATGGACTTCCACTTTCCATTTAGATCATTTGTATTCCCGGCCGTGTCATCAATATTCAGAGCACGAGACCGGCTGTTACCTTCCAACAAATTTTATATGCAAGCTCTAGACGAGTCCACCTTTATCTAGGTATATCATGTCCCACTCAAACTCGTCCCCTTGTACTCTATTTTTATGGTATGACTTTCAGGTAAAAAGGACTAGCTATTACCATTACCATAATGCCGGTATACTTTTCGACTTCCATTAGAGCCTCAATCTCGACTTAATTCCTTCGACCCAATATATGGTTGCGATCTACTCGAAGCCCACTACGCACATGCAACTAGTGTGCCACCCAATGGAGGCCTCATGTGATACTTAAACACAGAAGTCACCGAAGGCGCATTTTTGACTTTAGGAACCTAGCTAATCAACCTGACTGGCAACTAGCTCAACCACTTAGGTGGAAATCAATTATAGTATACCCTAATCCAGTAGGAATAGTTTTATTATTGGGATCTTATCCAGTCCATATAGATTGAAACCCAATGTTCATCCAACCAACGAGTGATGACCAATTAGAGAACCCATTAAGACCCAGTAAAACCCATCCATACGTACCACCACTTTTGGGCTATAAAACCGAACTATCTGAAATAGGTCCATACACTTAATATATAGTCTCCATCTTTTAGAATGTGAAGTCATTCGTAACCCTTATTTCATCTACCTAGAAGTCGTGATGCGATCTTGTATTGCATTTATATCCCTTGCTCGTGTGTTTAAATAACCACGAAATAGATCACAATCTTGATTTCATAAATTTTGTTCTATTTTGGAATCATGTTTAGAGTAACTTCGAGAACGGAAATTTATGTATTGTATGGATTGCAAGCCCCTCTAGGAAACGAGGAGTTCTTCGATTTAACAAGTGACTAGACTAGAGTAGCACAATCTAGCAAACAAGTCAATGGTTCATAAGCATTCTTTCTATCTGTATCATTGGATACGCTCTACCGCTCTGAAACTTCATGATTGCTCTCGATTACTCTTCCTTATCTTACTGTCCTTCCTATTTCAGAGCAACGAATGGCCAAGCTTATTAGAATTTATCAATAATCCTTAGCTACTTGTGTAAATTTGTTGCTTTTTAAATTTTGGGTTGCTGGATAGATAAGAGAGGATTCTAGATACCAAATGCCTAGATATCTGTTGCTAGAAATTTTAGCAGTTAGTTGAAAGATTATAAAGTTTAGCGACAGAAGATGTGATGGAGTAGTGCGGCCAAAGGTGGGTAGAAGTCCTCAAGTATTCAGAGTTACAAATCACTAGAAAAGGTCATAAAATATTTTGAGAAATTAAATATGAGGAGATTAAGGTAATAGTAGACTTGAATTTTAAGGAATAGTTATGAATTTGAATTTTGAGGACAAAATTATTTTTAAGGTGGGTAGATTTGTAGCTCCCCTTCCCAAAAATTTTGAATTATTTTTATTAATATTTATTCAGCAAATTAGAACTTTTGTACGAATTTCAGTGGACCGAATAGAACAGGATAATATGGTGTTCTCCAATACCATACCTACATTTGGTAATCGAAATTCTAGCATTGTTGTTATTGATACAATATTTTGGTATATAAATATCTTATTAAAAAATTGTGTTATTAGAAAATAATAATAATAATAATAATAATAATAATAATAATAATAATAATAATAATAATAATAATAATATAGGTAGGAATTGTGGAAATATGTTGTCAGTTAAAATATAGTGGTTGATTTTTGAGTTCTGGCACACAATTGTTCTATATGAATATGTATTAGTAATTTCCATATGGATATGTATTATTGAATGTAAATTGATCTGGAATAACATATTGAGGTGTCTACTTGGTGTTAACTTGATTATCAAAGTCTTGTTTGTAACTGCGTTTGTAAAGATATACTACACATCTTTAACTGCTATTAAGAAGTTTTTCGATTTATCTGCTTAAATGTATTTTAAGCCATTTCAAGTTTTGTAATCTAGGGCCTTAGTCTCATTGACATAATTTAGTTATAGGATTATATAAGCCGTGAACCCAAACCACAATTTAGCACTCCCCTACACAGAGCAGAGCCGGGGACGTTATGTGAATTAGAATACCACTTATTAATTCAGGTTCAAATTTGTGTTAATTAGACATATAGTAGCTCGTTTGTAAACCCAAACTAAGCAGCTGCAATCCCGGGCCCAACCGAATACCCCAAACTCAGCAAAAGGGGAGCCCCGGCCCAAGCGTTCGGCCCAGCCAGGCCTAAACCGGGCTTAGCCCTGGGACCAAGTCGAGCCTGGGAACCCCCAGAGCTCTGCATATCCCGAGCGGACAGTTTCGCGATGGAGTCGAACAGGCGAGTTTTTCGCGGAAATGTAAACCTATATATCGAGAGAAACTCGAAGACAAACCCTAACTATTGCCACCCACAACGGATCCCCGACGACTGGGTGCACCCCGGCGTGCCACCATCGCAGGTCGCCGGTGGTAGGCCGGCCACCCAGCCGCGCGCATAGTAAAGACAGCAGCCGTGACAGTCCCTGAGTCCCCGACTTTGAGGTATGCGTTCTCCGTTAAGGTTGGTTCGTTTTCGATTTCGTAAAGTCCTTTAGGAAGCCTATATAACCATATAGAAACCCTAGCAATTACGATTCGACCTAGGGAAACCACGCAAAGTCGAACCAAAAACTGTCAAATCAGGACACAAAAGACAGTCCACACACCCATGTTCGAGGATCGATTTCGCTCGATCTAGTAACCGTTTAGAAATTCTATTTGAATACATGTTTAGACAACATATAGGAGATCAGAAACTATTTTGTAGTTTTGAATTTCATAAACTGTGTACAGACTAATCGATCCTCGAAAATCAGGAAAAACAGTTTTAGAAAATATAGAATTTCAATAAAATCCTCCGATACCACGTGCGCTCTACCAAACCGGGCAACTTGGTCGCGAACTGAAAGCATCAAAAGGTACGTAATGGCTTCATGGACGTGTGGACTTTGACGAAATTCAAATTGGTCACGTGTGCGCGACGAATTTAATGCGTATCCGTCGAAATTCACCGTATCGGCCTCTGTGCAAACTTCTCAATTACTTTGTGCACGCTCGTCAGATTGAGACGAAAGTTATGCCAACAGGACCGTATCGTTTATCTGGTCCTGTATGCCAAGTTTGATCCAATTCTGAGATAGTTGATTGGATCACCGTTTTGCGGGCCCCACGGTCCCACTCAAAGGGTGATTTTGTGTACGGCTCGCCAAAATCTAACTTTGGACATACGGTTGGGTTCGTATCGAAAAACCGGACCTGTTGACATATAGTTTGATGACTTTAGAAGACCGTTGACTCTGGCACGGTTTTTGGTACAAAGTGGGTCCAACGGCGGACATCTTTTTTGCCCGAAATTACCGTTTTGCCTCTGTGTCCAGAATTGGAATTAAGGACAGACAATCCTAGCTAATTTGACTATTCTGAGAATGTTGGTAATATTTATTTCAACATCTGGAGACTTTTTGCATGTGTTGACTTTAGTGACTCATCTAATGTGGTTGTACTATCGGTTTCTCCAGCTAAGGACATGATCAGGCAAGTACACTTTCTGATTGCTTTTCAATTCATAGTAGTCTTTTCATTTCATGTCTATACATATATCTTATTGTTTATTGACACGCTCATCACACAAAATAGTCGGAAGAAGAAATATCTTACTAGACATGTGGACTACCCAGAACTATCCTCCGTGTCTTTCGTGGAGAATAGCAGCTGCACACGACACATACAGGGTGCCTGATTTATCCCCTAGCCGTTCACATGTCGAAACGGATATTTTACACCACATAGGTAGATATCTTTTATTTATTTTTTCTTTTCTTCTCCACCGTGCCATGTAATCAGTACTTTCCAGTTTTCATATCTCATATGTTATTTTCATGTCTTGTTAATTCTATTGTGTTTTCGCATTGCCGTCGGTTTGTGTACTTGTTCCATTCCTGACTGGAAACCAACATTTTTCAGGTTTAGCCGCAATCACTCTTAGCACTTGGGAGACATGGGTATGCTGAGGCCGACCTAGATAGTAGAACTAGTTGTTATTTTTATTAATTGTGAGAACTTTATATTTTTCTTTAAATATAAATGTTGTAAATGTTGTAACAAAGTTAGAAATGTGAATGAGCAACAAATGTTATATTTTGAGTATTTATTTCTTGCGGGATTGACATCGTTCTACCGCCGACTCTGCGGCGCAGGCTGGCTTGGACACGTCTCGTATCCGGAAAAATAGGTACGGGTCGTGACACTTCTCCACCAAGGAAGACTCAGCTACGGTTGTCATTTGGGTTACCCTCCCCAATCTCCTCCTCATATGATTCGTTTCGGCGGCGCTCAAGCGTATAGCCAATTCATTCGGCACGTACGTGGCTACAACTGATGAAACCAGTAACCTGACAAGAGCGCACTACGCGAAGATTTGTGGGGAACTCGACCTCACCAAGAAACTCCCAAATCAGATCATAATCGAACTTGGGAGTTGCACTGACACCCAGCAAGTCATCTACAACAATCATATTCTCTACTGCACTCACTGCCACTTGCGTGACCACATTCCCAAGCATTGCTTCCGTCTCCATCCAAAACTCAAGAACAAACCAGCGAAGAATGAATCCAACCCCAAAGGAGGCAAGAAAGCCCAACCACCCCTGCTCCCCCTACCTAACTTCCACACCAGATTCAACTACAGTAAAGGCACCTCCGGCGAAGGCACCCCCTCAGACCAATCTATTATCCCCTCCACCCGTCTAACCTTGTCCTCGCCAACCAGTTCACCGCCCTTGTGGCAAAAGCTACCGAACCCCCCGAGAGCACAACCTCTCATGCGGAATCAGCTTTGGCTATTGTCACCCCCGTTTTTCGTTCTACGTATTTCCAGTATACGTATACGGAATCCTGACATATATTTTTATTTTTCTGCCTGGCTAGCTAATTTCAGTTTAATCTTGATTAGGTTCATCATAGCATGTAATGGTTTAACTTGGTTTATTTTGGGTTGGCTTAGTTTATTCTTTGGTTCATCATGTTAGACCCACCACCATTCCCCTTTATAACCCACCTAACTTTTCTCTCTCCTCCACTTTCTCATTAACTCTTCTTCTTTCTCCATTAAACCCACCACCAAACAAGAACACCCCTTAGGCAAGTGCAACTTGCTTCCACAAGAGAGCCCATTTTTATTGTTCCATTAGCTTCTCCTCATGTTTCTAAGACACTTAGAACTTGTCATTTTCCATTTTGAGGCTTTAATTTTTGTAGATCTAGAAATTAGTTATTTTTGAATTTTGGTGGTTTTGATCTGTCAAACTTCTTTGTTTTCAAGTTTTGATGGTTCCATGTTGTAGAGAATTTTATTCTACCCAATTTTTACCTTTAAAAAGTTGGATTTGGACTTGTTTTGACCAAGTTATGGACTTTTGAAGCTTTGGGTTCAAACCATGGAGTTCTTGCTGATTTGGAGAAGAAAGTGAGCAGTGTGCACGAGCTTTTTAGCTTGCGCCACTGAGTTGTGTGCGCTCTTTAGCGCAGCGCAGTCTGACTCATACGCTGTCTTTTGGAGGCGTATGTCTTGCATACGCTGCCTTGACAAGGAGTCGTATGGACCTCATACGCTGCCTTGATGAGGAGTCGTATAGAGTACATACGCTGCCTTTTGGAGACGTATGTCTTGCATACGCTGCCTTGACAAGGAGTCGTATGGACCTCATACGCTGCCTTGATGAGGAGTCGTATGGAGTACATACGCTGCCTTGAAGAGTAGTCGTATGGAGTACATACGCTGCCTTTTGGAGACGTATGTCTTGCATACGCTGACTTGGGTGACAAGGAGTCGTATGGACCTCATACGCTGCCTTGATGAGGAGTCGTATGGAGTACATACGCTGCCTTGAAGAGGAGTCGTATGGAGTACATACGCTGCCTTTTGAAGACGTATGTCTTGCATACGCTGACTTGAGCGCAGCCTGACTTGAGTGCAGTCTGACTCAGGCGCAACCTGATGTCTAGGCGCAACTAGACCTGACCCTACTTGCCTTGGCGCAACCTGTTACCCTGGCGCAACTTGGCTAATGCCACTTGTTGGCCATAGTACCCCTTGCTCCCCCCTTGGGCGCATTATGTTCCCATATTCCCCTTTTTATGATTTTTACACCCATTTTATATCCTTATGCCTTTTGATGTAAACTCGACATGAACCCGATGTGATCATGACATTATTTATGAATGTTAATCGGAACAAGGCTTAGTGATGGAATTGCATGATTAGTGACCCGCCGTGGTGCACTCTTGACAAGTAATTTGACATGATAATTCTTGATGGTGGTCCGTTGTGACGCATCCTTACCTTGATAAGTAATCTTGATAAGCAACCCGACATGATAACCTTGATACGCTATTGCGACGGCTAACCTGACATGCTAAGTGAATTCTTGACACCGTGGGTGATTGTATTGAATATGCTTGTATAAGCAACCAGTCTTGTCTTGTATCATGTCTAGGACATGTATCCCTGGTTACCACGGTCAGGGATTCATACCGAATCTGACTAGGTTAATGACTAGATTGATCAAGTAGAGCATATAGAGAGGTATTCCGGCTATAAGCAATCCCGTTATCTGGGCGCCTTCCTTGATGGACTTGTAGCCTGCCGACGAGTAGGGCACATTTCCAGCTCACTGTTATATGGGGTACTACATGAAATGATTACTATGTACACTGTCATGTGTTGTATCCAAGTCACCTAACAAGGCATGATAACTCTAAGCTTGAACCTTGCATCTGGATAACCTGGATAGTCTGCAGGACTTGTGGCCGTAGGCGTACCTTATTGTATCTTGCTAGTAACTAAGCTTGTGATAACCCTAGTTAGTTAAGTATCAAGCCGTACTCTTTGCTTGGCCGTGAATGATGGATGGAGTCCTATCTTGTCTAGTCTTGCCTAGATCCGGTACATGGATATCTCCGGACATGCTTGTGTATGCTTTACTTTATCGATAATTGGTTCGAGGCTAAGTTCTGTTCGGGTGAAGGGTTACAACCCCGGTCCTTGTTTGGTTTACGGGTTGTAACTTGGTTACCGGAATATTCCTTTAGTTATCTTATCATTTATCATCATGTTTTCTTTAACTCATGTCTTATGTTATTTCACCTATGACCTTATGTGCTGACATGCTAGTTTTAGTTCTTAAGTGAAGCCTCATTTGTGGCACTTGCTCTTTCTGGGGTCTGACCCAGCTGGTTTTGTATGGCCAGATTTCGGAGTAGCTACCGAGGATCTCCCAACCTTCCTGCCAGATGGTGAACACTAGAAGGAATCCCGGCAACGAGTGGGTTTTATTTTGCTCTCCCACTCCCTTGTAAAAATTCTTTTGAGGCGTTTAGCCGCCGAACAAGTGTTAGCTCATTTCCAACTTTACTTACTGTCTGCCTACGGGCTGTAGCATGATTGACAAATCCTAGGGTTGATCATGTATGACTTAAACTCTTGCTAGTCTTCGTATTTTGTATGACTAGCTTCATGATCATCTGAATATGTAATGTATGGGATGCCTTACTTTGTATGTCTGATGATCTACCATCTTGTTATATCTACTCGCTTGCTTAATATTGAGACACTAGGCTTGTTATAGACCCTTTTAGACTAATGGCTTGTAGTAAACCCTCATACATCTAGACAGCCGTGACCGTATTACGAGGTGAGAATTACTTCAATGTACGTAGCTGGCTGTGTCTGTCCCCCGCTCTCTAGTATTCTGGTTCTGGGGCGTGACACGGTTTAAGTGGTGGCCCATGCAGGTCTTGTAAATCAAGATGTGTGAGGGTTTACCGGATAGATGTCTCAATCAGTACTCGCCCTTGAACTCTACTCGTGCCTTCTGATCTTTCAGAATCCTTGACCTGATCACATGTTTGTATCCTCGATCTATCATGGTCATTTCTTATTGTTCCCCACGTCTTTTCTTCAGCGGCATTATTCCTGGTCCTACCGATCAGCGAGGCGGAGCAACTCCAGTGGACCAACAGCAACCTGGAGACCAAGCCCAGTACTCTTGAGCGGCCTCCCGAGTCATGCATTTCGGGGATCCCGAGCCCCCAGTTCAGCCAGTCCAGCCTGCAGAGCCTGACGATGGCACCTTGGTGGGTCTTATCAGGACATTATTTGCGTCTCAAGATCGTCGGGACGATGCCCTGCACCAGGCAGTACAGGATACCATGGGCCGTATTGGTTATCAAGGGAACAGTGCGGCTTGCAGTTTCAAGCCCCTCAACCCTCCCTTCTTTGATGGGAGTGGAGACGCTATTGCAGCTGATGCGTGGCTCCAGGACATTGAAATTATCTTAGATGCAGCCAAGACTCCAGAAGGAGGGAAGGTAGCTGTGGTACGTCTACAGTTATTGGACCTAGCCCGCACCTGGTGGGCGATGATAGCGGTTGGATTGGCAATGCCTGTTCCGTGGGCGGTATTCAGTGACAAGTTTCAGATCAAGTACTTCGATGCTGTGGCTCGGTATGACTTACAGACGAATTTCACCAATCTCAGGCAGATGAACAGGACGGTCGATGGATATGCGGCCGAGTTTTCAAGACTGAGTCGGTTTGCTCCCACTTTGGTGGCAACCGAGTTTGATCGAGCGCAGCGGTTCCAGCAGGGACTCCACCTAGAGATCATTCTAGCAGTGGAGCAGTTTGAGCATCAGACCTTTGATGCTATTTTGTGGGCAGCTAAGAGGCATGAGTATACCTTACAGAGAATTATAGACAGAACTGGAGGACGGAAGCGGTCCCATGGTCAGATGATCCAGTCTTCAGCCCCAGCCCCGGCAGCTAGGGCCTTGACCATTGGAGCTCCAAGGAGGGCCGCATCAGTTACGTCGGTTCAGCATTCGACTTCGACGTATCCTCAGCAGCAGAAGCGGAGGCAGTCTTCCACAATGGGCTGTACTCATTGTGGGAAGCCAGGGCATGTAGTGTCAGAATATCGCCGAGCACAAGATTGTGTTTGGCTTGTGGGGCACCGGATCACATGATAGGGTCCTGCCCATAGAGAGTCGGTTCATCCTCATCGGCCCAGACTAGTCCCTCAGTGAGGGGACCAGCACCAGTGCAGCAGCAGCAGTATCAGCCTCCGAGACCATTGCCGCCTCAGGCTCAGGCATTCCAGCAGCAGCGACCACAACAGTATGCCCAGGTCCAAGGTCAGGTTCAGAACCGCCAGAGAGGTTTCCAGCAGAGGAGACCAGCACCCAGAGGGCACGGTCAAGCGATGGCTTTGACCGTAGAGGAGGAGTTGGCATCAGGTGAGGTGGTGGCAGGTACCATTCTCGTCAACTCTTTTCCTGTATCAGTATTATTTGATTCAGGTGCATCACATTCATTTATGTCTGCACGATTTACGACACGGATAGGACTGGAGCCCGAGTCATTATCAGTAAGGCTCAATATACTTACTGGTAACGGACTTGTGGGTGTAGATAGGGTATTTTTCTCGTGTCGAATCGTAGTTAGCGGTAGAGAGTTTCCCGCTAGGTTGATAGAGTTCCCGATGGCCGATTATGATGTAGTCCTAGGAATGGATTGGTTGAGGGACCAGTATGCTAGAATAGATTGCCATGTCATCGAGATTATTTTTAGTATTTTTGGTGAGCCAGAGTTTTCCTTTTCTCGAGGCAGAGTAGAACCTTCTTCTCCAGCATTGCGGATGACCGTAGCAGCAGCAGTTCAGTTTCCTAGAGTTGTAGAAGAGTTTCCTGACGTATTTCCCGAAGAGCTTCCAGGTATGCCCCCAGAGAGAGAGATAGAGTTCATTATCGACTTGATTCCAGGGACGGCACCAGTGTCAGAGAGAGTCTATAGGATGGCACCATCAGAGTTGGAGGTCCTGTATAAGATAATTGAAGAACTTAGAACCAAGGGATTTATTCGTGCTAGCGGATCACCTTGGGGAGCTCCGATGCTTCTTGTGAAGAAGAAGGATGGTACGTCAAGATTATGTGTTGATTATCGTACCTTGAACTCTGTAACAATTAAGAACAGATATCCTTTACCAAGGATAGATGATTTATTTGATCAGATCAGGGGAGCGACAGTATTCTCGAAGATTGACTTGCGGTCAGGGTACCATCAGATCAGAGTCAGAGGGCAGGACATCCCGAAGACAGCATTCAGATCGAGGTATGGACATTGGGAGTTCCTTATTATGCCATTTGGAGCGACCAATGCGTCGGCCGTATTCATAGACCTCATGAATCGTATCTTTATGCCCTATTTAGACCAGTTCGTGATAGTGTTCATAGACGACATCTTAGTCTATAGCAAGAACGAGGCAGAGCATGAGCAGCATCTTCGTGTAGTTCTTCAGATTCTCAGGGAGCACCAGTTGTACGCGAAGTTCAGTAAGTACGAGTTTTGGTTGGATCATATCTCGTACTTGGGTCATATCATCACCAGAGGTGGAGTGGAAGTTGATCCCCAGAAGATAGTGGCTATAGAGACATGGCCAGTACCTAACACCGTCGCAGAAGTTCGGAGTTTCCTCGGATTGGCCGGCTATTACCGACGTTTTGTGTCAGACTTTGCTCGGATTTCAGCGCCACTGACGCAGTTGACCCGTAAGGATGTGCAGTTTGCTTGGACAGCAGAGTGTCAGAGTTTATTTGAGAAGTTGAAGCGAAGATTGATGACGGCTCCCATTTTCATTCTTCCCGACGGGACGGGAGGATTTTCAGTTTATTGCGACACATCCGACAAGGGATTAGGATGTGTTTTGATGCAGCATGGTAAGGTAGTCGCTTATGCGTCACATCAACTTCGTGACCATGAGAGGAATTACCCAACCCATGAACTAGAGTTAGCAGCCGTAGTTTTTGTATTGAAACTTTGGAGACATTATTTGTATGAAGATCGGGTAGAGATTTTCACCGACCACAAGAGTCTGAAGTATGTGTTTACCCAGAAGGATCTTAATATGCGTCAGAGGAGATGGCTAGAGCTACTTGTGGATTATGACATCAGCTTGCAGTATCATCCTGGGAAGGCCAACGTAGTAGCAGATGCATTGAGCAGGAGAGCCGGAGTTTATTTTCTAACGGCGCAGCCAGAGTTGTTAGCAGATCTTCAGAAAATGGGTATTGAAGTTGTTTTTCCTTCCAGTGTGGCATTGATGGTCAGTATGCAAGTTCAGTCCAGTATAGTTGAGAGGATCAAGTTAGCTCAGTCCACGGACTCTAAGCTTCAGCGGCTGAGAGCAGAATGTAGCAGGGCGAAGACCAGAGTTATGTGTTCAAAAGGACGGTACACTCCGACATGGAAGACGTCTTTGTGTATCCAGTGGTGATATCTGACAGGAGATCATGGCAGAGGCTCACAGTTCTCAGTATTCAATTCATCCCGACGGTATGAAGATGTATCGTAATATTCGGCAGCATTTTTGGTGGAATGGCATGAAGAGGGAGATAGCCCGGTGTGTCTCTCGTTGTTTAGTTTGTCAATAAGTTAAGGCCGAATATCAGAGACCAGCTGGACTTCTTCAACCTTTACCGATCCCAGAATGGAAATGGAAGCACATTACCATGGATTTTGTAACTAGATTACCTAGATCCCCAGCTGGGAGAGATACCATCTGGGTTATAGTTGATCGTCTCAGGAAGGTAGCTCATTTTCTTCCTTTCAGAATCGGTCAGTCGACGGATCAACTTGTAGAGATGTACCTCAGGCAGATAGTCAGATTGTATGGAGTGCCAGTCAGTATTGTGTCCGACAGAGATTCAAGATTCACCTTGCACTTTTGGCGGAGTCTTCAAGAGAGTTTGGGGACTCGTCTTAAGTTCAGTTCAGCCTACCATCCGCAGACAGATGGTCAGTCAGAATGCACGATCCAGACTCTTGAAAACATGCTGCGGTCATGTACACTCGACTTCGATGGTTCGTGGGAAGATCACCTGCATCTCGTAGAGTTCTCGTACAACAACAGTTTCCAGGCTAGTATCCAGATGGCACCTTTCGAGGCCTTGTACGGCAGGAAGTGCAGATCTCCTTTAGCTTGGGACGATATCGGTGAGAGGCAAATGCTTGGACCAGAGATGGTGACGCAGACTATTGAGGTGGTCAGACAAGTCAGAGATCATCTTCGAGTTGCCCAAGATCGCCAGCGTCATTGGGCCGATTCTCATCGACGTCCCCTTAAATTTTCTGTCGGCGACCACGTATTCCTCAGTATCTCGCCTACCCATGGCGTCATTCGATTCGGCGTGCGGGGAAAGCTCAGTCCTAGGTATATAGGGCCGTTTGATATTCTAGAACGAGTAGGTAATGTATCCTATCGTCTTGCTCTTCCGCCGTCATTACGTGAGGTACATGATGTCTTCCATGTATCCCAATTACGACGGTATATCCCGGATCCGAGTCACGTTCTTGATCATTCAGAATTGGTTGTTGGCACCAACCTTTCGTATGAGGAGAGACCCGTATCCATATTTGACCGGAGGGAGAAGATACTCAAGAACAAGACTATCAAGTTAGTCCGTGTTGCTTGGGGTCATCACTCTTTGGGTGAGTCAATGTGGGAGCGTGAGGATGATATCCGATCGCGATATCTCGACCTGTTTGACTCGTAAGGTATAATATCTTTCTTATGCCATATGCTTAAGTTTCTTGCTTGCATGAATGATTGCTTGATTGACTGCTAGTCATATATTGCCTGCAATTGATATAGATTGCTCGACATCTCTAGCCTCTTGATTAAATTTCGAGGACGAAATTCTTTTAAGGTGGGTAGAGTTGTCACCCCCGTTTTTCGTTCTACGTATCTCCAGTATACGTATACGGAATCCTGACATGTATTTTTATTTTCCTGCCTGGCTAGCTAATTTCAGTTTAATCTTGATTAGGTTCATCATAGCATGTAATGGTTTAACTTGGTTTATTTTGGGTTGGCTTAGTTTATTCTTTGGTTCATCATGTTAAACCCACCACCATCCCCCTTTATAATCCACCTAACTTTTCTCTCTCCTCCACTTTCTCATTAACTCTTCTTCATTCTCCATTAAACCCACCACCAACCAAGAACACCCCTTAGGTAAGTGTAACTTGCTTCCATAAGAGAGCCCATTTTTATTGTTTCATTAGCTTCACCCCATGTTTCTAAGACACATTAGAACTTGTCATTTTTTATTTTGAGGCTTTAATTTTTGTAGATCTAAAAATTAGTTATTTTCAAATTTTGGTGGTTTTGATCTATCAAACTTCTTTGTTTTTAAGTTTTGATGGTTCCATGTTGTAGAGAATTTTATTCTACCCAATTTTGACCTTTGAAAAGTTGGATTTGGATTTATTTTGACCAAGTTATGGACTTTTGAAGCATTGGGTTCAAACCATGGAGTTCTTGCTGATTTGGAGAAGAAAGTGAGCAGTGTGTGCGAGCTTTTTAGCTTGCGCCACTGAGTTGTGTGCGCTCTTTAGCGCAGCGCAGTCTGACTCATACGCTACCTTTTGGAGGCGTATGTCTTGCATACGCTGCCTTGACAAGGAGTCGTATGGACCTCATACGCTACCTTGATGAGGAGTCGTATGGAGTACATACGCTGTCTTTTGGAGACGTATGTCTTGCATACGCTGCCTTGACAAGGAGTCATATGGACCTCATACGCTGCCTTGATGAGGAGTCGTATCGAGTACACACGCTGCCTTGAAGAGGAGTCGTATGGAGTATATACGCTGCCTTTTGGAGACGTATGTCTTGCATACGCTGACTTGGGTGACAAGGAGTCGTATGGACCTCATATGCTGCCTTGATGAGGAGTCGTATGGAGTACATACGCTGCCTTGAAGAGGAGTCATATGGAGTACATACGCTGCCTTTTGGAGACGTATGTCTTGCATGCGCTGACTTGAGCGCAGCCTGACTTGAGCGCAGCTTGACTTGAGCGCAGTCTGACTCAGACGCAACCTGATGTCTAGGCGCAACTGGACCTGACCCTACTTGCCTTGGCGCAACCTGTTACCCTGGCGCAACTTGGCTAATGCCACTTGTTGGCTATAGTACCCCTTGCTCCCCCCTTGGGCGCATTATGTTCCCATATTCCCCTTTTTATGATTTTTACACCCATTTTATATCCTTACGCCTTTTGATGTAAACTCGACATGAACCCGATGTGATCATGACATTATTTATGAATGTTAATCCGAACAAGGCTTAGTGATAGAATTGCATGATTAGTGACCCGCCGTGGTGCACTCTTGACAAGTAATTTGACATGATAATTCTTGATGGTGGTCCGTTGTGACGCACCCTTGCCTTGATAAGTAATCTTGATAAGCAACCCGACATGATAACCTTGATACACTGTTGCGACGGCTAACCTGACATGCTAAGCGAATTCTTAACACCGTAGGTGATTGTATTGAATATGCTTGTATAAGCAACCAGTCTTATCTCGTATCATGTCTAGGACATGTATCACTGGTTACCACGGTCAGGGATTCATACCGAATCTGACTAGGTTAATGACTAGATTGATCAAGTAGAGCATATAGAGAGGTATTCCGGCTACAAGCAATCCCGTTATCTGGGCGCCTTCCTTGATGGACTTGTAGCCTGCCGACGAGTAGGGCACATTTCTAGCTCACTGTTATGTGGGGCACTACATAAAATAATTACTATGCACACTGTCATGTGTTGCATCCAAGTCACTTAACAAGGCATGATAACTCTAAGCTTGAACCTCGCGTCTGGATAACCTGGAGAGTCTGCAGGGCTTGTGGCCGTAGGCGTACCTCATTGTATCTTGCTAGTAACTAAGCTTGTGATAACCCTAGTTAGTTAAGTATCAAGCCGTACTCTTTGCTTGGCCGTGAATGATGGATGGAGTCCTATCTTGTCTAGTCTTGCCTAGATCCGGTACATGGATATCTCCGGACATGCTTATGTATGCTTTACTTTATCGATAATTGGTTCGAGGCTTAGTTCTGTTCGGGTGAAGGGTTACAACCCCAGTCCTTGTTTGGTTTACGGGTTGTAACTTGGTTACCGGAATAGTCCTTTAGTTATCTTATCGTTTATCATCATGTTTTCTTTAACTCATGTCTTATGTTATTTCACCTATGACCTTATGTGCTGACATGCTGGTTTTAGTTCTTAAGTGAAGCCTCCTTTGTGGCACTTGCTCTTTCTGGGGTCTGACCCAGCTAGTTTTGTATGGCCAAATTTTGGAGCAGCTACCGAGGATCTCCCAACCTTCCTGCCAGATGGTGAACACTAGAAGGAATCCCGACAACGAGTGGATTTTATTTTGCTCTTCCACTCCCTTGTAAAAATATTCTTTTGAGGTGTTTAGCTGCCGAACAAGTGTTAGCTCGTTTGCAACTTTACTTACTGTCTGCCTACGGGCTGTAGCATGATTGACAAATCCTAGGGTTGATCATGTATGACTTAAACTCTTGCTAGTCTTCGTATTTTGAATGACTAGCTTCATGATCATCTGAATATGTAATGTATGGGATGCCTTACTTTGTATGTTTGATGATCTACCATCTTGTTATATCTACTCGCTTGCTTAAGATTGAGACACTAGGCTTGTTATTGACCCTAAGAGACTAATGGCTTGTAGTAAACCCTCATGCATCTAGACAGCCGTGACCGTATTGCGAGGTGAGAATTACTTCAATGTACGTAGCTGGCTGTGTCTGTCCCCCGCTCTCCAGTATTCTGGTTCTGGGGCGTGACAGCTATCGAGCCAGTTTCTGAGGACCTCAGAGACCCCACCGACCCTCTGGGTTCCGCAGAGGAGCACACCGCCCCCATAGCTCAGGGCGACCATGGAGTCGTCGTCGTTGATGCCTTAGCCATTCTAGTTCCGGAGCAGGCCCAACAAGGACTCCAGGTCCTTGCCGCAGGTTTCCATCTCCAGTCGGAAGGAGACCAGATCGGGACTGACTCCATCCCCTTTTCTTCCGTGGAACCCAAGCTGGACTCCGCAGGAGAATTGCTGGATTGTTCCGATGTCTATCCACCCAACCCTCAAGAACACCCCACCATCGACTCCTTGACCAAGAAAGTAGGAGAGGGTACCACCTCTACCAGGCAACCAGAAAAGAAAGGAACCGCTGAATCCCCGGCTATGCTTACCAGGTCCGCAGCCAAACGGACCAAACAATCATCCCCAAAACGCCATTAATGTTGAACATCCTATCCTGGAATGTCCGTGGCCTGGCAAATAAACCCACCAAAAGGAGAATAACCAGCCTGAAGAAGATCCACAAGATCGACATCTTGGTTATCCTCAAACCAAAAATCTCTTACAAGAAAATCAAATCCATTCAACTACAGTTAGGCTTTCACTCGACCATTGCTGGCAGACACGACATTTGGATTCTCTTCTCAGAGAACATCAAAATCGGAGTGATTCAGGACCACAATCAAGCCCTCACATGCTGGATCGAACACCCATTAATCCCCAAGCGTGCCATTCTCTCTGCTATTCACGGGAGCTGCAATATTGCTGACCATAGACAACTATGGACCAACCTCCTGGACATCAACCACCTCCACCCTAATACCCCGTAGCTTTGTATAGGAGACTTCAATGCCATCACTTATACAGAGGAGAAGATTGGCGGATGCCCCCACCCTTCGGCCATGCTTGACTTCAACAATTTCATCTTTACCTCCAACCTATCCTTTCACCCGTTCCACGGCAATACCTTCACATGGTACAACATGCAGGAATGCGATCGTCGACAATACTCTCGTCTCGATCGGGCCCTTACGAACGCCCAGTGGCAAGGAATGGGCCCACATCTAAGCTGTCCCACCTCAACACCTCCGAATTCGATCATGCCCTCCTGCTTGTTGCCGTTACTAGCAATTCCAATCAGTCCAGAAAGAGCTTTCGATTCCAGGACTTCTGGTGTGACCATCCACAATTTATGGGGATCGTTAAAGAAGCCTGGAACCGTGCTGAATCCACCGACCCTCTTACTCGGGTTGCCATCAAACTCAAGGCCACGAGGAAAGCCCTTGCTGGCTGGAGCAAACAAGCCTATGGGGACATTTTTTAAGCTATTCGTGAAGCCGAGGACAACGTCACCCGTGCCGAAGCCAGGTTCATGTCCGATCATTCTTCGGCTACCAGAAACACCTTTAACCTCATCAAGACTATCCTCAAATTCAGATTGAAAGTCGAGACCGATTTTTGGAAACAGAAAGCGAGACTTCGATGGGACAGCGACGGAGACAATAATACAAATTACTTCCACGCCTGTGTTAATGGGCGTAGACAGAAACTTACTCTTCACCAGATAGCCGATGACACCGGTACCAGCATCTCCGACCAAAAGGGTATCCAAGTGGTGGCTGCGCAGTTCTACTCCGAACTGTTCTCCAAGGATACGGTTATTAGAGATGATACATTGCTGGCTGAGATTCTCCATCTCATTAGTGACAACAACAACATCTAGCTAGACCTGCCCCCCTCCGAGCAAGAGGTTAAAGATGCCGTATGGGCCTTTGACGCACACAGTACGCCCGGACCAGACGACTTTTCTGTGGTTTTCTTTTGCTCTTGCTGGGACATCATCAAGGAGGATCTTCACAAGGCGGCTACTGCCTTTCTCCAAGGAACTACTTACACCAGAGCCATCTCGAGCACCAACCACATCCTTATCCCGAAGAAAGACAACCCGGAGACCTTCCGTGATTTTTGACCAATCAGTCTCTGCAATTTTACCAACAAGATCATCTCCAAGATTATAACGTCCCGCATGTCCGGTCTTCTTCCCAAGATCATTTCGGAGGAACCGAGTGGCTTCGTCCCGGGGAGAAACATCCAAGATAATATTATGCTAGCACAAGAGCACATCGCCTGCATAAAGTTTTCGGCCAAAGGAGGCAATATAGCCATCAAGTTTGACATGGAGAAAGCTTACGACAGACTGGACTGGCAATTCATGATCTGGGTGTTCAGGGCCTTTAGTTTTTCAGAAAACTGGACCAACATCGTATGGCGATCGATCAGCAACTCCGGGTTCTCCACGGTCATTAACGGGCAAGCCGACGGCTACTTCAAATCCAGCCTGGTGTAACACCCAATTTTCTGAAATTGGGGTATTTTTTGAAAAATTATTATTTTATTATTTATTAATGGTATTATAGTCATGATATGATTTTTGGTTATTTTTAGTTAGTTAAAGCCATTTTCTAAGTCATGACTTATGACTTTGTGACTTACTATTATAACCCTAGTGTAAACCCTAGAGATTTCATAACCTATAGACTAACCATGATCATGTGAGCCTAGCCATAGGTTTAGAACATCAAATTAGGGCTTTTTAGCCTAAAGGGTATTTTGGTAATTTTCTAGGATTTATTAGGAATTATTTGGATTTATGTGTTTTTATTATTATTTAATTATTGATTAGTGTCATGAGAGCCCCTAACCAAGTTTAGCCTAATCTAGAGATTAGTTACTAACCTAGAATGCTAAGGGGATAGATATTTGCATTTGGTTAAAGTATAGAAAATATCTAGATTTCCTTTATTGATATTTTGCTTAAACCATTCAAAATATCTCAACCTTTACACAAAAGTCTTGCCTTAACCATGAAGGAAAGGGCAAGGACACCCCCCCTCCTTGCCATGGCCGGCCAAGACACCCCCCCTAGCAGCCACCATCCTATATTAACCCATTGTATTCATTCATGACCATTTTTACATGAATTAAATCCTAGAAAAATCCCATTCCTTCAAACCTACACAACTTGATCATTTTTGATCCAAATCACCTCTAGTTTCTTGCATTGGACTCCCCTACACTAGAGGATACTAGTTAGGGCCTGCTATCAAGGATTTGTGGAGCTTTGGGCATCACCAAGAGAAGAGGACACCCCCCTACTTGGTATTTTTTTGAGTTTTTACACAAATAGGTAAATACCCTCAAACCATGTTAATATTGTACTTTCTCTTCATATTTGCATGCATCTAGGTACCAGGGAACTGTAGGTCAAGTTTGGTGAAAAATAGAATTGATTTGGTGTCCGTATCGGACACGTATCCTAAGCTAGAAACCCTTGTTTGATGAAATGCCACAAAGGAATTGTTTTTGTTAAAATGTAAAACAAAATACATTTTCTGGTAGCCCTAGACATGTAGGACACAACCCTAACTTACTGGACACATTTTCGAGTCGTGTCCGTGTCCAAAACGGACATGAACTCACTGTACGAGGCTCGCGTGCGTGCCCTGCTACCACGCTCCTCGTGCTCACTGCACAGAGCACTAGGACACGAGATTTTTGACTTGGACACGGGAGCAATGTCTGCGAACATGCCCCCAAAGTTTGGTGTCGTGTCATGTCGTATCGAGTGAGAAATCTCACTCGCACTGGACACGCGCTGTCAGCGCACACGCGCGCGGGGGCAACTTCGCGCGTATCGTGTCGCGCGAACATGACACGTTGGCACCTCGTGGTGACACGGGCGTGTAGCCCATCATATGGCGTACACGAAGACACGAGCACGAGATGCGTCGTGTCCTGTGTCGCGAGCACGAGACACGTGAACACGTGCACGATGCTGTGTACGTGTTTGTGTATCCCAGTTTACCCGATTGGGTTCTTTTGAGTTTGGACATGTCAAACCGTGTCGTGGAGTCGTGTCAGGCCCCCTAGACACTAGGGTACATGTGGGGCATCAGTTACCAACCACTAGTATCGAGCCTTAGCTCGGTTTTGTATGAGAAATTAGGTTTACCTACTTGTCGAGTGCACAGTGCACATTTCCCAGTTTTTGGGATATTTTCCAGTTTTTAAAAACGAATTTCAAACCTAATTTTGATATGATATATGCATGTATATGTGTATTTCAGTGTATATATATGTAGTATATATGTATGTGTGTGTGTAGGTGAGGTTTGAGGGTATATGGTTGTGTATATTTGTAGTGGTGTATATATATACATATATGTGTATATATGTACTGTGTGTGTGTGTGTTGGAGACTGGTATTCTTGGTTCCAGAATCTGGAACCCCTCCTTGCTGTATACAGCAGTCTCCCCCTCTCTCTCACTGTTAACTCTCTCCCTCACTCTAATTCTCTCTCTCACTTATCTCTATATATATGTAATATATAAGTTGGTATATATATATATATATATACATATATATATATATATATATATATATATATATATATATATATAAATGATATATATACATTTTGTATTAGATCTCATTATGTCATTATATACATATATATATGAGTGTGATTGTATTATTATAGAGTATTCACATATATTGATTTATATACGTAGTAGGTCGACTAGTATATATATATATATATATATATATATATATATATATATATATATATATATATATATATATATATATATATATATATATTTTTTTTTTTTTAGACTAGTGTATATATATATATATATATATATATATATATATATATATATATATATATATATATATATATATATATATATATATGACTTATAAATATATGACTTATAAATATAGTTTATATGGAAACCTATAGGTTATCTAGCCTATGGCCTAGGTTGCAAGCCTATGGCTTTGGGGCTAACCCTATTGGACCTAATGGCCTAAAACACTAACAAGTTGACCCTTGTTGACCATTGTTGACCAAAGTCAACTATTGGTCAAACCTTGACCTAATTGACCTAGATTTGACAAGGACTAACCTAAAATGACTAGTTTAACTAGTCTGACCATATTTGACCTAATTACCTTATTGACTAGTCTTTGTTTGACCAATACCTTAGTTGGTCTAAGTTTGACCTAGACTTGACCCAGATTGATCACGTTGACTAGTATTTGACTAGTTTGATTAGAATGTTGACCAAGAGTTGACTTTAACCTAGATTTGACTAACCTTGACTTGTTTGACCTTGTTTGACTTTATTTGACTTAGTTTGATTCCCTATGACCTAGTATGACTTCCTGTGACCCAGTTTGACTATTAGAGTTGACCAAGAGTTGACTTTTGACCAGATTGACCTAGAATCATGTAGTATGCATTGTATACTTTATTTTTACCATTGTGGATATATTGTGACTTGTATTGCTCTGATTAGGAGCCATACACCTCTCCTCAGACAGTATATCCTCTTCAGACATTCAGTTATCAGGCGAGTACATTCTCTGACCGTTTCATATTTGCCAGGATTTATATTCTTGCTCTAGATTACTTTACTTGATGCTGACACGATTGTTATCACGGATTGGTGCTATATGGATCTTTTTATGAGATGTTATCCCCCTCGGGAGCATCAGATACAGCATGTTTGTGCTTTTCACGAATCATCATGTATCTCTATGCTTTCATAGATTCACGAATCGCTTGTGACTCATGTACTCTCATGTTCACAAAGCCTCTCATGAATCTTCTATTTATGGACTTATCACGAATCTTAACATAACTTGAACGGATCCTTGTGTATTGATTGGGGATGGGGGAGTGGAAATAGTCATATGGATATTACCCCAGTAGCTATAGTCATGAATCACTCTTAGCTGTAGCCATGAATCTCCTATGCCATTTCATATGTCTATATTTTACTCTTACTCACTAGATACTGCTAGTTCTCTATTATAGTAGATATTTTATTACAGTTATCTCTTTTGCTACATGTATCTTCCTTCAGTGTTTCCTGTATTTTACTCTATTGCATGCTTTATATTTCCTATCATACTATGCACTGCGTGAGATGTATTGTGCTCGTTCCTGTCCTGACTGGACCTGTTGAAAATATTACAGAGGATAAGGATGAGGCCCTGGTGTCTACCTATTATGGAGCAGGACTAGATGATACTTATGTTGTGGACCCTCAGCAGGATCCACCTGCAGCTGAGGATGTTGCCCCTGTAGTCTAGGCTAGTTTAGCTAGACAGTCTTTTCTGTATTATCATTTTGCCTCACATCTGAGTTGTATTTGAGATGTTGAGATATATAGACTCTTAGACTTTTGTATTATGAGTTGATATTCTGATGTTATGTTATCCTAGACACTTGGACTTATTTCATCTATTGTACTGTTCTCTTGAGTTACCATCTGTCTATCTATATATCTTTCATTCTTCTACCTAGATGTGATTGAGATTGTTTTCTGTTTGTCACCTCCATTCGGAGAGTATAAACTGTACAGGTACTTTATATTGTTAGATGATTGACCTAGGACAGCGTTCTACCGCCGACACTGCGGCGTAGGCTGGACGTACCCACTTCTCGTGCCCTTACTCTAGGGTGCGGGTCGTGACACATTTTTAGTGGTAGCCCATGCAGGTCCTGTTTATGTAGTATTATTCGAACTAGAGTATCACTACAGCCTGTGATAGGATTTAAGGAATAGGCTTAGAGAGAGTGGATACTCAATCACAATTAGGAAATTTCCATGGATTTGAATCTACTGACTATTGTTCAAATCTGTATAATCTATTTCATATTATCCTTTGATACTATCATCCTTGTACTATGACTCCACTTCCCAGTTTTTAAATAAATGATTTGGTTTCTAAAAATTATACAATTGATATTATTAGCTTTAAATAATAAATTAGTTTTAATTTATAAATTTTGGATGATATATTTTTTGGAGGGAATTTATTTTGGGCCACTTTTTAAATTTGAAAAGTTGTTATAACAACTTTGGGCCCACCATGTGAATCACTAACTGATTTTCAAATCATTCCTGAAATAATGAAAAGGCAAGGGGGTTTTCTGAAAGTTTTTCATTGATTAAGGGCCGGGTTGTAAATTATAGAAAGGGGGAGGGGTTTAGGGCAATTGTGCCATTAGTGGGAGGGGGTTTGTGCAAAGTTACAAAACTTTTCTTATAATCAAAGTTGGGAGGAGAGAGAATTCAGAATTCATTATGAATTCGAATCCCTCTTTTCCATTTTCGCTCGGCGAGCGAGCCCTAACCCTTTTTCCTCTTCGGCTGATGGCGACGCCGGCGACTCGATCTCCGACGACGGGGTTCCACTCGGCGAGCACGTTCACCACTCCAGGCGACGCTCATCACGCCTCTCGGTGACGTGCGACTTCTCCGGCGCATAGTCACCGTCTTCCTTGACGATCTCCCGGTGGTTGTGCTCCTCTCAGGCGACGGCAACTCGTGCGCCGACCAGCAACTGAGCCACGAAGAGAGCCACCATCCCGGCGACCGGACTCGGCAGCAGCGTCCCACGACTGAGGTCGAGCTTCTCGACGAGCGGCGACTTCATCTCTCGACAGTTCTGGGCGGCGAACCTTGGCGCGGCGGTGACTTCTCCGTGATGGTGAACAACGTGTACGATGATAATTTTGGTGAGTTTCTTTTCCTCGTTTCCTTGTATTTGAGTTGATCGATCGGATAGAGGAGTATGGGTGGATCGATCGTTGTGGTTGTAATGGGTTTCTGAATCGACAGCCTTTCTGGATCGATCAACAATCTCGGCGAAGATTCTTGTTAATTCGAAATGTGATTTTGATCGATCCTAGTGAGATTCACGTGTTCTTAATAAGTGTTGTGGTTTCTGGATGTTTTGAGCAGGGATTGAGTTTGATTGATTCGAAATCCTGAGTTAGAATTGGAGGATCTGTGTTTTCTTTCGAGTAAGTGGTTTTTGATTAAGTTCTGTCATCGATTTCTAATGATCGACACTTAGAAATTAACTTCTGGTTTGCACTATTAATGTTTGTTGTAATGTCTGAACAGAACTGAGTTCTTTTCCAGACACGAGTGGCAGTTGTGTCTGTGTCCTGTAGACGTATCGACTCCGAATCAGACTTCTATTCTTCAGGTATTATTGACATTTAACTGCTGTGTGTATTTTTTACCCTATAACTAGATTTAATGGGAGTATGTGTGGGGGACGGGTGCAGGGACGTTCGTGGTTGTGTCCAGTTGCGGTTGGTATCGAGTTGCCATGAAGTTAGATTAGTTTGTGGGTTGCTTGAACTGTTCGTGTCCAACCTTGAGCCTGTGTCGTGTTGCTGTGGTCGTGTCCGAGCATGGAAGAGAATGCACATTGACTTGAGAGCTGTTGGAACACTCTACGACTCTTTTAATTGTTATTTTTTTATTGTATATTTATTTTATGTTATTTTTGAACTGTAGAGATTGGCCTATAGATGGATTTGATAGCTGTTGAGTTAAATTGGGTTCAGATTTGCAGGGCACCTATTCTTTATATGAGTTGTGTTTTCTTTGCTAATTAATTTTGTATTAATCTTACTTTAAATTTTATCAATTTTTTTGTATGAATTTCATTTTGTCACTTGATCCTTGAGTTGGAAATTATGGGGGTTTAGCTTATGCCGGTAGCCAATACCAGGCTTGGTTGCTCGAGTGAGGTAGAATTTATAGCTACTTATATGTGTTGTGATTTGGTGAGTCTGTGTGTGTGGCGAGGCATCGGGTTGGTGTATCACTTGAACATTGATCTCGGGGTGTTAATTGCAAACTAGTTTTGGAAGCTTTAAGCTTCAGTTGATTTTGCTCTACAAATTTTGGCTCTTGTTGCTAGGTTTGAGAGTTAGTTGATGAGTTGGACTATGTCATGCCAAGCTAAGTTTATTTTCCTGTGGAGTTTAGTTGCCTATACCAGTGTGCAAATCTCTAGATAATAAAGTTGGGTAGTAATAGTATTTTTCTTGGATATTTAAGTAACAAATTTTTGAATAATTTGTATTCTGGATAAATCAGTTTACTAAATATTATAATTGTTTAAAAAAAAAAGAAATTGGTAGTAAATAATGTTAGTCATTATTATGTCTTTTGCAAAGACAATAATAGCAGTCATATTGTCAGCATAATTTCGTACAATATTTTGGGCATATTACTTAGTATATTTTTATTTCTATAGCCTAGTTAGAAATAGTATATGGCTAGTTAGTATATCATTATAAGCATTCTATAGGTAGCCTTTGGTTAGAGAATAGATAACGGATTTCTGGATAACGATTAGTATTTAACCAACTTGTACAAAAATTCAGGTGGACTTACAGATCATCTTTCTACCCTTGATTACCGGAGCAAGGCAAGTACTTTTCTACGGTTTTGTACATTTACATTCTTGTACCCTTTCTTGTGACACGTCATGGCACGATATTCATGTACCCCTGTATTCCTGTACCCTTGTTCTTGTACTTATTGTGTCGGGTGGGGAAATACACTAGCCATGTGACCAATCCCAGTTACTATATATTCCTGTACCTAGCTTAGGCCTCGTACTGTGCACGCGGGTCCTAAGTCGTACCATATTCATGTACTCCTGTGCATGCTCCTGTACTCACCCCAGCCGGTCACATGGACTAGATGTATTTCGATATTGTGCACTTGTCATGTCTGGTACTTCAGGATTATAGTTACATTTCCTGTACTTTATATGTTCCTGTACTTTACATTCATGTACTATAGTTCCTGTACTCATTCCTGTACTACTTTTCTGTACTTTCATGTTCATTCCTGCATTTCATTTCCTATACTTCTGTACCCTGTTCATATCATGTTCATGTTTCATTACTTAGAACTGTACTTTGCTCCGCTCCTGAATAGAATATGTTGCAGGTATGCTTGCAGGACATTGTTCTACTCTATGGGTCAGAGCCCAGGATTTAGCTGAGCAGGATGAGGCTTAGCTTGAGGCTTCAGGTTTAGATTACTTAGCTTTACTTGAGGTATTGACTTTAGAGTTCATAGCACTTTTCATTCCTGTTGACTTTGGTACTTTATGATATCTGGATTTGTGGATTATGGTGATCATTCTGGGATACGTTTTTAGATGCTGTGATTCTATACTTTTATGTTTATCTGGTTAGTTTTTCCTAGCTTGATACAGCTTACTTCGTCGTGTCTAACGACGAAGGCTGGGCGTGTCTGACTCGTGTCCGATTATTCGGGAGCGGGTCGTGACATGTACCGTTATTGACTTCCTTATTGATCTGTCTTCAGGATGGTGGAGACACGATCGCAGCGTCTCGGTCCAGGTGACACCACTGAGAGGTCTGCCACCTCTCGTCCAGCTCACCAGGACCCGGGGACCACAGCTCCCCTTATACCAGCTCATGTGGAAGCTTCTGCCACATTTGGGCGTACACCTCTACTTATTCGGGGGACCATCCCAGCTACCCCTGACATGCCTCCCCCGCAGTTTCGTCAGCCACAGTTTCAGCAGCACCAGCAGCAGTTCCAGCCGCCGATGCCATCTGGATTAGTGGATGCTGCACAGATGTTTTCATACTTCCAGTATTTCCTAGAGACGCAGCAGGCCCAGCAGCAGCGTCATACTACGGAGTTTACCAGGGGCATAGATGAGGTCCATCAGCTGGCTAGAGCGACGGTGGAGAGATTGGCTGTCCAGCCACAGGGAGGATTGGGACAGCCGCGACAGCAGTGGATTCCGGCCATTCAGGACTTCAAGAAGATGAACCCCAGAGACTTCTTGGGGACAGAAGGGATTCTTTATGCTGATGACTGGATTGAGCACATTGAGGAAATTTTCCGACTGGCGGATATACCAGCCGGACTACAGATAGAGGCAGCAGCCAGCCAGATGCGGGATCTTGCCCGTACCTGGTATCAGACGGACCCGAGAGTAGGCACTCCAGGGCAAACATGGGGAGCTTTCAAGGAGCTCTTCAAGGGGAAGTTTTTCCCGGATCAGGCAGTCGGTGCTTTGGAGACCCAGTTCGAGAACCTGGTTCAGGAGAACCAGACTGTAGAGGAGTATTCCGGTAAGTTTTGCCGGTTGAGCAGATTTGTGGAGGGCCTTAGCGAGACAACAAAGGCGAGGAGGTTCAGGAAGGGCTTGGTCAAGGAAGTCAAGTCCTTGACCAAGAGTGACAGGAATGCCACCTTTGAGGAGATTCTGGCGGGAGCGATGGCAGCTGAGGATGATCTTGAGCTGAAGCTCAAGAGGGGCCGTGATACACAGGGAGCCGACAGCAGAGGAGGTCAGGCCATGAGGCCTCACTATCAGCATCAGCAGAGGCAGCCACAGCAGTATCAGCCGCCGAGGCAGCAGCAGCAGGCCCCGAGACAGCAGACTACCAGTTGTCCCTACTGTAAGAAACCGGGACATGGATGGAGAGAGTACAGGAAGAGGTTGGGCTGGTGCCTACTATGTGGGGCAGCAGACCACCAGCTGAGGGAGTATTCCCAGTACACAGGTAGAGTAGCACAGGGAGCATCACCAGGAGCAGGAGCCAAGGCTCCGGTAGGACAGCAGCAGAGAGGACCGTTACAGCCACAGCAGCAGAGATTTTTACAGTTTCAGCAGCAGGCTGGAAGAGGTCAGCAGGGGCGTGCCTACGCCATGACAGTTGAGGATGCTTAGGCAGTTGGCGATGTGCTTGCAGGTTCTGTTCTTTTAAATTCCATTCCCACCTTGCTTCATTATATCTATCTTAAAATCCAATTCCATCTGCTCCTACCTGTTCTTTATTAGTGATCAGTTTTGACCTGGTAGTTCTTTTGATTTATCGATTGTTGTTTGTTTCTTCATCTCTTACTTAGGAGTAGGAGTAGGAGTAGGAGTAGCTTAGCTATTAGTATAATTCTTTGAATAACTTCTTTTGTCAAGGAATTTCCTTTAAAAGAATGTGTTATGCCTTTTGACTTAGAATTGATAGAGTAGCTCTGACCATAGAATGGTAATCCTTTTTGCCCTATGATTTATTGTTTCCTTATCTTCCTAGTCTATACCTATGACCAGGACTGTCCCATTTAACCTGCCCCTTTATACTGCTATTTCATCATAATTTTCGGTTCAATTTAGACCATAGACCTTTCCCACTCTAAATTATGATCATCGTAGGCACATTACCGTGACTTTTAAATTTGGAGCACGAGACTAGTTGTTTTTCTCAAAACTAATTTCACATACGTGACCTAGACATGACATACTACACCCATGACCTTAGTGTCCCACTCAGGCATACCATCGTGTGCTTCATTTGCTTAGTACGATTTTCCTGACCCGAGGCTCCATCCTGATTTGCCCCATGGAGTTACTTTTGATTTCGATTTAAATTAAGGACACCTTATGACCTAAAACTGCCAGCCAATTTTTGGATATGACCCAGTATAGATCTACTACCCATATTTTACTTGTTGACCTTGTATGTTGCTAGGTAGTAGCTTCGACCCTGATTGTTGGAGGTTTGACCTAGGAGGAGTACGACCATCTAAATTTCGAGGACGAAATTATTTTAAGGTGGGTAGACTTGTAACACCCAGTTTTCTGAAATTGGGGTATTTTTTGAAAAATTATTATTTTTATTATTTATTAATGGTATTATAGCCATGATATGATTTTTGGTTATTTTTAGTTAGTTAAAGCCATTTTCTAAGTCATGACTTATGACTTTGTGACTTACTATTATAACACTAGTGTAAACCCTAGAGATTTCATAACCTAGAGACTAACCATGATCATGTGAGCCTAGCCATAGGTTTAGAACATCAAATTAGGGCTTTTTAGCCTAAAGGGTATTTTGGTAATTTTTTAGGATTTATTAGGAATTATTTGGATTTGTGTGTTTTTATTATTATTTAATTATTAATTAGTGTCATGAGAGCCCCTAACCAAGTTTAGCCTAATCTAGAGATTAGTTACTAACCTAGAATGCTAAGGGGATAGATATTTGCATTTGGTTAAAGTATAGAAAATATCTAGATTGCCTTTATTGATATTTTGCTTAAACCATTCAAAATATCTCAACCTTTACACAAAAGTCTTGCCTTAACCATGAAGGAAAGGGCAAGGACACCCCCCTTGCCATGGCCGGCCAAGACACCCCCCTAGCAGCCACCATCCTATATTAACCCATTGTATTCATTCATGACCATTTTTACATGAATTAAATCCTAGAAAAATCCCATTCCTTCAAACCTACACAACTTGATCATTTTTGATCCAAATCACCTCTAGTTTCTTGCATTGGACTCCTCTACACTAGAGGATACTAGTTAGGGCCTACTATTAAGGATTTGTGGAGCTTTGGGCATCACCAAGAGAAGAGGACACCCCCTCTACTTGGTATTTTCTTGAGTTTTCACACAAATAGGTAAATACCCTCAAACCATGTTAATATTGTGTTTTCTCTTCATATTTGCATGCATCTAGGTACCAGAGAACTGTAGGTCAAGTTTGGTGAAAAATAAGATTGGTTTGGTGTCCGTATCGGACACGTATCCTAAGCTAGAAACCCTTGTTTGATGAAATGCCACAAAGGAATTGTTTTTGTTAAAATATAAAACAAAATACATTTTCTGGTAGCCCTAGACATGTAGGACACAACCCTAACTTACTGGACACATTTCCGAGTCGTGTCCGTGTCCAAAACGGACACGAACTCACTGCACGAGGCTCGCGTGCGTGCCCTGCTACCACGCTCCTCGTGCTCACTGCACAGAGCACTAGGACACGAGATTTTTGACTTGGACATGGGGGCAATGTCTGCGAATGTGCCCCCAAAGTTTGGTGTTGCGTCGTGTCGTGTCGAGTGAGAAATCTCACTCGCACTGGACACGTGCTGTCAGCGCAAACGCGCACGGGGGCAACTTCGTGCGTATCGTGTCGCACGGACACGACACGTTGGCACCTCGTGGTGACACGAGCGTGTAGCCCATCATGTGGCGTACACGAGGATACGAGCACGAGATGCATCGTATCCTGTGTCGCGAGCACGAGACACGTGAACACGTGCACGACGCTGTGTACGTATTTGTGTATCCCAGTTTACCCGATTGGGTTCTTTTGAGTTTGGACACGTCAAACCGTGTCGTGGTGTCGTGTAAGGCCCCCTTGACACTAGGGTACATGTGGGGCATCAGTTACCAACCACTAGTATCGAGCCTTAGCTCGATTTTATATGAGAAATTAGGTTTACCTACTTGTCGAGTGCACAGTGCACATTTTCCAGTTTTTGGGATATTTCCCAGTTTTTAAAAACGAATTTCAAACCTAATTTTGATATGATATATGCATGTATATGTGTATTTCAGTGTATATATATGTAGTATATATGTATGTGTGTGTGTAGGTGAGGTTTGAGGGTATATGGTTGTGTATATTTGTAGTGGTATATATATATATACATATATATGTATATATGTACTATGTGTGTGTGTTGGGGACTGGTATTCTTGGTTCCAGAATCTGGAACCCCCCCTTGCTGTATACAGTAGTCTCCCCCTCTCTCTCACTGTTAACTCTCTCCCTCACTCTAATTCTCTCTCTCACTTATCTCTATATATATGTAATATATAAGTTGGTATATATATATATTAATATATATATATATATATATATATATATATACATATATATATATATATATATATATATATATATATATATAAATAAATGATATATATGCAATTTGTATTAGATCTCATTATGTCATTATATACATATATATGTGAGTGTGATTGTATTATTATAGAGTATTCACATATATTGATATATATATATAGTAGGTAGACTAGTATATATATATATATATATATATATATATATATATATATATATATATATATATATATATATATATATATATATATATATATATATGACTTATATATATATATATATATATATATATATATATATATATATATATATATATATATATATATATATATATATTTTTTTTTTTTTATATATATATATATATATATATATATATATATAAAAATATATATATATATATATATATATATATATATATATATATATATATATATATATATATATATGACTTATAAATATAGTTTATATGGAAACCTATAGGTTATCTAGCCTATGGCCTAGGTTGCTAGCCTATGGCTTTGGGGCTAACCCTATTGGACCTAATGGCCTAAAACACTAACTAGTTGACCCTTGTTGACCAAAGTCAACTATTGGTCAAACCTTGACCTAATTGACCTAGATTTGACAAGGACTAACCTAAAATGACTGGTTTAACTAGTCTGACCATGTTTGACCTAATTACCTTATTGACTAGTCTTTGTTTGACCAATACCTTAGTTGGTCTAAGTTTGACCTAGACTTGACCCAGATTGATCATGTTGACTAGTATTTGACTAGTTTGATTAGAATGTTGACCAAGAGTTGACTTTAACCTAGATTTGACTAACCTTGACTTGTTTGACCTTGTTTGACTTTATTTGACTTAGTTTGATTCCCTGTGACCTAGTATGACTTCCTGTGACCCAGTTTGGCTATTAGAGTTGACCAAGAGTTGACTTTTGACCAGATTGACCTAGAATCATGTAGTATGCATTGTATACTTTATTTTTACCATTGTGGATACATTGTGACTTGTATTGCTCTGATTAGTAGCCATACACCTCTCCTCAGACAGAATATCCTCTTCAGACATTCAGTTATCAGGCGAGTACATTCTCTGACCATTTCATATTTGCCAGGATTTATATTCTTGCTCTAGATTACTTTACTTGATGCTGACACGATTGTTATCATGGATTGGTACTATATGGATCTTTTCATGAGATGTTATCCCCCTCGGGAGCATCAGATACAGCATGTTTGTGCTTTTCACGAATCATCATGTATCTCTATGCTTTCATAGATTCATGAATCGCTTGTGACTCATGTACTCTCATGTTCACAAAGCCTCTCATGAATCTCCCATTTATGGGCTTATCACAAATCTTAACATAACTTGAACGGATCCTTGTGTATTGATTGGGGATGGGGGAGTGGAAATAGTCATGTGGATATTACCCCAGTAGCTATAGTCATGAATCACTCTTAGCTGTAGCCATGAATCTCCTATACCATTTCACATGTCTATATTTTACTCTGACTCACTAGACACTGCTAGTTCTCTATTATAGTAGATATTTCATTACAGTTATCTCTTTTGCTACATGTATCTTCCTTCAGCGTTTCCTGTATTTTACTCTATTGCATGCTTTATATTTTCTTTCATACTATGCACTGCGTGAGATGTATTGTGCTCATTCCTGTCCTGACTGGACCTGTTAAAAATATTATAGAGGAAGAGGATGAGGCCCTGGTGTCTACCTATTGTGGAGCAGGACTAGATGATACTTATGTTGTGGACCCTCAGCAGGATCCACCTGCAGCTGAGGATGTTGCCCCTGTAGTCTAGGCTAGTTTAGCTAGACAGTCTTTTCTGTATTATTATTTTGCCTCACATCTGAGTTGTATTTGAGATGTTGAGATATATAGACTCTTAGACTTTTGTATTATGAGTTGACATTCTGATGTTATGTTATCCTAGACACTTGGACTTATTTCATCTATTGTACTGTTCTCTTGAGTTACCATCTGTCTATCTATATATCTTTTATTCTTCTACCTAGATGTGATTGAGATTGTTTTCTGTTTGTCACCTCTATTCGGAGAGTATAAACTGTACAGGTACTTTATATTGTTAGATGATTGACTTAGGACAGCGTTCTACCGCTGACACTGCGGCGTAGGCTGGACGTACCCACTTCTCGTGCCCTTACTCTAGGGTGCGGGTCGTGACACGTTTTTAGTGGTGGCCCATGCAGGTCCTGTTTATGTAGTGGTATTCGAACTAGAGTATCACTACAGCCTGTGATAGGATTTAAGGAATAGGCTTAGAGAGAGTAGATACTCAATCACAATTAGAAAATTTCCATGGATTTGAATCTACTGACTATTATTCAAATCTGTATAATCTATTTCATATTGTCCTTTGATACTATCATCCTTGTACCGTTATTGACTTCCTTATTGATCTGTCTTCAGGATGGTGGAGACACGATCGCAGCGTCTCGGTCCAGGTGACACCACTGAGAGGTCTACCACCTCTCGTCCAGCTCACCAGGACCCGGGGACCACAGCTCCCCTTACTCCAGCTCATGTGGGAGCTTCTGCCACATTTGGGGGTGCACCTCTACTTATTCGGGGGACCATCCCAGCTACCCCAGACATGCCTCTCCCGTAGTTTCGTCAGCCACAGTTTCAGCAACACCAGCAGCAGTTCCAGCCGCCGATGCCATCTGGATTAGTGGATGCTGCACAGATGTTTTCATACTTCCAGCATTTCCTAGAGACGCAGCAGGCCCAGCAGCAGCGTCATACTACGGAGTTTACCAGGGGCATAGATGAGGTCCATCAGCTGGCTAGAGCGACGGTGGAGAGATTGGCTGTCCAGCCACAGGGATTGGGACAGCCGCGACAGCAGAGGATTCCGGGCATTCAGGACTTCAAAAAGATGAACCCCAGGGACTTCTTGGGGACAGAGGGGATTCTTTATGATGATGACTGGATTGAGCACATTGAGGAGATTTTCTGACTGGCGGAGATACCAGTCGGACTACAGATAGAGGCAGCAGCCAGCCAGATGCGGGATCTTGCCCGTACCTGGTATCAGACGAACCCGAGAGTAGGTACTCCAGGGCAGACATGGGGAGCTTTAAAGGAGCTCTTCAAGAGGAAGTTTTTCCCGGATCATGCAGTCAGTGCTTTGGAGACCCAGTTCGAGAACCTGGTTCAGGGGAACCAGACTGTAGAGGAGTATTCCGGTAAGTTTTGCCGGTTGAGCAGATTTGTGGAGGGACTTAGCGAGACAGCAAAGACGAGGAGGTTCAGGAAGGGCTTGATCAAGGAAGTCAAGTCCTTGACCAAGAGTGACAAGAATGCCACCTTTGAGGAGATTCTGGCAGGAGCGATGGCAGCTGAGGATGATCTTGAGCTGAAGCTCAAGAGGGGCCGTGATACACAGGGAGCCGGCAGCAGTGGAGGTCAGGCCAAGAGGCCTCACTATCAGCATCAGCAGAGGCTGCCACAGCAGTATCAGCAGCCGAGGCAGCAGCAGCAGGCCCCGAGACAGCAGACTACCAGTTGTCCCTACTGTAAGAAACCGGGACATGGATGGGGAGAGTGCAGGAAGAGGTTGGACTGGTGCCTACTATGTGGGGCAGCAGACCACCAGCTGAGGGAGTGTTCCCAGTACACAGGCAGAGTAGCACAGGGAGCAGCACCAGGAGCAGGAGCCAAGGCTCCGGTAGGACAGCAACAGAGAGGACCGTTACAGCCACAACAGCAGAGATTTTTGCAGTTTCAGCAGCAGGCTGGAAGAGGTCAGCAGGGGCGTGCCTACGCCATGACAGTTGAGGATGCTCAGGCAGTTGGCGATGTGCTTGCAGGTTCTGTTCTTTTAAATTCCATTCCCACCTTGCTTCATTATATCTATCTTAAAATCCAATTCCATCTGCTCCTACCTGTTCTTTATTAGTGATCAGTTTTGACCTGGTAGTTCTTTTGATTTGTCGATTGTTGTTTGTTTCTTCATCTCTTACTTAGGAGTAGGAGTAGGAGTAGGAGTAGCTTAGCTATTAATATAATTCCTTGAATAACTTCTTTTGTCAAGGAATTTCCTTTAAAAGAATGTGTTATGCCTTTTGACTTAGAATTGATAGAGTAGCTCTGACCATAGAATTGTAATCCTTTTTGCCCTATGATTTATTGTTTCCTTATCTTCCTAGTCTATACCTATGACCAGGACTGTCCCATTTAACCTGCCCCTTTATACTGCTATTTCATCATAATTTTTGGTTCAATTTAGACCATAGACCTTTCCCACTCTAAATTATGATCATCGTAGGCACATTACCGTGACTTTTAAATTTGGAGCACGAGACTAGTTGTTTTCTCAAAACTAATTTCACATATGTGACCTAGACATGACATACTACACCCATGACCTTAGTGTCCCACTCAGGCATACCATCATGTGCTTCATTTGCTTTGTACGATTTTTCTGACCCGAGGCTCCATCCTGATTTGCCCCATGGAGTTACTTTTGATTTCGATTTAAATTAAGGACACCTTATGACCTAAAACTGCCAGCGAATTTTTGGACATGACCCAGTATAGGTCTACTACCCATATTTACTTGTTGACCTTGTATGTTGCTAGGTAGTAGCTTCGACCCTGATTGATGGAGGTTTGACCTAGGAGGAGTACGACCATCTAAATTTCGAGGACGAAATTATTTTAAGGTGGGTAGACTTGTAACACCCAGTTTTCTGAAATTGGGGTATTTTTAAAAAAATATTATTTTTATTATTTATTAATGGTATTATAGTCATGATATGATTTTTGGTTATTTTTAGTTAGTTAAAGCCATTTTCTAAGTCATGACTTATGACTTTGTGACTTACTATTATAACCCTAGTGTAAACCCTAGAGATTTCATAACCTAGAGACTAACCATGATCATGTGAGCCTAGCCATAGGTTTAGAACATCAAATTAGGGCTTTTTAGCCTAAAGGGTATTTTGGTAATTTTCTAGGATTTATTAGGAATTATTTGGATTTATGTGCTATTATTATTATTTAATTATTGATTAGTGTCATGAGAGCCCCTAAACAAGTTTAGCCTAATCTAGAGATTAGTTACTAACCTAGAATGCTAAGGGGATAGATATTTGCATTTGGTTAAAGTATAGAAAATATCTAGATTGCCTTTATTGATATTTTGCTTAAACCATTCAAAATATCTCAACCTTTACACAAAAGTCTTGCCTTAACCAAGAAGGAAAGGGCAAGGACACCCCCCTTGCCATGGCCGGCTAAGACACCCCCCCTAGCAGCCACCATCCTATATTAACCCATTGTATTCATTCATGACCATTTTTACATGAATTAAATCCTAAAAAAATCCCATTCCTTCAAACCTACACAACTTAATCATTTTTGATCCAAATCACCTCTAATTTCATGCATTGGACTCCCCTACACTAGAGGATACTAGTTAGGGCCTGCTATCAAGGATTTGTGGAGCTTTGGGCATCACCAAGAGAAGAGGACACCCCCCTACTTGGTATTTTCTTGAGTTTTCACACAAATAGGTAAATACCCTCAAACCATGTTAATATTGTGTTTTCTCTTCATATTTGCATGCATCTAGGTACCAGGGAACTGTAGGTCAAGTTTGGTGAAAAATAGGATTGGTTTGGTGTCCGTATCGGACACGTATCCTAAGCTAGAAACCCTTGTTTGATGAAATACCACAAAGAAATTGTTTTTGTTAAAATGTAAAACAAAATACATTTTTTGGTAGCCCTAGACATGTAGGACACAACCCTAACTTACTGGACACATTTTCGAGTCGTGTCCGTGTCCAAAACGGACACGAACTCACTGCACGAGGCTCGCGTGCGTGCCCTGCTACCACGCTCTTCGTGCTCACTGCACAGAGCACTAGGACACGAGATTTTTGACTTGGACACGGGGGCAATGTCTGCGAACATGCCCCCAAAGTTTGGTGTCGCGTCGTGTCGTGTCGAGTGAGAAATCTCACTCGCACTGGACACGCGCTGTCAGCACTCACACGCGCGGGGGCAACTTCGCTCATATCGTGTCGCGCAGACACGACACGTTGGCACCTCGTGGTGACACGAGTGTGTAGCCCATCATGTAGATCTAGAAATTAGTTATTTTCAGATTTTGGTGGTTTTGATCTATCAAACTTCTTTGTTTTCAAGTTTTGATGGTTCCATATTGTAGAGAATTTTATTCTACCCAATTTTGACCTTTGAAAAGTTGGATTTGGACTTGTTTTGACCAAGTTATGGACTTTTGAAGCTTTGGGTTCAAACCATGGAGTTCTTGCTGATTTGGAGAAGAAAGTGAGCAGTGTGCGCGAGCTTTTTAGCTTGCGCCACTGAGTTGTGTGCGCTCTTTAGCGCAGCGCAGTCTGACTCATACGCTGCCTTTTGGAGGCGTATGTCTTGCATACGCTGCCTTGACAAGGAGTCGTATGGACCTCATACGCTGCCTTGATGAGGAGTCGTATAGAGTACATACGCTTCCTTCTGGAGACGTATGTCTTGCATGCGCTGCCTTGACAAGGAGTCGTATGGACCTCATACGCTGCCTTGATGAGGAGTCGTATGGAGTACACACGCTGCCTTGAAGAGGAGTCGTGTGGAGTACATACGCTGTCTTTTGGGGACGTATGTCTTGCATACGCTGACTTGGGTGACAAGGAGTCGTATGGACCTCATACCCTGCCTTGATGAGGTGTCGTATGGAGTACATTCGCTGCCTTGAAGAGGAGTCGTATGGAGTACATACGCTGCCTTTTGGAGACGTATGTCTTGCATACGCAGACTTGAGCGCAGCCTGACTTGAGCGCAGCCTGACTTGAGCGCAGTCTGACTCAGACGCAACCTGATGTCTAGACGCAACTGGACCTGACCCTACTTGCCTTGGCGCAACCTGTTACCCTGGCGCAACTTGGCTAACGCCACTTGTTGGCCATAGTACCCCTTGCTCCCCCCCTTGGGCGCATTATGTCCCCATATTCCACTTTTTATGATTTTTACACCCATTTTATATCCTTACGCCTTTTGATGTAAACTCGACATGAACCCGATGTGATCATGACATTATTTATGAATGTTAATCGGAACAAGGCTTAGTGATGGAATTACATGATTAGTGACCCATCGTGGTGCACTCTTGACAAGTAATTTGACATGATAATTCTTGATGGTGGTCCGTTGTGACGCACCCTTGCCTTGATAAGTAATCTTGATAAGCAACCCGACATGATAACCTTGATACACTGTTGCGACGGCTAACCTGACATGCTAGGTGAATTCTTAACACCGTGGGTGATTGTATTAAATATGCTTGTATAAGCAACCAGTCTTGTCTCGCATCATGTCTAGGACATGTATTCCTGGTTACTACGGTCAGGAATTCATACCCAATCTGACTAGGTTAATGACTAGATTGATCAAGTAGAGCATATAGAGAGGTATTCCGGCTACAAGCAATCCCGTTATCTAGGCGCCTTCCTTGATGGACTTGTAGCCTGCCGACGAGTAGGGCACATTTCCAGCTCACTGTTATGTGGGGCACTACATGAAATGATTACTATGCACACTGTCATGTGTTGCATCCAAGTCACCTAACAAGGCATGTTAACTCTAAGCTTGAACCTCGCGTCTGGATAACCTGGATAGTCTGCAGGGCTTATGGCCGTAGGCGTACCTCATTGCATCTTGCTAGTAACTAAGCTTGTGATAACCCTAGTTAGTTAAGTATCAAGCCGTACTCTTTGCTTGGCCGTGAATGATGGGTGGAGTCCTACCTTGTCTAGTCTTGCCTAGATCCGGTACATGGATATCTTCGGACATGCTTGTGTATGCTTTACTTTATCGATAATTGGTTCGAGGCTTAGTTCTGTTCGGGTGAAGAGTTACAACCCCGGTCCTTGTTTGGTTTACGGGTTGTAACTTGGTTACCGGAATAGTCCTTTAGTTATCTTATCGTTTATCATCATGTTTTCTTTAACTCATGTCTTATGTTATTTCACCTATGACCTTATGTGCTGACATGCTTGTTTTAGTTCTTAAGTGAAGCCTCCTTTGTGGCACTTGCTCTTTCTGGGGTCTGACCCAGCTGGTGTTGTATGGCCAGATTTCGGAGCAGCTATCGAGGATCTCCCAACCTTCCTGCCAGATGGTGAACACTAGAAGGAATCCCGGCAACGAGTAGGTTTTATTTTGCTCTCCCACTCCCTTGTAAAAATATTCTTTTGAGGCGTTTAGCCGCCGAGCAAGTGTTAGCTCGTTTGCAACTTTACTTACTGTCTGCCTACGGGCTGTAGCATGATTGACAAATCCTAGGGTTGATCATGTATGACTTAAACTCTTGTTAGTCTTCGTATTTTGTATGACTAGCTTCATGATCATCTAAATATGTAATGTATGGGATGCCTTACTTTGTATGTCTGATGATCTACCATCTTGTTATATCTAATCGCTTGCTTTAGATTGAGACACTAGGCTTGTTATTGACCCTAAGAGACTAATGGCTTGTAGTAAACCCTCATGCATCTAGACAGCCGTGACTGTATTGCGAGGTAAGAATTACTTCAATGTACGTAGCTGGCTGTGTCTGTCCCCCGCTCTCCAGTATTCTGGTTCTGGGGCGTGATAGCTATCGGGCCAGTTTCTGAGGACCTCAGAGACCCCACCGACCCTCTGGGTTCCGCAGAGGAGCACACCGCCTCCATAGCTCAGGGCGACCATGGAGTCGCCGTCGTTGATGCCCTAGCCATTCTAGGTCCAGAACAGGCCCAACAAGGACTCCAGGTCCTTGTCGCAGGTTTCCATCTCCAGTCGGAAGGAGACCAGATCGGGACTGACTCCATCCCCTTTCCTTCCGCGGAACCCAAGCTGGACTCCGCAGGAGAATTGCTGGATTGTTCCGATGTCTATCCATCCAACCCTCAAGAACACCCCACCATCGGCTCCTCGACCAAGAAAGTAGGAGAGGGTACCACCTCTACCAGGCAACCAGAAAAGAAAGGAACCGCTGAATCCCTGGCTATGCTTACCAGGTCCGCAGCCAAACGGACCAAACAATCATCCCCAAAACGCCATTAATGCTGAACATCCTATCCTGGAATGTCCGTGGCCTGGCAAATAAACCCACCAAAAGGAGAATAACCAGCCTAAAGAAGATCCACAAGATCGACATCTTGGTTATCCTCAAACCAACAATCCCTTACAAGAAAATCAAATCCATTCAACTACAGTTAGGCTTTCACTCGACCATTGCTGGCAGACACGATATTTGGATTCTCTTCTCAGAGAATGTCAAAATTGGAGTGATTTAGGACCAAAATCAAGCCCTTACATGCTGGATCGAACACCCATTAATCCCCAAGCGTGCCATTCTCTCTGCTATTCACGGGAGCTGCAATATTGCTGACCGTAGACAACTATGGACCAACCTCCTGGACATCAACCACCTCCACCCTAATACCCCGTAGCCACCCTTCGGCCATGCTTGACTTCAACAATTTCATCTTTACCTCCAACCTCTCCTTTCTCCCGTTCCACGACAATGCCGTCACATGGTACAACATGCAGGAAGGCGATCGTCGACAATACTCTCGTCTCGATCGGGCCCTTACGAACGCCCAGTGGCAAGGAATGGGCCCACATCTAAGCTGTCCTACCTCAACACCTCCGAATTCGATCACACCCCCCTGCTTGTTGCCGTTACCAGCAATTCCAATCAGTCCAGAAAGAGCTTTCGATTCCTGGACTTCTGGTGTGACCATCCACAATTTATGGGGATCATTAAAGAAGCCTGGAACCGTGCTGAATCCACCGACCCTCTTACTCGGGTTGCCATCAAACTCAAGGCCACGAGGAAAGCCCTTGCTGGCTGGAGCAAACAAGCCTATGGGGATATTTTTTAAGCTATTCGTGAAGCCGAGGACGACGTCACCCGTGCCGAAGCCAGGTTCATGTCCGATCTTTCTCCGGCTACCAGAAACACCTTTAACCTCATCAAGACTATCCTCAAATTCAGATTGAAAGTCGAGACCAATTTTTGGAAACAGAAAGCGAGACTTCGATGGGACAGCGACGGAGACAATAATACGAATTACTTCCACGCCTGTGTTAATGGGCGTAGACAGAAACTCACTCTTCACCAGATAGCCGATGACACCGGTACCAGCATCTCCGACCAAAAGGGTATCCAAGTGGCGGCTGCGCAGTTCTACTCCGAACTGTTCTCCAAGGATACGGTTATTAGAGATGATACATTACTGGCTGAGATTCTCCATCTCATTAGTGACAACAACAACATCTAGCTAGACCTGCCCCCCTCCGAGCAAGAGGTTAAAGATGCCGTATGGGCCTTTGACGCACACAGTACGCCCGAACCAGACAACTTTTCTGTGGTTTTCTTTTGCACTTGCTGGGACATCATCAAGGAGGATCTTCACAAGGCGGCTACTGCCTTTCTCCAAGGAACTACTTACACCAAAGCCATCTCGAGCACCAACCACATCCTTATCCCGAAGAAAGACAACCCGGAGACCTTCCGTAATTTTTGACCAATCAGTCTCTGCAATTTTACCAACAAGATCATCTCCAAGATTATAGTGTCCCGCATGTCCGATCTTCTTCCCAAGATCATTTCAGAGGAACCGAGTAGCTTCGTCCCGGGGAGAAACATCAAAGATAATATCATGCTAGCACAAGAGCACATCGCCTGCATAATGTTTTCGGCCAAAGGAGGCAATATAGCCATCAAGTTTGACATGGAGAAAGCTTACGACAGACTGGACTGGAAATTCATGATCTGGGTGTTCAGGGCCTTTAGTTTTTTAGAAAACTGGACCAACATCGTATGGCGATCGATCAGCAACTCCTGGTTCTCCACGGTCATCAACGGGCAAGCCGACGGCTACTTCAAATCCAGCCTGGTGTCAGGCAAGGCGATCCTCTGTCGTCCACCATCTTTATTATCACTACGGACATCTTGAGTAGAAACCTTAACAAGATGAAGAGCACCCCCAACTTCAATACCTATCATACTGCTAGCGGCAGCCCTATCGTCATCCACCTGGCATTTGCCGATGACATCCTTTTCTTTTCTTCCGGGGACAGCGGGTCGATAGATGTGGTCCACTCCACCCTTCAGAAATACGCCAGGTACTCAGGACAGAAAGTTAACACGGAGAAGAGTGTCATCTATACCCATCACAATATCGATAAAGATCACATGGCAAATCTTTCCAATACCTTCCCATTCCTCATCAAACACCCCCCACTCCAATATCTGGGATGCCCCTAGTATATGGCAAATATAACGCCGGTATCTTTGAGGACTTGATCAGTCGCATCAGGAATAAACTGGAAGGGTAGCATAATGCGACTCTGTCTCCAGGAGGTAAGATGATCCTCATCAAGTACGTCCTCACCTCCATTCCCATCTATACACTGGCGGCGTGTTCCCCTCCAAAGAAAGTGCTCACCACGATCGAAAGAATCTTTAGCAACTTCCTTTGGGGCCATCAAGGAGGCAAAGACAAGCATCATTGGGCTAGCTGGGATACAATGGCTCGCCCCATCGAAGAAGGAGGGCTGTGGTTTAACAAACTGTCCCACATCATCAATGCCTTCTCGATGAAGCTGTAGTGGAAGCTGTGTATGAATCACAACCTATGGACCAGGTTTATGAAAGCCAGGTACTACAAGCACATCCACCCGTCAACCGCCATTACGAATAGCAGATCATCCGTGGCTTGGTGTCGTATTCTCATCGGTCGGTCTCTTACAGAACCTGTCATTCGCCTAAGCCTAGGCAACGGGACCTCCTCGCCTTTCCTCGAATGTTTGGTTGGCACCACCTTACTACCCAATCTTGTGGTCGCCTCGAGCAACAGCTCCATCAAGGACTTGTGGGACTCCTCCCACAACAACTGAAACTGGAATAAGATTCAAAACTGGGCCGATCAGGAGGCAGTGGACAGGATCCGTCTTAGCGGAGTAAATATTGGAACGGAAGCTGATGAGATCAGTTGGTCGGCTACAGCTACAGGATCCTTCTCGATTAAATCGATGAAAAGTGTAACCCATGGCCAATTGACGGCATTCCCCACTATGGCTTCGTTCTGGCAGACCTGCATACCTAAGAAGTGGTCTTGCCTAATATGGAGAGCACTCCGCAACGTCCTCCCCATCGACGACTCTCTCAACACCATTGGTTTCAGCCTCGTGTCCGCTTGCACTTGCTGCTCTAATCATCAGTCGGAAACGGTAAACCACATCTTCTGTCAGGAAGACATTCCAACTAAGGTTTGGAGTGTGGTCTCCCAGTGCTGCAAAACTGTTATTGGGGATAATAGCTTCTCCGGCCGAGCTGCGGAATGGGCCTCCGTGTCCCATGTCCACCAGATTATGACAGCCGCCGTTGCTTGGGTCCTCTGAAAAAATCATAACAAGGCGAGATACGAAGGTCGTCAGTACAGCGCCGATCAGCTTATTTGGGAGACCATCCGCCAGTATCATAAGCGTAGATCCCTTTGCACCCACTGCCAGCCAGTCCTCTGGAACTCTCTCCTATACCCTCCTTAGTCTTTTCTTCTCCCGTTTCCCCTTTTGCTAGTATACATGTATAGACTTCGGTATTTTGCGCCTAATGGTATACTTGTACAGTGGTCGGCTGTTTAGGCCTTTTTTTTGAATAAAATGGGTTGTTTCAAATATATATATATATATTTTCAAATATATATTTCTTTTTTCATATATATATATATATATATATATATATATATATATATATATATATATATATATATATAAATATATATATATATATACATATATATAAAAATATATATATATATATATATATATATATATATATATATATATATATATATATATATATATATATATATATATATATCTTAGTTGAGCCCCCTCCTTTGAACTCATGCTTATAGACACCAATACTGACATACGCATCCGATCTCCCCCAAATTCCAATGGTAATATGCTAAAATCTGTTCTTGTTCACTTTGCAGGCACATGCCTACAAGGTATATCCCTACTCTATGTACTCTCTAACTGTACCCACCTGCTAACTCCTCATATCTTATTGACATTCCTATCTATTATCTGGCACCCTTCTAATTCTGTCACACCCATATATGTTAACCCAAGCTTATAGGGACTGCTACTGTATGACCACACATGGTTTGTACCCAAGGTAAATACCCCTGCAATCTTGTTTGTCCTCACCCTTATAGTCATCTGCTACTTAACCCACCTCTTGGAGGACTTAATACTCTGTTTACAATCATCTTTTTATAGGTCCCAACTCCATGAATACTCATTTCTCTACTGCTCGCAAGAAATAAGCTATTGTCTTGTTTGTAGTTGATAGTAGGCAAACTATTGCTTGTTGTGCTATTCAACGTTAATGCTTAAACTTGTACTAACCAAATCCTTCCACATTTACAAGTATTGTCCTAACAAGTGTACTAATGGATAATATAAACATCTAGGTAATCTTGCACTAATATAGGAATATTCAGTTGCACACGTGGTTATAATTCTCGATTGTTGGCTGCTATTAAACTTATTATTACAGACACATGATACATCGATATATCCTAAATTTTAGTCTACCCGAAGTCTAGCTCTTCTACCTGGTACCCAATCTTGACTACTACTACTTGTCTAATGTCTGATACACTATTACTGTGACTGATACAAAGTAACCTTGATGACTTACTTAGATATTAATGTTAAAATCTGAACATGGATGCAAGAACCCACTATTGCTACCACTCGATATCTGGTGCCATATCCTCTTGGCCCATATGCAGGCATGGTCCCTAACTATTTTTCTCGATTACCTATTCTGGGTTCATATAGGACTTATAACAAACACTTAGATTTCTCTTTTAGAACATGAAGAAAATTACATGAATCGATCTGGGGGTTGGGGAAGAAGATTACCTGTCGAAGGATTCGAATGTCCTCTTCCTCACATATTTCCGAAGTCAATCACTTCTTGAAGAAGAATAGGGAGGGGCAAAAAAGCTTCTAGAGTTTAGGGAGAAAAGAAATTAGGCTGTGCCCTCACATATATATTAGTTTGTGCATTAGATCGATCTCTCTAAAGCTTGGAAGAGATCGAGTTCAAGATGGGATCGAATTTTATTACAGGGTGATCGGCTATCAGATTTGAGTTCAAAAAGTGATCGGCTATATAACAGAGTGTTTGAATTGGAAAGTTGCATCAAACCCCCTTGACAACTTGATTTTTACATCACTTACATTATATATAGTATCAAAACTAAATTAACCAGGAGAATTAAATGTAAGCATTTTAAAAAAAAGAAATTATACAAAAAGGGAAATTTTTTGGTTTAAGGGTTAACAAATCTACCCTCCTTAAAAGTAATTTTGTCCTTGAAATTTAATAAGCTATGATCTACTAGAAATGAATAGTCTCGACTATTGCTACTAGAACATGTTTCTATTAGTTCATGAATATAGGAATATTAATAATACTACTGCTATAATCTACTAGGAATTAACGTTAGCTCCTCCTCGTAGTGTCGTCGTATCCTCCATGATCATGGCAAAAGCTTGTCCTCCTTGTGCGGTTGGTAGTGGTGGCACACTCGTATTTTTTTCGAACAAAATCGAGATATGTGTTGGTTGAATCCACAAGTATAACACAACCCTAACCATTTACGACAATCTTCTTGGACGTGGCCCCTCTTTGTGCAATACTAGCAGGTGGAAACATCTTGGTCTCAATATGGGGCTTCTCGTGACTGTTGATGGGTAGTTGGGCGTCTCTCGGTTCCTACTTGTGGTGATCAATTTGCTACTATCGCTGGCTGAGGCTGCTGGTGATAATGCTGTGGTGAAATCTTCTTTGGGACATAAGGACATTTTATCGCTCTCGATTGGCTGTTTTCCCCTACATAAGCATCTCGGTCTCTCTTTGGCTTGTGGCTCAGCTCTTCTTCTACTGCTTGTGTGACCTTTAGTATATCCTCGTAAGTAGTGGCTCGACTGGTGGCGATGGCTAAGCAAATCTTGTGAGATAATCCCTTCCTGAATCTTCGAGCCTTGTCTTTTGGGGTGCTGATCATGCTCTTTGCGAAACGACTAAGGAGAGAAAACTCCAAAGTGTACTCGTCTACGATGAGTTTTCCCTGCTCCATGAGCTCAAACTGACTCACCAATGCCTCTCGAGCTACATTGGGATAGAATTTCTTCTTGAACAGTTGTTTGAACTCTTTCCAAGTCACGTCTGGTACGGAAAGTCAGGGCTCGTCTCTATACTACGTCCGGGCGATGTCAAAGAGCTGTGCAATGACTGACTTGATCTTCAGGTCTTCCGAAACTCGGGCCAACTGTAGAAATCGCTCTACGTTTTTTAACCACTCATCAGCGTAGAGGATCCCCTCCGTCCCATAGAATTCCTTGGCCCTGAGATTCAGAAGTCCTTGGAACTTTCAGGGCACTACTGGGGAGCATCTCTAGTCTGAAGAGCCTCTTCTAAAGTGTCGTGGAAGATGTTGGCTTGCGCTGTCTGGGAAGTGATAAGCTGCTGGAAGATCTCCACGAGCGTAATATTGTCCAGTATAGTTGGCGAAGGCAGAACAGGTGCTGGATACATGGCAGGTACTGGATATATAGCAGGTGCTGGATGCATAACGGGTGCGGGATACATGGTAGGTGCTGGATACATGACATATGCTGGATGAAGAACATGTGCTGGCGGTGGAACATGTGCTGGATACGGAACATGTGCTGGTAGTGGGACAGAGGCTGGGGGCAGAACGGGTGCCGGTGGTGGAATATCGTCTTTGTGGAATCTCGAGAACTGTAGCTAAGTCGGGTTACCCAGATGAGTAAGCTGGCCGCTCTGTGTCGGTAGGGTCCTGTATGTGAAAAAGCCACCTACAGTTGGTGGGTTGTTCAAGAGAGCGTTGTTCCTGCCTTGAGAATCTATTTAACTGCAACAAAAGAAAACATTTAGCCGTTGAAGAATTTCAACCAGGATGCAAGTCAAAGATTCAATAAAAATGAAGGACATCAATAATGTGTCAAGACATGTGGATGAGATCCTATGAGTCTAATCCTGTTTGCAGGCTTACGTCGGTACAGTAATGTAACCGAAGTGATTAACGTAGACCTGCATAGACCACCAAAAAAATTTATTATGACCGAACCCGTATTTCGGATGTGAGTCTGTGTCTAAGTCTAGCCTACGCCATAGTGTCGGCGATAGAACACTGTCTAGTATAAACAAGTCACAGAAATATAGAACTGTCAAGGCAATCTATATCTCATCCACAGAATAATAAAAGATACAACTAAGATCAATGAATGGCAATGAAACTGAATAATAGAGAATAATATAAACTAAATATTTCCAAGTTATCAAGAATCCAAGTCACGTCTGGTGGATACAAATCCACTAACAGTAGACGGAAGTATAATAAAGACATAAAATAAAATATCTGAGTCCAACTACGCTAATCATCAATGAGATCCTCAACTGTGATAGTACCGTAATCTATTGCTGGCTCAAACCCGCTCGTCTGTACCTGGCTCAAACTCGGCTAAACCTGAAGAAATCATCAGATCCTCAGGGGACTAGCAAGATATATAAAACATGCCTATCTAACAGTTTATCATGCAAAGAAAAAAATACAAGATATAAACTGAAAAGACTAAGCAATAACGATACACAGATATGTGAATAACTACGCATAAATGAACTGCTGAAAGAAAATAGGTGAACAAGAGATCAACGGATACCAAACTCTCGCCCCGAGTGTGGACTCATAGGTTAGTTTAAGACAGTCACCCTCGCCCCGAGTATGGACTTACAGGTGCAAACACTCAACCCTCGCCCAGAGTGTGGACTCGCAGGTTGAGAAAATCAAAAATAAAGAAATAGTAGTTCAGTTACAATGCACTAATTCTACGATATGACTCAATCAAGTAAATGGGAGAATAGGTCCAATATAAATTACAAGGTAATTGTGAGCAAGGACTATATATCAATGAAATAACGAACTAGTATACATGATATGAGCAAAACACATGTCAATAATCAACTAGAAAAACTGGATAATGAAAGGAATAAGCATGTAAATAAAGATGTAAAGAAAGGCAAGGTATACTTGCCTGTGGTCCTGAGCTGCGGTTGTGGGTCGAGAATACGTATCGAGGTCCAAGTCGCCTATTTTGGAAATTATAATGTCAATGCTTGATTTGAAACAGAAATGACTTAACTATTTTTACTTGTTAGGTTCATACTAGGCCATTTACCTACTTGGTGTTGTCAAACCTATACTTGCATATGTCTAAATGGCTACCAATAATGCCTACTTGTTAAAGCTTGTTATTGTTGGTAACTAACTCTACTCTTGGTTTAGGACTGGTACCCAAGGAGACCCAACTCTTACTGTTACATTAGATATAAGTGGATACACACCCACCCTCATATATATTCTGCAGTTTAATATATATCATAGTGATACGCACTGGATCTTGATATCCAATTTCCTGCTCTGAACATAGGCCTTCACAGTGTTACCCTTTCATTCATTTTTTCTGATGCTACTAACCTATCCAAACTAGAATGATGCCCCTCTTGTGTGATTGTACCTATCTAGGTCTGATACATAAGGCTAATACAACCGTTTGTAACTATTTTCTGTGTTCAGGTCCCTACGTGAGTCCTAAACTTGAACCATGACTCGATACCCCTATTATATACAGGTACCTACTAACAAATCCATGTACTCGTATATGAATCTACCTCCGTGCGCTAGCAGTTGGGTAGTCACATGATCCAGGCATATGTTTTCTATTCCTGACAGCATCCTACCAGATCCTTTACTGTCATAGCTGTGGTTACCCTTACTAAATCCGAAGGGATACTATGGGTGTTCTGATATGGTACTAGTGTCACTCTCTAATTTCCTATAACAAGTCCATATGGTACATCCCAGGTTACTGCTTGTTGAGTTCCTAAACCTCTATACTCTTCTGATTGATGATGTCATAAAGGTCGCCCTTTAATACTCCTATGGTTGCATACTCACAATCCTCTGTTTTTCGATACCACTCCTCTGATACTCGATTTATGGAACTTGGATTGATACCTACATAATGTGTTATATACATATATAGGTCTACTAACACACACCCCAACTGTATCATTCATATATATATATATATATATATATATATATATATATATATATATACATATATATATATGTGTGTGTGTGTGTGTGTGTGTATACATATATAAATAATATATGGCTCCACTTCCACCCCACTTCTTCTTTCTCCTGTCCCCCTTCCCCCTCCAGCGGATCCCAGAGAGGGAGCGCCGGCCGGCGTTAGCCGAGTCGCGTCCCCCTCCGGCTCCTTCCGCTCCCTCCACTTCCTCCTGCCTCGTCAGCGATGTCCTCCGGCTCCTCTTCTCCTCCTCTCCGTCGGCCTGGCGACGCCGAGATGGCATCAGCAGCCCCTCCCAGGACGGCTGACTATCTCTGCCTCGTCGGAGCTCTCCCTCCAGATGTAGCAGCGTTGGCGCCCCCTCTCTTTTGGCCTCGCCGGGCGCCACCCCCTTCCGCCTCGTCTACGCCCTCCACCTCTCTCCTTTCCCCCTCCTCTGCTCCGCCCCTACCCACCATTCCTCTGCCGCCTATTCCCACCCTCCTCCCTCCAATCTTCTTCCACTCGGTTCACCCCGCTTCCTCCGATTCCCTCTACTGCCTATTTCAAATTTTGAAATCCATTATTTTCCGCTCAGCTCCCCCTTCCCTCCAGGGCGCAGACGCTGTCTAGCGTTGCGACCGGCTATGCGCCCCCCCGAAGTGCTCGCATGCGCCTTCAGTTTCAGCAAACCTATGCGCTTGCCTGATCCACACACTTCCACTTCCGTAGCTCCCGCTATGCGCCTCTCACATTTTCGTCCGTTCCTTCTATGCATAGCCCTCCCTGTTCCTCCTATGTGCCACCCTCCATCCCGTCCAGCGAGCTCCCTATGTGCCCACCTTCTCCTGCTCTCCCTATGCGCCCTCCAGACACTCCTATGTGCCCCCTTCCTCAGGCACCTCAGCCTCCACCTCCTCTTGCTGCCCCCCTCAGCTGGCCTCCCCCAGCGAAGCATCTTCCTCCCTCTGGTTCCCTTCTCTCCCTTAGCGAGGGTCTTCTTCCTCGGCTCGGGGTTCTCAGGCGGGCCCCCCTTCGTACGCTGACAAAGTACGACCGGACAGATTGGCCAAGAAACAACCAATCCTCCCATATGTCTCTCTTCCCGAGATCGAATACCCCACTCCAGTAGAAGGGCAATCGTTATCGATTCCGTTCTCCTGTGCGGACCTGGAGACGCTTTACGAGAGGTTTTCCTCTACGTTTGTGTTAAGATTCCCCTCCGGATATCCCAAGCTGGCCTGAGTGCAGGAGAAAGTCGCCAAATGGAGCCTTACAGCAGAGTATCGCGTTGCTCCTCTTGACCCCAAAAATATTCTTCTCCATTTATCCTCTCGAGAGACCAAAAGATTGTCCAGTCTCGAGGTCTAAACAAAATAGACTCCAAAATCATGACAATGGTAAGATGGTCACAGAATCTCAACCCCATTGAGGATTCACCCATTGTGTCCGCATGGGTCACCCTCCCTGTAAAACCCCTATTTTTTAAAAATTATTTATTATTATTTTATTAGACTTCAAATTTAATTTATACAATTTATGGTTTTTATTAATTATTAAAAATGACCTTAGCCACTGTTGTGTTTTGAGCACAAGGCGACCATGAATTTTGGCACGGAAGATGTAGCAGTGCGCCTTGACTAGTGTGCTAGTCATGCAGGGGAAGCCTAGCCATGGTGATGTCCAAACTAGGAAAACCAGACCAAATAGTGAATTGACTTATTTAAAGTATTTTAATTAAATATTATTTTATATATTAATTTTTAGATGACCCGGTTGGCCCAAACCAGTCCGAACTGGGCCCTGACCGAACCCAAGCCCATGTAAGCATGTAGTGTGACCAAATATGGCCATGTAGGCATATTTTATGTATATACAAATATTTTCTAAATTTTTAGAATTTTATGTGCAAATTGTAATTATTTAATTATGTGTACAATTATTGGTATTTTATTATTAAAATAATGTTCCCAATATTTGTACAAATTTTTGGACCCGGATAAGGGTGTGCAATATAAATTCACCCATTGGGACGGTTTTATTATTTTATTATTGCCTAAGTTATTTTGTGGGGATTAAATTAATATGTTCATTCTATTTAAATTTTATTATTATTTTGAATTGGTTTATTGTGAAAAGAATTTATATATGTGTAGATATATTTAAATATATTAAATATTTGGATATGTGATATTAAAGTGTTATTTAGATTTAAATAGATTTTGGATATATATATATATATATATATATATATATATATATATATATATATATATATATATATATAGAAGTTAAAAAGATTTGAAAAAAAAAAACTAAGTGGTCGGCCCCACCATGTGGGAGCCGACCACATGCACCAAAGCAAATAGCACCAGTAGCATGTTGCTTATGTGCGCCCCTCCCCTCTTTACAAAGAAGCAAAGTAGCAGCAACCTCATAAGAGGCCGACCACCCCCTTCACCTCCTAATATATATATATATATATATATATATATATATATATATATATATATATATATATATATATATATATATATATATATATATATATATATATATATATATATGAATTAAACCCTAAAATTTTTCCTCTTCCTCCTCTTTCCTCCATCATCCTCCCTCTCCTCGCCGTGCGTGCCAGACTTACCGGAGCGACAGCAGTCCCGTCTCCCGGTCGTCACGACAACAACAACAGTTTTTCTACTTTAAGGTATCACACTTCCCCGATCGATATCTCTCTCATCTTAACTCCGTTTTTAGATCCGTAAATTCGTGTAGAAAACCTACATAACCCTCTTCGAGATCCCCCAGGTGGATTTTGACATGTCCATCCAATTTGTTCGAAAAATAGAGACGAAGTTGGAGAAAAACCCACTTTTCTGAAATATTAAAAACTGTTGGAAAATACCAACTTGTCGGCCAATTTTTGTTCTGTACATTAAAATTTTGTAGAAACTAATTAAAGAAAATCAAAGACAACATAACCGAGATTGTAACGCACCCTCTGGATTCACTTTTTATTTAGTGTGTAAAAAGTTACACGTTGTTAAAGTTTCACGAAAAATTGTAAATTCTGTTTTCAAAAAGTGGAAAAACACTCGATACGGCGTGCGCCCCGACAAATCGGGCGACGTGGTCGCGCACTATATCCATCGAAAGACGCGTATGGATCTTGTCGACGTGTGGGAACTAACGGAACACGATTTCGTTGCATATGCGCGACGAAATCAGTACGTATCCGTCAAGATACCCCGTATCGACCCTTTGCAAATTAAGTCACAACTTTGTGCACACTCATCATATCGCGATAAAACTGGCGCCATTGGACTCAAAATATTTTTCTGGTCCTGTGAGCCAAGTTTGGTCCGATTCTGAGACCGTTGATCGGGACACTATTTTGGCGGGCCCACAATCCCACTCAACGGGCGATTTTGTGCACAGCCCACCGGAATCCAAAATTGGACATACCGTTGGGTTCGTCTCATCAAAACAAATTCATAGACATGTAGTCTAACGACTTTAGAGACCGTAGATATTGGCACGCATTTCGGTGCAAAGCGGGTCCAACGGCGGACTTCGTTTTGGCCCAAAATTACGAAATTGCCCCTATTCCAGAATTTGACTTTTGGACATGCGTTTCCTAGGCATATCTTTTATTCCAAACTCGTTCGTGATATTTGTTTCAGCATCCGGAGCTTCTTGTGGATTTTGACTTTCGTATTGACGATTCTGATTGTTGGATTTTGCTGCTTCTCGCACCACCCGCAGGCAAGACACCTTGCCATTTGCTATTTAATTATTTTAGCTCATATTTCATGCATGTTCATTACTTTCTTTATGCAAAATAAACTGTGATACATGGCATAACCTGTTAGAATTTACTGTTCAGTTTCTTGCTATGTATTATTTTCTTACACATTAAACCTAGATTTAAGGGACCACCTTTGTGTGTTGCATTCATGGCCTTGACACATTTATTCCATGTTGTTGTATGTCGCATATAGGACTCAGACATACGTGATTGGCTGGCCACCAGTACGTATAAGCCGTGCGTTAGAAAATAACTGCTAATAGAATTGTATGATAGAAGACTTAGCAGTTATGAGTTTGCATTGGACGGGAAGAACATGATTGGAAGTTGACTACCACCCTATCTATCGTAGACTCGCTCGCTACTGAGGAACGATAGGTAGACTTTATGCTATAGACTCGCTCGATACTGAGGAATAGTATATGGTGTTGTGACTCGCTACTGAGGTACTATATCAATATTTTCTTGACTTGACCGGGTAGTCATGCGACCATAAACTGTTCTTAAAACTGCATTCACCTAGATTTGGTTAGGCGCCCTTATCCGTTAGATATGAGTACTTTTGGTTTGGGTACTTAAATCTGACCGTGGCTTGGAACAATAACTTGTCGCGGATTAGTTCGTCACATCTTGTCCTTGTTTGGTTGTAGGTGTGACTTACTACTTCGATGAGAAGGTATTGAACCTTGTTGGGGTCCGGATACCATATTGGATTCATAGCATGGAAAGATACGTCACCGTGAATTAGTTTACCATCTCCTGTCCTTGTTTGGTTGGGGGGATGGTACGCTCATTCAGTAGGTACGTATTGGACAATGTTATAATTCGATTTACTTATTTATTTGAGCAATATTTATTCAGTTTATATGGTATGATATTATGTGTCTTGTTACGTCCCTCTGAGGACCTGGTTATCTCTCCAGGTGTGTGTGCTTCTGTGATATTGCAGGTGTTCTAGTCGAGGCCATGATCTTCTCTATCCTTTCGAAGATGATTGCACTTGGCTAGTCTTGTTATTTTATCTATTCCTCCTTGTACCTTTTACTTGAGATAGTTGGTAGTGGACTTTGTCTCCGTCCAACGAATGTATACATGACAAATTCAAAGTTGTTTTCATATCATTTATTTATCTAGTGGATGAGATTAGTTATTATAGTTCTACTGCATTTTACAGCTTATGTATTCATACGAGGTTTCCATATATTGGAGTATACTTCATATGTATACAACTGGCATGTCGATGTACCTAGTCCTACGTATTTTGGGACTGGGGCGTTACATATTTTTTTGGTGGCCCATGCAAGTCAGATAAATTATTTGGTTACTTTACCGTACCAAGCAAGTCTGCGAGTAAGATTAGAAGTCTAGGATCTCATCCACATACTTGACCTCTTATCTCGATTCCATCTTCGAACTCTCACTTGACTAATTGATTGCATCTTGCTTGATCCTTCTATCGTAAATCTCATTTTTCCACGGGCTGGGGACAAAATTGTTGGAGGAAATATGAGTTAAAATATTAATGGTGGGCCACAAAGGTAGCCATAATGAGTTAGAAGTATTCTACACTAATTTTCATGTCACTTATGACCATGATAGTAGTATATACACAAGTGTTGTTAGTCATCTACCCAGCTATGTGACTGTATTTCTACCTCGACTTACTCGACCTTCCTTCAATTCTAGATCTTTTTAATTGCGACCTTCTAACCCATTTGCAATTTGAATAATGAGTTAATGGTTCCTTAACTGTATTCATCTAGAAGACTATCTTCTCACTAGAACGGTGTCCCTAAATTATTATTTTACTGGATTCGTTAATTAATTTTATTTCATGGTTTAACTTGATCTTCTTTATTTTTGTGCATTAATTATCACCTCGTGAACTCCCACTTTCTATTTTTGAACTTCTGGCGTCCCCTACCGTGACTTGTATATTTGGAGTACAACACTAGACTTTTCCTTCCAACAAATTTTATATGTAAAGCCTGGACAAGCCCACCTTCATGTAGATATATCATCCCACTAAAACACGTCTCCTTGTACTCTATTTCTTGATATGACCTTCTGGTCAAAATGGCTAAACTATAATCTGTACCATGATATCGATATATTTTTCAACCACGGATAGGGATTCAACCTCGACACAATTCTTTCGACCCGATATGTGATTTTGTTCTACTTAATTCCTTAAATGCTTAAATTTGTGCTTTATCTTGATTGCTTGACCCATTGTCCCATCACACTACTAGCTTAACTCTTGTAAGTTGGGTAGAATACCTCACAGCCCAACAAAGCCTTTGTCCTTGTGACCCATATTGATAAGTTTACTTAGACTATGGAATCTGAAGGATTCTAACCCATTAGCCAACAAAGCCATAAGCAAGCAAACACTAGGACGATTGCATAGGCCCACACTTCGGACAAGACTTGATTTTAAAAAGATCTTGGACTATTTAAAATTTTCTTCATCAGTACCTCCCTTGCTCATATTTTGACTATCTCATGCTGCTAATGTAGCTTCAGTTTTGCAAGCTTATTTTGTTATCAAGCTTGATCATGACATATTTTATTGGGTGCACCCACTAACATATTGTCTAATCAGAATCGGTGCATGATGGTCTGATCAACCTATTGCACTTTGGTTCGCTTATTATATCTTATTCTATGCGGATGGAGACATAGTTAAACCTGCCTTAGGGTCTCTTCCGCGACAGCCTTGGCAATTCTCTTTTGAATTATTTTTGCCGCCTATGAACCCCGCAATTCGTGCTCAATATATAACACCATCTTTGAAACCTTATTGTTCTTATCTTTTCACTTATTTTGGAAAGATAAAGCACTGTACTTGCTAGATAGACTCAAGGTATCATCTTTGGTTTGCCCAATCGGTTAATTATACACAAATGTAGATAGCCACCGACCGACTCATGTGGCTGTATCCTCGCCTTTAACTACTCCTCGTTCCTTAACCTTAGAATTGTTATCGTGTCCTTCCAATTATTCTTGAGCACTTGAGAATGATTCTAATCATTTACTTAATCCAACTCTCAATCAAGACGATTAATATCCAGTTTTCTCGAGGAACCACAACTCCCCAAAAGTTTAAATTATTCTCTTTGGTCTACTCAAATCCTTACTATTTCCTAAACTGGATTATTAAATTTTGTTACCTTCACTAGTGATCCTTATTCAATTTCATAACCACGATATATTTTATATATTTCGACTCCACAATTTTCTATTGCATGATGGTGTTGAATGTCGTTTTATCGCCTCCTCCAAAATTTTAATTGCATTTTGGTATTTACGAACTCTTCCTATCCCTCAACCCTATCAACCCTATTAATCCTAAATTTCGAGGACAAAATTCTTGTAAGTTGGGTAGGATGTAAAACCCCTATTTTTAAAAATTATTTATTATTATTTTATTAGAATTCAAATTTAATTTATATAATTTATGGTTTTTATTAATTATTAAAAATGACCTTAGCCATTGTTGTGTTTTGAGCACAAGGCGACCATGAATTTTGGCACGAAAGATGTAGCAGTGCGCCTTGACTAGTGTGCTAGTCATGCAGGGGAAGCCTAGCCATGGTGATGTCCAAACTAGGAAAACCAGACCAAATAGTGAATTGACTTATTTAAAGTATTTTAATTAAATATTATTTTATATATTAATTTTTAGATGACCCGGTTGGCCCAAACCAGCCCGAACTGGGCCCTGACCGAACCCAAGCCCATGTAAGCATGTAGTGTGACCAAATGTGGTCATGTAGGCATATTTTATGTATATACAAATATTTTCTAAATTTTTAGAATTTTATGTGCAAATTATAATTATTTAATTATGTGTACAATTATTGGTATTTTATTATTAAAATAATGTTCCCAATATTTGTACAAAATTTTGGACCCGGATAAGGGTGTGCGGTATAAATTCACCCATTGGGACAGTTTTATTATTTTATTATTACCTAAGTTATTTTGTGGGGATTAAATTAATATGTTCATTCTATTTAAATTTTATTATTATTTTGAATTGGTTTATTGTGAAAAGAATTTATATATGTGTAGATATATTTAAATATATTAAATATTTGGATATGTGATGTTAAAGTGTTATTTAGATTTAAATAGATTTTGGATATATATATACACACACATATATATATATATATATATATATATATATATATATATATATATATATATATATATATATATATATATATATAAGTTAAATATATATATATATATATAAGTTAAAAATATTTGAAAAAGAAAAAGAAAAAAATATAACTAAGTGGTCGGCCCCACCATGTGGGAGCCGACCACATGCACCAAAGCAAATAGCACCAGCAGCATGTTGCTTATGTGCGCCCCCCCTCTTTACAAAGAAGCAAAGTAGCAGCAACCTCATAAGAGGCCGACCACCCCTTCACCTCCTAATATATATATATATATATATATATATATATATATATATATATATATATATATATATATATATATGAATTAAACCCTAAAATTTTTCCACTTCCTCCTCTCTCCTCCATCATCCTCCCTCTCCTCGACGTGCGTGCCAGACTTACCGGAGCGACAGCTGTCCCGTCTCCCGGTCGTCACGACAACAACAACAACAATAACACTTTTTCCACTTTAAGGTATCCCACTTCCCCGATCGATATCTCTCTCATCTTAACTCCGTTTTTAGATCCGTAAATTTCGAGATCCCCCAGGTGGATTTTGACATGGCCATCCAACTTGCTCGAAAAATCGAGACGAAGTTGGAGAAAAACCCACTTTTTTGAAATATTAAAAATTGTTGGAAAATACCAACTTGTCGGCCAATTTTCGTTCTGTACATTAAAATTTTATAGAAACTAATTGAAGGAAATCAAAGACAACATAATCGAGATTGTAACGCACCCTCTGAATTCAATTTTTATTTAGTGTGTAAAAAGTTACACGTTGTTAAAGTTTCACAAAAAATTGTAAATTTTGTTTTCAAAAAGTGGAAAAACACTCGATACGGAATGCGCCGCGACAAACCGGGCGACGTGGTCGTGCACTATACGCATCAAAAGGCGCGTATGGATGTTGTCGACGTGTGGGAACTGACGGAACCCGATTTTGTTGCATATGCGCGACGAAATCAGTGCGTATCCGTCGAGATACCCCGTATCGATCCTTTGCAAATTAAGTCACAACTTTGTGCACACTCATCATATCGCGATAAAACTTGCGCCATTGGAATCGAAATATTTTTCTGGCCCTGTGAGCCAAGTTTGGTCCGATTCTGAGACCGTTGATCGGGACGCTATTTTGGCGGGCCCACAATCCCACTCAACAGGCGATTTTGTGCACAGTCCACCGGAATCCAAAATTGAAAATACCGTTGGGTTCATCTCATCAAAACAAATCCGTAGACATGTAGTTTAATGACTTTAGAGATCGTAGATATTGACACACATTTCGGTACAAAGCGGGTCCAACGACGGACTTTGTTTTGGCCCAAAATTACGAAATTGCCCCTGTTCCAGAATTTGACTTTTGGACAGGCGTTTCCTAGGCATATATTTTATTCCAAACTCGTTCGTGATGTTTGTTTCAGCATCCGGAGCTTCTTGTGGATTTTGACTTTCGTATTGCCTAATTTATCTATTTGTTCTCTTTTTAGATTTTATAAGATATATTGGTCAATAAAAGTAGTCACCAAATTATACTATAAATTTCTAGTTTATTAATTTTGGCTAATAAAAATATGTAGTTTCCTACTAAAACTTTATTTTGACAACTTAGAGTATTGCCTTAAAACATTTTTATTTTTTTATTTTTCAAGTATATATCTAAAAACTATTTTAACTAATAAAAATATATTTTCAAGTAATATGAAATATTTCTAAAATCGTATATATAATATTTATCCAATTTCTTTGATTATCTTTCCGCCCGTGACCAATCCCATTATTCCTATTCTCTCGCCAATTCTATACTACCTTATGTTCACCCTAACTAATTTGGCCCTTTTGGACCCAATGGAACTGTCCGTGCCACCACCCGAGGTTACCTTGTATTGTTGTTACATCGAAGTCGCAGTTCGTGCCACCTTGAACATTGCAGTACACCAGGCGTCCTACCAGGCAAGATACCTTGCTATTAGCTGTTTATTTTACTTTAGCTCATATTCATGCATTTATTCATTAATTAGTTTTTCGCAAAATAAACTGTGCTACACCGTCATGATTAGATAGAATTTTACGGTGTAGTTATATTTTCCGTACTTAATATTATTATGTAATCCAAACTTAGATTTAAGGGACCACCATTTGTGTGTTGCATTCATAGGCCTTGACACATTTTTACCACGAAATTGTGAGTCGCATGTAGAACTCGGACATGCTTGACTGGCTGGCCACCGGTACGTATAAGCCGTGCGATAGAAATAACCGCTAATAGAGGTTGCATGCTTAGTTTGACTTAGCGGTTAATAGAGGTATTGTGTTGTGGATACAACATATTAGTAATTGGGAGGGAAGCACAGTTCCTTGATGTTTGGGCCACATTTACATGCTGCTATTATACCTGAAGCTCCGTTGGAGACGCAGGTTCACCCTATTGTACTGATTCCTTCTGACGTTCATGAAACGTTATGGACGTTTTCTTACTGATTCCCTCTGACGTTCGTCGAATGTTATGGATGGATTGTACTGATTTTCGATGAGAGGGACGATGCCACTGCTATACAGCCCGAGTGCCCATATGTGAAGGATTGTTCTTTATTGCATATTCACTATAGTACGGTTAGGTACCCTATTGCATACATCCCTTATTTTTTATTATATATCACAGTTTATATGGCATGGTGTTTTCTTGTATCTTGTTTCGTCCCTCTGAGGAGCTGGTTATCTCGCCAAGAGTGTGCTCTTATTTTTCGCAAGTGTTCTAGCCGTGGCTATGATCATCTCTATATCTTCGAGGATGATTGCACTTTGACCGTCTTCGCTTCGCTCGTCAAAATCATTCTTTTGTATATCTTATATTTCTTTTCATAGTTGGTAGTGGATTTGTCTCCGCCTAACTACATGTACCAATGACAATTCATAGTTGATTATATGATATCTTTTATTCTTATATTTTGTGGATGGGATTAGTTAGTTGTGGTTTACTGCACTTTATAGCTTATGTATCCATATGAGGCCCATATACTTCGTATAAATATAGCTGGCATGTCTATGTTCCTAGTCCTACGTATTTTGGGACTGGAGCATTACAATATCAAATCAAGCACTGCTACAAAGCACATCCAGAGTTGAATCACAAGCCGGCACCGAAGGTACACAAATTAAAAAGGATTCAGGATCAAAGATCCCCCCTCTCACCTTCCCCCAATTCGTATATCAGATTCGAGGCTAGCCCAGCATCGACCCAGACATCCAATAATATCGACGGGCGGGAAAGTATCCCCACCACCCATAAAAGCACCCACGTCAACACCCACAACAGGTTCGACACCCTGGCGGAAGAAGAAAACACCCATATAGAAGAAGCACACACTAGCACAGCTACTACTACCAGGGAAAACAACCTCTCACCCACCGACATCGCCTGTCCGGCTAACCTAGAAGTAACACCATTCTCCACAACAGAGCACAGAGAGAAGAAGGGAGGTCAGACGACAACAATCCCAACGCATGCTGCTCCACGGAGGGCACCGAGCTCCAGGAGAGTCAATCATCGTGATACATTCAGGCTGTAGATCTTGCCATCATCGGGCTCGAGCAAGTCATCCATTGTCAGTAAGCCATTGACGTAGGAGCATTTACCCTATCAACCAAATTAGGAGCACCTGCTAGCCCAGACAAAGAATCAGAGAACCACAATACAGAAGATGACCCCTCGAGCACACTCCAGAAGCAGAACCCTGACAAGCTAGCAGCGAACAAAAGACAGATTACTAAAGGGGACACCGAGTCCACGGCAATGACTACCTGGTCAGCCGCGGAACTCGTCAAACACCAACAACAAAACAAGTCAAATGCCTAACAACCTATTCTGGAATGTTAGAGGCCTAGCCAATAAACCAACCTTGAGGAGATTATGCAGCCTCAAGAAAATTCACAAAATCAACATCTTTATCATCTTAGAACCCAAAATCCCCCCTAACAGACTCAAATCGATTCAGCTACAGCAGGGATTCCACTCCGCCGTCGCTGGAAGACATGACATATGGATCCTTTACTCCTCTGAAGTTAATATCAGCATTGTGCTCGATACCACGCATGCTCCATCGTGTTGGTTAGAGCACCCCACACTTCCGAATCGCGCCCTTCTCTCTGCAGTCCATGGTAGCTGCGACATCATTAACCGCAAATAGCTCTGGGAGGACCTTCTCGACACTATATCCAGCACCTCCTACCCTTCCTGGCTTTGTGTTGGAGATTTTAATACCGTCACTAGCAGAGATGAGAAGACGGGGGGCAGACCTCCACCCTCGGCGGCCATGCTTGATTCCAATAACTTTATCTTCAACACCAACCTGTCTCATCTCCAGTTCACTAGCAGCACATTCACCTTGTGTAACATGCAGGAAGGTGAATGCAGGCAATACTCCCGTCTGGACCGAGCCCTCATCAATACTCAAAGGAAAGACATGAGTATCACATCCAACCCCGCTCACCTTAACGCCACCGAATCCGATCACGCCCCCTCCTTATTGAAATCAATCGTAACTTAAACTATATCAAGAAAAAATTCACTTTCCTGGAATTTTGGTGCCATCACCCTAATTCTTGGGGATTGTTAAGGATGTGTGGTCCAGGACCGACTCCCCCGACCCCTTCCTTCGGGTGGCCAACAAACTCAAGGCTACCAAAAAAGCTCTCACCATTTGGACCAAGCAGGCTTCGGAGATATTTTCCAAGCAGTTTACACCCCGAAGATGATGTGACTCGAGCCGAGGCTCTCTTTTTAACAGAAAATTCGTAAGCCACGAGAATAGCCCTGAACCTTTCCAAAGCCATCCTCAAATTTCGTTTAAAAGTCGAAACTAATTTCTGGAAGCAGAAAGCCAGGCTCAAATAAGACATCGATGGGGATAAAAACACCAGTTACTTCCACGCCTGAGTTAAGGGTCGCAGACAGAAGCTTAACATCCATCAGATTGCCGATGACAACGCGAACATCTTCAAAGACCAATAGGACATTCAACAGGCAGCGACTAACTTCTATTCGTAGCTGTTCTCTAAAGAAAATATCACGCGAGACACCGATTTCCTTTCGAAAATCCCTCGCCTCATCAATGACACGGACAACAACTGCCTGAAGCTCCTTCCCTTAGAACAGGAAGTGAAAGCAGCAGCCTGGGCGCTAGACGCCCATAACGCCCCTGGACCGGACGGCTTTAACGTTATTTTCTTCCGCACATGTTGGGACATCATCAAGACGGATATTCATGAAGCGGTGACAACCTTTTTTCAAGGAGCCAGGTACCCTAGATCTATTTCTTGTGCTAATCTGGTCCTTATCCCTAAGCAGGACAATCCAGAGGCTTTCTGCGAATTTAGATCAATCAGTTTATGCACCTTCACCAACAAAATTATCTCCAAGATTATTGCCATGTGCATGGCCGACTTTCTTCCCAAAATCATATCTAAAGAACATAGTAGCTTTGTTCGGGGCAGAAACATCCAAGATAACATTATGCTGGCATAGGAAATGATTATATGCATGAAATTACCGTCTAGAGGCGGGGACATCGCCACCAAATTGGACATGGAGAAGGCTTATGACAGGATGATTGGCAGTTCATGATCTGGATATACAGAGCTTTCGGCTTCTCGAAAATATGGATCAGTATTATCTGACGATAGATCAACAACTCGTGGTTCTCTACGGTGATCAACGGGCAAGCGGACGGCTTCTTCCATTCCAGTCGGGGAGTTAGGCAAGGAGACCCTCTTTCGTCTACTATTTTCATCATTGCAGTGGAAGCCCTCAGCAAAAATATTAACAAACTGCCTAGGACCCCTAACTTCAAACATTTTTATACCGTTAGCGGATGTCCGATCATTACTCACCAAGCTTAGGTCGACATCCTTATCTTCTCTTTCGGAGAAGCAGGGTCTGTAGAAGCCATTCAGAATGTTCTCCTTCGATACGCTCGTTGCTCTGGCTAAAGAGTCAACCCCAGAAAGAGCATCATTTATGTCCACCATAAAGCCAACAGAGAGCAAACCGCTACATTAGCCAAAATCACCTCCTTCTCTGTCGCTTATCCTCCTTTCTCCTACCTCGACTGCCCGCTGGTATACGGCAGATCAGCCGCGGCCATCTTCGAGGGTCTCATCGAAAAAATTAGGAAAAAATAGAAGGTTGGCATAACGCTACACTATCGCCAGGCGGCAAAATCATACTGATTAACCATGTGCTCTCTTCCATCCCCATATACACGCTCGCATCATGCGCCCCCCCCCCGAAGATGGTTCTCAACTTCATCGAGAACCCCTTTGCCAACTTCTTCTGGGGCCACAATGACGCCAAAGACAAACACCATTGGGCCAGCTGTGACTCCATGGCCAAGCCTACCAACGAGGATGGTATGGGATTCTCCCGACTGCATCACATCGTAGACGCTTTCTTCATGAAACTATGGTGGATGCTTCGTGTCGGCCGCAACCTCTAGGCTCGCATCATGAAGGCCAGATACTTCAAACACATTCACCCGGTTGGCGCCATCAGCAATAGCAGATCATCCGCGGCTTGGAGACGCATTCTGTATGGTCGGACTCTCGCTGAACCAAAGATTCGCCTTCAGCTGGGCGCAGCAGATTCAGCTATTTTCCTTGAAAGATGGATGGGAGACGACCTTATCCCTTGACTACCGGCCGCACTAGCTTCCGGCAAGATCAAAGAATTGTGGAACGATGGTGACAACTGGAAGGGGAAGAGAGTCCGAGATTGGAGTGGTGATGAGGCTGCGACCACCCTGCAGAATTCCAGATTGAAGATTGGAACGGACGAAGACTCGCTCTCGTGGTCGGAGAGCACAAACGGCGCATTCAATGTCGCCTCCGCGAGAAGGGTCGTTCGCGGTCCCGGACCTTCTGTCCCTATATTGAGCCCTATTCTGGCACCCATATATACCAAAGAAATGGTCATTACTGGTCTAGCGAGCTGTCCGCAAGAAACTCCCCACAGACGACATCCTCACCACCATCGGCTTCAGCCTACCGTCAGCTTGCCATTGTTGCGTCGTGAAACAGTTGGAAACGATTGACCACATCCTCCGTAACGATGATTCTTCGGCCACCGTTTGGGCATCCATATCCCAACGTTGCAGTATGACTATTGTTGGTGGAAGCTTCAACCATGTTCTTGCAATCTAGGCCAACGTGTCGTATTGCCACCAGATCGTTGCAGCCGCCACAACGTGGGTTATTTGGAAGAATCGCAACAAAGCTAGATACGAAGGGCGCCAATTATCCATCGCACAACTCACTCAAGAGGTCATCCGCCAGAGTCTTAAGACCGGTCGTCTTTGCAACCATGGACAGCAGGAGTTCTGGGATTTTCTGTCCTCCTAATTTGGTCAGGAGAGGCCCCCACTCCCTTTGTATTTTCTCTTCGTCTTTTTGCGCTTACTTGTAAAGGCTTCGGCATTTTGCTCCTTGAATGAATAAAAATGGGGGTTTTTTGAAATATTATATATATACATACATATATATATATATATAGATATATATATATATATATGTGTGTGTGTGTGTGTGTGTGTGTGTGTGTGTGTGTGTGTGTGTGTGTGTCTCCTATGGTTGCATACTCACAATCCTCTGTTTTTCGATACCACCCCTCTGGTACTCGATTTCTGGAACCTGGATTGATACATACATAATGTGTTATACATATATAGGTCTATTAACACACACCCCAACCGTATCATTCATAATGTGTTATATATATATGTGTGTGTGTGTGTGTGTGTGTGTGTGTGTGTGTGTGTGTGTGTGTGTGTGTCTATATACTACCTTAAAAGTTTGCCAAAAATAATGAAGTTTATGGCTGACCATCCCAAGGACTTGGTAATAGGTAATATTACCAAGGGTGTAAGTATTCGTTCCTCAAGTAGAGATATACTTTCCTATGTTGCATTTATTTCACAGCTAGAACCCAAAACTATTGAAGAAGCATGTAGCGATAATTTTTGATTAGATGCTATGCAAGAGGAATTAAATATATCCAATTTGAACAAAATCTAGTTTGGGAACTTGTTTCCAAGCCCATTGATCATCCGATCATTGGCACCCGCTGGGTATTCCAAAATAAACTTAATAAGAATGGTTTAGTTACTCGTAACAAGGTCCAACTCGTAGCTCAAGGATACAGCCAAGAGGAAGATATCGACTACGATGAGACCTATGCTCCAGTTGCGAGATTAGAATCCATTCGCATGTTATGTGCATTTGTATGCTTTCATAATTTTGAACTTATTCAAATGGACGTTGTTTTTCTTAATGGTTTTATTAAAGAAGAAGTTTATGTAGCTCAACCTCCAGGTTTTACTGATTTTAAAAACCCTAATCATATTTTCAAGTTGAAGAAAGCCTTATAGGTTTGAAACAAGCCCCTCATGCTTGGTATGATCCATTAAGCTATTTTCTACTTGATAACGATTTTACAAAATGAAAGATTGACACTACACTGTTTATAAAATCTTTTAATGGAAATCTTATTTTAATTCAGATTTACGTTGACGATATTATCTTTAGATCTACTGATGAATCTCTTTGTAAATTTTTTTTAAAGTGTATGCAGAATGAGTTTGAGGTGAGCATGATGAGAGAACTCAAATTCTTTCTTGGACTGCAAAACAAACAAATCAACAAAGGAACGTTCATTAATCAAATGTCACGACCCGTACCCTGATTAGGGGCACGAGAACGTGGATACGTCTAGCCTACGCCGTAGTGTCGGCGGTAGAATGCTGTATAGGTCCTCTATAATATCTAACATCTAACAACAAGATATATAAACCTGTCATCTCCGCACGGAGGTATAATATAACATCTCAACTCTATATCTCAATCACAAGTCTAGGGAAGATAGAGCACGATATGAAATCAGATAAAGGAATAAACTGAATATAAATAGAGTTATCACACCACACAAAATAGAGGTTCAATACAAATAAATACAAGTCCTGAATATAACTAAGTCTCAACTAACAATCAGAACAATCCGATACAAACTGAAAGCTATAAATACTAGACTAGACTAGGCACCCTCTACTGAGCTAAATGCTCCTCAGGCTCCTGAATGTCAACCTTATATGCCCCATAGAAAGTAGGGCAGTCACCATCATCATCTGTAATATTTTCAACAGATCCATTCAGGACAGGAACGAGTACAAAATCTTAAACAACAGTTCTAGTTATACAATATTGAAAATGTAGCAGTAGATAGAGAGAATATACTAGGTAAAGTAGAGCGTACATGCATCCTGACAGGGTATATCAAAACTGTAATGAGATAAGGCAAGAGAACGGTGTATAACGTGTACAAAAATTTGGAACTGCTATCTATGTGAGTTTAGCACTAGTTTCAACATGTGATCGGCTTAGAACTTGATACAATATTTGGCCTGGCTAATCATACGTGAGTGTATAATTAACACGATACAGTGAGGATACAATGGTGATACAATGCTGATACTGTGGGGTATTGATCACATATCTACGCTAATACCCCCATCTCAGACTAATATAGTGGATCCAACCATGACACGTCATGACATGTAATTCTCTGAGAAGGTAGCTAGCCTTCGCAGGAATCCTGTCTATACAATGCACAAGGAACTAGGAAAGACTTGCTCAGGATATACCAAGAAATACAAGGAATAACATCTCATGACGTAATCCAGACAATACCAATCCGTGTGAACAATGTGTCAAGAGAACAAGGATATCTATACTAAATACTAGAAACAAAGACGATATCATAAAATAGAAATATTATCAGAGAATGTACTCTCCTGAGATCTGGTAGAAATGTAAACACTGTACCGAGGCTCCAAGCTCACAGACCTAAAGATAAAATACTTCATCAAAATAATGTTCTGGAAGTAAAAACAAGTTATACTAAGTCCCTTTAGGTCAATCAAGGTCAATGCAAGTCAAACTAAATCATATTAGGACATACGAGGTCATACTAGGTCATAGCAAGTCAAAACAAGTTAAACTAGGTCAATCTAGGTCAAGGGTTGACTTACAGATGACTTTTGGTCAACTGATCAACCCTAGGTCAACTCTAGATCGACCAAGGCTAATGTTGACTAATAGTTGACTTTCGGGCAACCAGTCAACTTTGGTCAAGTTATGGGCATTTCTAAGCAAAGTGTTGACTTTCGGTTGACTTTTGGTCAAAATAGTCAACCGTGGTCAACTGGAGTCAAAACTAGTCTAAACATCCTATTCCTAACATTACCAACCAAGACATCCAAAATCTAACCATATCTTTAGCATGTTAAACTCATATCTTAGTTATAGGTAATACCTTAACTCTTATCCCATTATCCTACCAAGGTAAACTCGTTACCTTAGCCTCTAACCCATACCCTTGCCTACATTACCCCCACCCTACTTATCTTTCAATACCCTACTAAGGTGTTATAACACTCTACCCTCGTATCTCGATACCATATCTTGGTATCTTGATACCTTACCTTGGTTATAAGGTAAACACATTTACCTTGAAGGTAAAGGTAAATCTCAATTACCTTGAGATACTAACTTGAGTATCCAACGATACCCACTATTCTAAGATCCCACTCTTAGTATCCTAAGATACTAAGATAGGATACTAACTATCTATAGGTTTTCAACATCTAGACACTAGTTAATACTAACATATCATAGGAATCTAACATATCAAAATCTAACCAATACCTCAACTAACAACATTCTAACATATAACTTCTAACCATCTATTCTAACTTAGAAACCTAACACAACTAACATCCACTAACTAATATCTAACCATAAAATATATGTATATATATCCATCTCTAACTCTAACCAACTAACATATGTCATCTCTAACTAACAATAACATAGACTAACACAACTAACTATCTAACTTATATAAGATATCACTATCAAACTTCTAAGATACCTCTAACCTCTACATAGATGCTAACATAACCACTAACATACTAACATATCCATACATACAACATCTAAATTCTTCTCCACTTCAATACTAACACACACACAAACACATATACCAAATCCACCTCCCTCTCTTCTAACACACCCACACACATCTATATACAAACACACTACCACTCAACCAAAACACAAATCACTCAACAAACCACACTAGCCTCAAGCCAAATCGGATGGCATGATCCTACCAACTCTCTCACCTTCATAACACACACACTATACTACCATCTATACAACATCAAATGCATACTAGCATATATCCTCTATCAATCTCACTTCTCTCCACTAACCACACACATCCTTATCTCATTCAAACACACACACTATACTAACATATATTACATAACAATAATATATATATATATATATATATATATATATATATATATATATATATATATATATATACTATATCATACATATTCTTGACAACCTATGATACCTATATTCACATGATATCCATACTACATAGGCTCATAGGTTACACAAAATGCCTATGTCATATAGTCACTCTTATACTAAAAATCAATACTGTACCAATTGGGCCTTCACTAAATTCTAAGATTAAAGTATGTTGTAGCCCTTCGTATTGGCTTTCCGAAACATTAAATGGATCGTATTTTCGTGTCCGAAAGCCCCCGAAATTGCGAAAACACCGAAACGCATTCATCTTTCGAATAGCTGATACTCAAATAATTTTATAGAAAGTTCTAAAACGAATTTGGCCTATTATTATATATATTTGGAAAGCTAACTTCGATACGGTTCTTTTAGAAAAATGGAAGATAAATTGGATTCTAAGCTAAAAGTTATGACATTTCTAAGTTGCTTTAGTTAATAAAAACGTGGATAAAAATTATGACGAATTTGGGTTGGCCAAGAACTTGGATACCAACATAGGTATCCAAATGAAACTCATTCTAACCACCCTAACAAAGATCAATCCACTCTCTAACCATTCTAAAACCGAATTTAAATATCTGTTTAAACTATTATCATACATACATACACATGGGGTGTCCTAATTTGGGATGTATCAAGTAGGACACAAGACACACCTATAACATCCTCAAATGGACTCCTAGTGGTCTCAAAATTGAATCTAAAGGGGACACATGCATGGGGGTGGATCCTTTGGATTCAAAACTAATTAATATACAAAGAAAATCAAGTTAGAGGATAGGTTTTACCTATTGGAAATGGTATCCCAATGTAAATCTTTAGGACAATGCTCCGATACGAAGATCTATCCAAAATGACACCTTCCTTTGCACCTTGCCCAAATTCTTGGATAGAATCCTTCCTTTATGGTGTGGGATGGATTAGGAGAAGTTTGGATAGAGGAATGTGTGGAAAAGGAAATCAAAGCAAAGAGGAAAGCTCTCTAATTTGGGAAAGAACACTTAGGGTTCTATGTAGAGGTAAAAAGAGGCAAGGATTTTCTTAAGGATTCATTATAGGAAGGGAGGGGGCACTTGATGGCTGGTCATTAGATGAATTATGGTTAGTTTTATATATAGATGAGTGGCTAGGGCTTGTCCACCCAATTCCAAGCCTTCCTATTGGTTCAATTAGTCGTAAGGTTTTTTTCCACAAATATCCTAAGGGGTAAATATCCTACTATAAAATATCTAGATATTTTTAATCTAACTTAACCATTAAGTCTCTAACCTTCTAACTAAACCTCCATGAACATCATTAACATCTAGATTTAGTCAAAACTAGGTTAGTCTCTAACAATTCAATTAGCACAATATTAATTAATCAAAATTCATTTTCATTAATAAGTCAAAAAATGACCAAAATATCCTTAGACTAAAAAGTCACAATTAGTCATCCTAATCACATGGTTAGGTCCCCATGGTCATGATTAGTCTCTAGGTCATGTAGTCTCTAGGGTTACACTAGTTAACCATTAAAATCATAATTCAACATTTTAAATAGTTTTAAAATAATTAAAAATTACCAAAAATTATAACATGGTTTAAATATCATTATTACATGATTATAATTACAAAATTTCAAAATTACCCTTATTTTAGAAATTGGGTACTACAAGTCTACCCTCCTTAGAAAAATTTCGTCCTCGAAATTAAGATGGTCGTACTCCTTCTAGGTTAAACCCCCAACAATCAAGGTCAAGAAAACTATATCTAAAACATGCAAATTGTGGTCCTACTGGTCATGATATCACGGTCTTGATCAGGGTCACTATACTATCTATTACAGCACAAAACATCCTGACAGGTACTAATGGTATCACATAATAAGATGGAAAGAAGAACAGGAAAGAAAGACCTGCTAACCCGTCACCCGTAGCGTCGGTCTACTCGACTGTCAGCACAAAAGTCTTGCCCCTCTGGGGTATATCCCTCTAATGGTGCGGGGTACGGTGCTGCACTACAGGTGGCCTAGCTCCCTCTGTCTAATCCTTGATACTCAAGTAATATCCATACTAATATTCCACTCTATTATACTTGGGCACCATCTATATGGCATCTATTCTGTAATCTGATAATCATACCCATCTATCCAGAACCATGTTACCAGAGTCCTCGTCATACCAGTAAGTATAGCTGCGATAATCCATAGAGTCTGTAACTAATGTACATACCTCTAGAATTATGGTATTTGAAATTTTTTGTATTGCCGCTTGCTTGGCTGCAAAAACTTTAAATTCCCACACCAAGAAAACATCCAAAATCAGACTCTATCTCATCGCCAAACCAGCTAATATGGATGTAGAAGACTCTAGATTCCATGACTGAGGCAACCTAGCCCATAATGTTATCTTGGTAGAAAATCAAGTCAATAATAAACACCAAGAATCAAATTCAACGATGAACAAGGAAGTAGACAAAAACTGTCGGAATCGAATTTCGAGATAGTTTATAATGAGATTCTCAAGGGTCATCCCAGTAATCATCTCAAGTAGTCCTAACTGTGATTCAGTAACTCTCTATACTGCCTAATCCTATATCCTAACAGCAGGCTCGTAGCAGCACTCTAAGTCGAGCACCACTACGAAATCGTACTAGTTGCGACTCTGACCTGCATGGGCCACCACAAAAACGTGTCACGACCCGCACCCTGTTTAGGGGCACGAGAACGTGGGTACGTCCAGCCTATGCCGCTGTGTCGGCGATAGAACGCTGTATAGGTCCTCTATAACATCTAACATCTAACAACAAGATATATAAACCTATCATCTCCGTACGGAGGTATAATATAACATCTCAGCTCTATATCTCAATCACAAGTCTAGGAAAGATAGAGCACGATATAAAATAAGATAAAAGAAGAAACTGAATATAAATAGAGTTATCACACAAAATAGAGGTTCAATACAAATAAATACAAGTCCTGAATATAACTAAGTCTCGACTAACAATCGGAACAATCCGATACAAACTGAAAGCTATAAATACTAGACTAGACTATGCACCCTCTACTGAGCTAAATGCTCCTCAGGCTCCTGAATATCACCATCATATGCCCCAAAGAAAGTAGGACAGTCACCATCATCATCTGTAATATTTTTAATAGGTCCAGTCAGGACAGGAGCGAGTACAAAATCTCAAACAACAGTTCTAGTTATACAATATTAAAAATATAGCAGTAGATAGAGAGAATATACTAGATAAAGTAGAGCGTACATGCATCCTGACAGGGTATATCAAAACTGTAATGCGATAAGGCAAGAGAACAGTGTATAACATGTACAAAAATCGGGAACTGCTATCTATGTGAGTTTAGCACTAGTTTCAACATGTGATCGGCTTAGAACCTGATACAGTATTTGGCCTGGCTAATCATACGTGAGTGTATGATTAACACTATACAGCGAGGATACAATGGTGATACAATACTGATACAATGCTGTTACTGTGGGGTATTGATCACATATCAACGCTAACACCCCCATCCCTGACTAATATAGTGGATCCAACCATGACACATCATGACACGTGATTTTATGAAAAGGTAGCTAGCCTTTGCAGGAATCCTGTCTATACAATGCACAATAAACTAGGAAAGACTTGCTCAGGATATACCAAGAAATATAAAGAATAACATCTCATGACGGAATCCAGACAATACCAATCTGTGTGAACAATGTGTCAAGAGAATAAGGATATCTACAATAAATACTAAAAACAAAGACGATATCATAAAATAAAAATATTATCAGAGAATGTACTCGCCTGAGATCTGGTGGAAATATAAACAGTGTACCGAGGCTCCAAGAAAAATTACAGACCTAAAGATAGAATACTGCATCAAAATAATGTTCTGGAAGTAAAAACAAGTTATACTAAGTCCCTTTAGGTCAATCAAGGTCAATGCAAGTCAAACTAAGTCAAACTAAGTCATATTAGGTCATTAGGTCATAGCAAGTCAAAGCAAGTTAAACTAGGTCAATCTCGGTCAAGGGTTGACTTACAGTTGACTTTCAGTTGACTTTTGGTCAACTGGTCAACTCTAGGTCAACTCTCGATCGACCAAGGCTAATGTTGACTAACAGTTGACTTTTGGTCAACCAGTCAACTTTGGTCAAGTTATGGGCATTTCTAAGCAAAGTGTTGACTTTCGGTTGACTTTTGGTCAAAATAGTCAACCGTGGTCAACTGGAGTCAAAACCAGTCTAAACATCCTATTTCTAACATTACCAACCAAGACATCCAAAATCTAACCATATCTTTAACATGTTAAACTCATATCTTAGTTATAGGTATTACCTTAACTCTTATCCTATTACCCTACCAAGGTAAACTCGTTACCTTAGCCTCTAACCCATACCCTTGCCTATATTACCCTCACCCTACTTATCTTTCAATACCCTACTAAGGTGTTCTAACACTCTACCCTCGTATTTCGATACCGTATCTTGGTATCTTGATACATTACCTTGGTTATAAGGTAAACATATTTACCTTGAAGGTAAAGGTAAATCTCAATTACCTTGAGATACTAACTTGAGTATCCTACGATACCCACTATTCTAAGATCCCACTCTTAGTATCCTAAGATACTAAGATAGGATACTAACTATCTATAGGTTTTCAACATCTAGACACTAGTTAATACTAACATATCATAGGCATCTAACATATCAAAATCTAACCAATACCTCAACTAACAACATTCTAACATATAACTTCTAACCATCTATTCTAACTTAGAAACCTAACACAACTAACATCCACTAACTAATATCTAACCATAAAATATATGTATATATATCCATCTCTAACTCTAACCAACTAACATATGTCATCTCTAACTAACAATAACATAGACTAACACAACTAACAATCTAACTTATATAAGATATCACTATCTAACTTCTAAGATACCTCTAACCTCTACATAGATTCTAACATAACCACTAACATACTAACATATCCATACATACAACATCTAAATTTCTTTTCACTTCAATACTAACACACACACAAACACATATACCAAATCTACCTCACTCTCTTCTAACACACCTACACACATCTATATACAAACACACTACCACTCAACCAAAATACAAATCACTCAACAAACCACACTAGCCTCAAGCCAAATCGGATGGCATGATCCTCCCAACTCTCTCACCTTCATAACACACACACTACACTACCATCTATACAACATCAAATACACACTAGCACATAACCTCTATCAATCTCACTTCTCTCCACTAACCATACACATCCTTATCTCATTCAAAGACACACACACTATACTAACGTATATTACATAACAATAATATATATATATATATACATATATGTACTATATCATACATATTCTTGACAACCTATGATACCTAAATTCACATGATATCCATACTACATAGGCTCATAGGTTACACAAAATGCCTATGTCGTATAGTCACTCTTATACTTAAAATCAATACTGTACCAATTGGGCCTTCACTAAATTCTAGAATTAAAGTATGTTGTAGTCCTTCGTATTGGCTTTCCGAATCTTCAAACGGATCGTATTTTCGTGTCCGGAAGCTTCCAAAATCGGGAAAACACCGAAACGCGTTCATCTTTCGAACAGCTGACACTCAAACAATTTTTCAGAAAGTTCTAGAACGAATTTGGCCTATTATTATATATATTTGGAAAGCTAACTTCGTTACGGTTCTTTTAAAAAAAATGGAAGATAAATCAGAGTTCTAAGCTAAAGGTTATGATATTTCTTAGTTGCTTTGGTTAATAAAAACGTGGATAAAAATTATGACGAATTTGGGTTGGCCAAGATACTTGGATACCAACATAGGTATCCAAATAAAACTCATTCTAACCATCCTAACTAAGATCAATCCACTCTGTAACCATTCTAAAACCGAATTTAAATATCTATTTAAACTATTATCATACATACATACACATGGGGTGTCCTAATTTGGGATCTATCAAGTAGGACACAAGACACACCTATAACATCCTCAAATGGACTCCAAGTGATCTCAAAATTGAATCTAAAGGGGACACATGCATGGGGGTGGATCCTTTGGATTCAAAACTAATTAATATACAAAGAAAATCAAGTTAGAGGATAGGTTTTACCTATTGGGAGTAGAATTCCAATGAAAATCGTTAGGACACTGCTCCGATACGATATCCAAAAGGACACCTCCCTTTGCACCTTGCCCAAATTCTTGGATAGAATCCTTCCTTGATAGTGTGGGATGGATTAGGAGAAGTTTGGAAGGAGGAATGTGAGCAAAAGGAAATTAAATCAAAGAGGGAAGCTCTCTAATTTGGGGAAGAACACTTAGGGTTTTATGTAGAGGTAAAAAGAGGCAAGGGTTTTCTTTAGGATTCTTTATAGGGAGGGAGGGGGCACTTGATGGTTGGTCATTAGATAAATTAGATTTAGTTTTACATGTAGATGAGTGGCAAGGGCTTGTCCACCCAATTTTAAGCCTTCCTATTGGTTCAATTAGTCATAAGCCTTTTTTTTCACAAATATCCTAAGGGGTAAATATCCTACTATGAAATATCTAGATATTGTTAATCTAACTTAACCATTAAGTCTCTAACCTTCTAACTAAACCTCCATGAGCATCATTAACATCTAGCTTTAATCAAAACTAGGTTAGTCTCTAACAATTCGATTAGCACAATATTAATTAATCAAAATTTATTTTCATTAATAAGTCAAAAATGGCCAAAATACCCTTAGGCTAAAAAGTCACAATTAGTCATCCTAATCACATGGTTAGGTTCCCATGGTCATGGTTAGTCTCTAAGTCATGCAGTCTCTAGGGTTACACTAGTTAACCATCAAAATCATAATTCAACATTTTAAATAGTTTTAAAATAATTAAAAATCACCAAAAATCATAACATAGTTTAAATATCATTATTACATGATTATAATTACAAAATTTTAAAATTACCCTTATTTTAGAAATTGGGTGCTACATCAAGCCAAGTACATAAAAGACTTGCTAAAGAAGTTCGATCTGGAAATCGTCAAACCTCTTGGCACTCTGATGGCAACTTAAACCAAGCTTGATACTGATGAAAAAAGCAAACCGGTCGACATACGCAAGTATCGAGGTATGATTGGTAGTTTGCTTTATTTAACTTCTAGTCGTCCTGATATAATGTTTAATGTTTGCTTGTGTGCACGTTTCCAAGCTAACCCTAAGGAATCACACTTGTGCACGATTAAGCGTTGTAGGAACTCAAAAATAATTTGTCGCTACTCATAAGATGGTGCTAGGATTCAGAATGGCACTGGTCACTGGGTTGTGCGAGACTTAGGTGGTGCTAGGGTCAGGTGGCGCGTGCACCACGTGGCAAGCCTCCTCGAGAAGCTGTAACAGTCGCAATAATGACTGACAGCTCGTCTGTCAAAGGAAATCTCTTCGAACCCTTGGAAGCATGGCGCTCGAAAAGACTGTGTCAGCTTTGTAATATGCTGACAGCTAGCTCGCACCAGCTATTAAGTGGCACGAGGTAGTTAATGATGACAAAACTGATAGACTATTTAGGAGGCACCACCTATCAAACTGGCGCCACCTAATCAATTTTTATCCAGAAGTCAGATGACGTGGTGTGTATGCCACTAAATTTGAAGAACGTGTCTACTACACTACCCATGACCACATGCATCTCTCTCACAGAATGTCATGTGTCCTTAGCAGTTCGAGTAACCGTTTGCGCAACTGGATGAATGGCGTACAAAACATAGTATGGGCCACCCAGAATAACTACTTGACAGTTATTTCAGGATTCTATAAATAGAGTTTCAAATCAGTTCTAAAGCATCACTAATGATCATAATCTCCTGACAAGGTGTTGAGGCATTCTCCAGAGGCTCGTGTCTTCGATATCACATCGTCCAAGGGATAAAGTGATTGTCTTCTAATCAGATTTCTATAGTTGTACTTTTCCAGAAATTAATTGTACTTTTTGTACTTTCTTTCTTTTTTTAGTTTATAGATAAAACCTTTGTTTTTTGCAAACAAAAATGTTGAACAAAAATGGCGACTGCTGGGGACAACTTTCTTTTCCGATGAGAAGGTTGACAACTCAATGTGATACGCGTCGATTGGCAAGACGCAGAAGACCTTGGCCGTCCAGGTTGACCAAACAGCCTATGAAGCTATATTGGTGCTGGCGGTGCCAAGCGCGCTACTATTGCTGCCAAGAACAAGGTGCACGCCATTTGGACTCCGAAATCCTTCAAATCACCAATTACAGCTTCTATGCAGACTGCGCCCACTACTGCCCTGGCGTAGAACAAGGGGAAATGCCCTTTGGCTACTCCCTCTTCCTTCCCAGTTCTTAACTTGGGAGAGGACCTATTTATTTCTGCTCCTGTACAGAACAAAGGAAAGCTCCCTTTGGCACTTCCTCGTGCTTTTGTGCCCACTGCTGCCATACCGCAAAACAAGGGGAAATGCCTTTTGGCTAATCCCTCTTCTTCCCCAGTTCTGAACTTGGGTAGGAACCTATCTATTTCTGCTCCTATGCAGAACAAAGAAAAGCGTACTTTAGCCTTTTTTCATTCTTTTCCAGTCCTTAAGTTGGCGGAAAATACTCATGATTGTGCCCCTGTACCAATCATGGTTCAAACTCTTTTGAACAGAAGTTCTACTTCTCTTAACAGTGATAACCAAGTCTCTAGCAAGAAAGTAAACTCTGCTTATTTGTGCCATACTAATCGCACTGGAGTAGGGTGTGCAGAGCAATAAGGTATTTTGCCTACTCCTAAGCACCAAGCACCAACCAAATCCAAATCAGGATCTGCCAACTCTGCGCATATCAATGTCCAAACAGGAAAAATTGATGGTGTCCCAAACAAACACACAGGAGGCGCACCTTCTTGAGGTTCGTTCCTATTGTAGAAGCATGGAAAAGAATAAAGAAAGGCCTATGCGGCTCCGACAGAAAAGATCTCCATGCGGCTCAGGATCCCCATGCGGCTCAAGAGTCCATGTAGCTCAAGGGGCCATACGGCTCGGATAGTTCTATGCGGCCCAGAAAGAAGCCACGTGGCCATCAACACTTCTTCTCTACATTCGGCTGCATTTAATGCCTTGACGGCTGCTCTGACAAATGACAGCTACAACAGCTCTGACATAAAGACGCAATAATGACTGACATGATGGCGTGTCCCTAGAAAAGAGGAGAAAATCTCCTTACAGCTGGCAAAATCCAATAAGTCCCGAGGCCACTCCATGCGGCTACTGCAGTTATACGGTCGCCCACTTTATGCGGCTGCCTATCCCCATGCGGTTGCCCATCCTCATGTGGCTTCCATCCCCATGCGACTGCCTATCCCCATGCAGCTGCCTATCCCCATGCGGCTGCCCATCCCCATGCGGCTGTCCATCCTCATGCGGCTGCATGTTTCATACGGCTGAGAGGACCACCCGTATGCGGCTCTGCCAGGACGGTCCAGTTGAGACACGTGGCGCTCTTCGCAATAATTGAGACACGTGGCAGTCTTATCTTTCCTGGAATTATGGGTGCTAACAAATCCTGACAAAAGCATATTTGTTGCGAGCGTCATAATTGCCCAGATCAAATCAAATCAAGCAAATTAGACACGTGGTAGGCTATCACAAATCAAAAATATTCATGGCAATCAATATTTATTGCCCACAGAGATTTGATGTAATCCACATTAATTAACTCTAACCATCCGAGCGCTCCACATACTGTTATACGGGCCTCTGATCGGAAGTTGTACAGAACCGCTCGAGTCCAGCCCCCGGCGGCAAACAGACAGAGTGGTTTCCAAAAGTCTTCCAAAACCCAGGAAGCAAACATGGTCATTCCAGACCCATCTGACTTGCGTGAGGTTATCCTCCACAAGCGCAAGGAAAGAGAAGAGGTCTCGGTGTGCAAAGAGTCCTCCCACGGACATCACTACACCCAAGTCATTGTCAACTGCTGTTGTAACAATGCGGCGGTACGAGAATACCGGCAGTCCGTCTTCCAAAGATTACAACAGCCAAGCTCAGAGGATGAGGCGCCTCCCGTCGTCTCCTACAGCTCTACTCAGAAAATCCCCGTCGATGGAAGAGGGAAGAAAATAAATGTTTCCAGCCCGAAGATTTCAACCACTGTGACTAAGAAACTGTCGTCTAAACGGTTGCCCACCACCGAAGTTTTCCAAGGTACCCATTCAAAGACGAAATCTGCTACAGTGGGAGATTCATCATCCACATCACTGAGGGATACTGGAACTAGGGGTAGGACTCCTCCGAACATCCACGACAATCCGATGTTCTAAGGAGACGAGCCGGGGGAAACAACTCTTCCATCAGATACAGCAGGTGCCGACGTCCCCGAGGACGTCTACGACTCTCAAGACGAGACAAGCTCGGAAGCTGGGGGTACTATTCCTTCTGAGTCCAAACTAGAGGAGAACATTCCTACATACCCCGATGACTTCTCGGTGCAGGGATATGATTCGAAGAGCACGTCATCCACCGTTCCTTCCACTTCTACTCATGTAAGGACGACATTTATGACAAACGACGAACAAGATGGTCCTAGTGATCGCCAATGCATCGACACTCTGGAGGCCATACTGCACACTTTGGTCAAATCGGTGGACGAGATCAAAGCAGTCCTCCCTACTCTGCAAGGAGGGACGCTTGGCCAAACAAGCTTGGGTCCTACGGTCAATGCGGACTCGAACTCAGCGGTACCAAACCTGGGCAATAATCCTCCTGAAATGTCGGCTTCTACCGCTGCAGACGAGGCCAGGAAGGCAAAAAGAGAGGTCCAGGGGCTCCGGGCCATGTTCTATACCCGAGAAAACTGCCAAGACCTCAGGATACGACAACCGTATCCCTCTGCATGGAGAGATGTTCCCTTCCCACCAAAATATAAACCATTCCACATCAATCCATATGATAGGAAGACATCTGCAAGTCGATACATCACTTACTTCGAGGTCACCATCGACCACCTGTCTCATAACGCTGCTATCCTTACACGATTATTCATCGGGGCATTGGAAGGGGTCGCCTTCGACTGGTACTGCAACCTGTCAGACAACTGCATCCACTCCTTCGCCAGCTTCAAGCGCATGTTCTTGGAGAGATTCTACGAAGTAGGACAGGACGTCACAATGTCCACCCTCGTGGACGTCGTTCAAGGGGAGAAAGAGCTAACAAGAAATTATATCAAGCAGTTTCGCCAAACCGCAATGAAGCTGCCTTCTGGCAACCCTGATTCCTCCTTGATTGAAATTTGCCAAAAGAGACTGCTTCCAACAATCATCCTCTGGATGGGTGAAAGTCAATTCAAGGACTGAAAGACATTCATCATCAGTGCCACTAGCGTCGAAGACAGGTTGAAGAAGGCTCGCCAACTGGGATTACACATCTCGGAGGGAGAGGACAAGGGCAAGCGCCCTAATACCAACAACAATAATGGTGGTAACTCCTCCAACATTCGGGACAGCAAGGACAAGCAGGCTATGGTGGCCGATACAGCCCAGAAACCTGAGTCAAAACTGGCAGACAAGCAATGGCCGCAAATGAGCTACTCCTTTGAAGACGGCCATGTCAAGCCCATCTTGGACATGCTCATACAAGGAGATAGAATTCAGCTTCCTCTACCAAGACGGGAACCTCGGCCGACAGAAATGGAGAGCCCAAAGTACTGTCATTACCACTGCTACGTCCACAATGCTACACACGACTGCTACCAACTGAAGTGATACATCTAACATCTCATCGATTCAAAGGCTCTGGTCATTGACTTCGAAGAGGTAACCGTGGCAGCCAACATGGTGTCTGTACAGTTTGGCAGCTTTCCTTCGACAGAGACTCAAGACGGCATGGTACCCATCCCTCGGGCGACAATAGAAATTGCTAATCTTCCACCTCCTCGAGATCAAGCTACTGGTCTGGTACCCCTCACCACGTCACGGGGGGAGGTCATATGGGTCCATCCAGACTTGGTACCTGAAGTGACTCAGCCCGTACCACTCCCCATTGGCAAGACGAAGAGTAGAAAGGTCAGATCCTGTCGCACAATTTTGACAGATGTCGAAGAAGCCACAGCTGTCGTCACTCGGTCTGGTGCTCAATCCCAGCCTACGCCAGATAACTCGACTGAAGAACATCAGCCGGCTATTGCTGACGCTCCAGGACCTTCTCAACCTCCAACGACCGACAAGCCTAGGCCGAAGGAGACTCGCTTTGACAAATCCCTCCGAAAAGAGGCATCTCATGGGCTAGAGAGGCCCTACAACTTTGACATCTTGGTACAACTGGCTAATACACCGGCCAAATTGTCATTATACGAGCTCCTGAGACTCTCCAAGGATGTTCGTGCGGCTTTGAGCGATGCACTCCAGAATGCCGACGCATATCTAGCTCAGGTCAACCTCACGGGAGAGGGACCGCCTGCAAATCTCCAAGACAGCACTTGCACAAGAGCGATGCCCAATATTGTCTTCACGCCGCAGGATATGCTCATCAAAACCAATCTGCACGATTGCCCGTTATACTACACTGGATACATCGGGGACATAAAGGTGGATCGGATGCACATTGATCCTGGTTCTTCCATAAGCATCATCCCGAAGGGTCTCTTATACCATCTTCGCATTCCTATGCATCGCCTGATGCCAACAAGCACCGCCATCAGCGGTTTCAATTCGGCAGGAGCTACCCGATTGGAAAGATTCGCTTGAAGTGCCAAATTGGCGATCTTCAGTCAGAAGTGACCTGCTACGTCATAGATGCGGACACTTCCTACAATATCCTCCTGGGGCATCCTTGGACACACGATTACATAATCGTGCCTTCCACGCTGCACCAGTGCTTCAAGTATGTCGACAAACACGGCTTCGTGAGGACAGAATTTGCCGACATCGATCCCTTCAAAGGGGTCGAATCCTACTACTCAGACTCCTGCTTATACGAAAAGTCCAAGAGGCACCTTGGTAAAGGAGATGTGCAAGCTCGAACTGAGACGGCCACAGGATCAGAAGAACCTATGACGATCCACCTCCAAGCTCGTAAACCTGGCAAGACCGTACCCCTTACGACCGTTCTGCGTAAGGATGCAATCAGTCTCTCGGCACAAGAGGAGCAAATGATAATCCGACTGCCAAGGTCCGGCCAAGCGCCAGGACCCACGACGGAGCCACTGACAATCAGGCTGCCTAGAGTCGGCCAGCCACAAACGGAGAAGCTCAATCCCTCCGACAAGCCAATGACAATACGTCTTTCCAAAAAGAATCGTCAGCCCGATGCAAAGTCTGGGGCTTTTAGCGAGCCAACCACTCCCCGCCCAACATCGAGTACTAAACTGGGGGTCGCTAGTTTGCCAACAACTCCACGTTCTGCTCCACAAGCAGAACCCCTGATGATCAAGTTGCCTAAGTCATCCTCTCAGTCTTCATAGCCCCCAATCCAAATACCTCATGCAGAAACAGGGGTATGATCTGGAGACTACGCCAGGTTTGAACTACGGTACTGGTCGACGATTACCTTTAAAGTCGCTGGTCCCGGCTGGCAAACCATAGGACTACTACAACAAGACCCGATGCGGACTGGGATATGTTATGCCTGCAACGACCCCTGAAAGCTCAGATAAGGAATGCGACTGTCATTCACACTCAACTGAATCACCAACTTCTGATTCGAATATCAGCATCGAAAATGTTTTCAGGCAAGTCCTGTCTGTCAATATGGCATTCGTCGATGCTTACGAAGAAGGTGAAGAGTTTCCTGAACTCCTCGAATTAGAGCCATGGGCCCAACAGCTGGATGCGCAATGGGAGAAGCGTTTTGAACAAAGAGAGCCTCCTATGAAGATGAGGTCATGCAACTGGATCTCGGCAGCGACTTTTCTCCAAAACCAATCTTCGTTAGTAAAAGTCTGACAGACGAAGAGAGAGAATTACTACTAGAACTCGTCAAAGAATACATTGATGTGCTCGCCTGGAGCTTTGAAGACATGCCAGGACTAAACCCCGATGTTGCTCTTCACAAGCTCAACATTCGGCCAGATGCAAAGCCAGTCAAACAACAGCAACGACGCTTCCGTCCAGGCATCATGGATGCGATCGAAGCCGAAGTCAACAAACTGATAGCCAGCGACTTCATTCGTGAGGAACAACATCCGGACTGGGCTGCTAACATAGTTCCAGTCCTCAAGATGAGTGGGAAGATTCGAATCTGTATCGACTTTCGCAATCTGAATGAGGCTTGTCCTAAGGATGAGTTCCTTCTCCCTATCACGAACATTATGATCAAAAACACCTGCGGCTTCGAGCGTATGTCATTCATGGATGGATTCTTGGGGTACAACCAAATCAAGATGTCTCCCGACGACAAAAAGTATACATCATTCCGAACACCAATTGGCACATTCTGCTACACGATCATGCCTTTCGGTCTAAAGAATGCTGTCGCCACATATCAAAGAGCTATGAGCATCATCTTTAGAGACCACTTGCGCAAAACAGTAGAATGCTACGTTGACGACATCGCCGTCAAAAGCCGCTCTAAGGAAGATCATCTGCATGATCTAAGGACATTGTTCGACCTGATGCGAACGCACAATTTGAAAATGAATCCCACGAAATCCTTCTTGGGCGTGTCCACCAGGAAGTTCTTAGGTTTCATCATCACCTCCCAGGGTATCCACGTAGACCCTGAGAAGACGAAAGCAATCATGGAGATGAGTCCCCCGAGAAATCTTAGAGAACTCCGAGGCCTTCAAGGGAGGTTAGCTTACATCAGGAGGTTCATTTCCAACCTCTCCGGACAATGCCAGCCATTCACCCATCTCATGAAGAAGGGCATCTCATTCGTATGGGATGAAGAATGCCAGCGTGCCTTCGACAGCATCAAAGAATATTTGTCGAACCCTCCAGTCCTGGTGGCCCCGGTTGCTGGAAAACCATTCCTGCTCTATGTACGGGCAATAGAGCATTCCTTCGGCGCTCAGCTAGCACAAAATAACGATGCAGGCCATGAGCAAGCTATATATTACCTCAATCGAATGATGATCGGGCCAGAGCCCTGATATACCGCCGTAGAAAAGGAATGCCTCGCCCTGGTGTTCGCCATTCAAAAGATGCGACACTATGTCACGGGGCAAACCATACATGTGATATCACGAGTCAACCCCCTCAGGGTCCTCATGACTAAACTTGGGGCACTCAGCTCTCGCCTCGCTATATGGGCAATATTACTGTCCCCCTACCATATGATCTTCGTCCCGCAAAGGGCTGTTAAAGGTCAAGCTCTGGCAGACTTTTTAGCAGTCCACCCAGGCTCAAAGTCGGCCAGAATATACGAAAAAATTCCAGATGAGATCGCCGACTCGCACGCGACCTCTCACGATGATATATGGCGAATGTTCTTCGACGGTGCTTCAAGGACCGGACCCAAGGGCAACATCGTCGTCGGAGTCGGGGTGGTGCTGATTTCTCCTTTCGGACTGGTGATTAATTGTGCTTACCCCCTCACAGAACCCTGCTCTAACAATGTGGTCGAGCAGAATGCTTTAGTCATTGGCCTCCAACTTACAAGAGAGCTGGGGGTAGAATATCTTGAAGCATACGACGATTCACAGTTAATCGTCAATCAAATCCGGGGTTCATACAAAGTCCGCCATGAAGACATGATCCCCTATCACCAAATAGCGATCAACATCATCTCGTCATTTGAAGGGTTCTTTATCGAGCACGTACCCAGACTACAAAATATTGAAGCCAATGCCCTATCAGGCCTTGACGCTTCCCTAGCAGTGCCAAACCATATTCATCGTTCGGTGGATGTGATAGGCCATGAACTGGTCTGTCCCAAGAACAATGTTCAATTTGTGGCGAGTTATTCTGCTTAGACGATCGACGAAGTACCAGACTAGAGACAACCATTCATAGACTTCGTAGTCTGCGACATCCTGCCCGAGAACCCAAAGGAAGCCACCTCTATCAGAAGGCGTTCTCTTAGATTCTTCTACGATACAGAGACAAAAATGCTGTATCGCCGATCCTACGATAGATTATTGCTTCGATGTCTGTCAAACGCAGAAGCTAAAGAAGCCGTACGCGAAGTTCATGACGGTGTCTGCGGGGCCCATCAGCCTGGCCCAAAATTGTAAGACCGTCTTCGCCGAATAGGCTACTACTGGCCCAAGATGGTAGCAGATACGATAGACTATGTAAGAAAGTACAAAGCCTGCCAAGTCCATACAGACTTCATCCACCAGCCATCCGAATTTCTACATTCGACAGTGGCGTCCTGGCCATTCGAAGTATGGGGAATGGATATCATCGGTCCGATCACTCCATCTTCTTTCCGAAGACATCGCTTCATACTCACAATTACGGATTACTTCTCCAAATGGGCGGAGGCTGTCCCGCTTGGAGAAGTAAAGACTTCAAACGTGGTCAGCTTCCTTAAGCATCACGTCATCTACCATTTTGGACTGCCCCGAAGGATCATCCACGATAATGGTCCGCAGTTCGCAAGCCATGCCTTCTATCGATTCTGCGACAAACACCGAATTTAGAATGTTGCTTCGATGCCATACAATCCGGCAGCGAATGGGTTGGTAGAAGCATTCAACAAAACTATCATCAAGTTGCTCAAAAAGTTCGTATCATCCAACAAACGCGACTGGAACGAGAAGCTTGGTGAATGCTTATAGGCGTACCGTACTACAGTCCAAACAGCCACTGGGAACACACCATTCTCCCTGGTGTACGAAAGTGAGGCAGTTCTCCCATTGGAGACTCAAATACCCTCGCTCCGCGTCGCTCTCACTTACCAATTGACGATGGACGATAACTACCATCGTCGTCTACAAGAGTTGGGGGCCTTAGATGAAAAGCGCCTATTGGCTCAGCAACGAATCGAGCTATACCAAGCACGCATCTCTGGAGCCTTCAACAAGAAAGTTAAAATTAGAACATTCCAAGTGGACGATCTCGTTCTGGCAGTTCGGAGGCCGATGGTTATGACTCACAAAACCGTCGAAAAATTTTAGCCAAAGTGGGAAGGTCTATTTATCATTGTGGCTGTATTCTCCAACGGTGCTTACCATCTCGCAAAATAAAATAGAGACTTGCTCATGTTTCCCATCAACGGCACGTTCCTAAAGAAATATTATGTCTAAACGACATTCTCCAAATCCCAGATTATTGAGTTATGTACTCGCTGGTACCGCTGAACTCACATTCAAAAAATCCCAGATTGTTGAGTTATGTACCTGCCGGTACCGCTGAACTCACATTCACAAAATCTCAAATTATTGAGTTATGTACCCTCCAGTACTGCTGAACTCACATTTTCCCCCAAATATCCCAGACTGCTGAGTTATGTACCCGCAGGTGCCTCTGAACTTATATTCCGGTCGCTCTTTTATGTAGTAAGTCATGTATGACCATACCTCTGAACTTATTCTTCTGAAAGAGTTCCTCTCTCATGATCCACTACCCGCACTCTCAGTGCACAAAAAGGGTAACAGATCTACAAAATTCCCAAAACGACCACGTCGATGTTACCTCTGAGTCGTCTCACTTTCGCCAAAAACAAATCACCCCTCTACATAGAACTTCCACGTCCTCATTACCTCTGAGTTGTTCTATGTACCCCTTCATGGAGCCCACTCCTGCCATGTCCTCATTACCTCTGAGTGGGAAGGCTCCATCGAAGAAACCCTCATATTTACCACGTCCTCATTACCTCTGAGTAAGTATGTTGGTTTATCTCTCGACTTATTATCTGTACCCATAACTGGAGTACGCCAACGATAATAGGTCCACAAATGTCTTCCGACGACCACAAATGTCCTCTATTGACCACAAATATCCTCCTCTGAGTCCACTCCTGCCACGTCCTTATTGCCTCTGAGTAGAAAGACTCCGTGGTAAAACCCCCATACTTGCCATGTCCTCATTACCTCTGAGTAAGTATGTTGATTTTCTCTCGTCTTATTATCCGTATCCTGAACCGGGGTACGCCAAGGATAATAGGCCCACAAATATCCTCTGCTGACTACAAATGCTGTACTAAGTTTCCTAGTACATGCACATCATTTCTCATCATGCCCCGGGAGCCCAGCTGCTCCATGGCATTCTTTTCCCCGATACCAGGAACGTCCATGACCACCTTACCGTGGAATTATTCTAGATATCCCCATCAAACTTGTTATCCATACCTAAATCCCAGGTATGCCAAGGGTAACAGGTCCACAAACAGTCTCCCAAGCGGGGCAAACACCACCACAACACCATAAACCCAATAAGTAACACAAATAAAGGGTAAAATAAAATATACTCTTTTATTCGAAAGCCAAAAGTACTACATGTTCTGGGACTGCGTCCCTCTCAAAAAAAGAGAGAGAAAAGAATGAAAACAAAAGAAGGAAAAAGGCCATCTATGGTTCGGCGTCACATAATTCCAGGAGACGATTCCTCGCCAAGGCGGTCCCCCGGTCAAGCCGCTGCTTAGCTCGACGCTTGACCTCCTGAGATAACCGCTCTGCATCATCCAAATATATGTGCGCCCGCCAGCCGTCTTCCATCTTCTTCAGGGCGAGCTCTAGGCTAGCAGAAGCTCGACAAACTCTGTCAGCCTCCTGGATAATCAGCCCCTTTTTGGTACGGGCAGCTTCGAACTCGGACTCCAGAAAAGCTAACTTCCTCTGAAGCTCAAGGATCTGCTTCCGCGTGTCAATGACCCCACGGGAGGCAGTCGCTTTCCGAGCCGTAATATCTACACTCTCGCGGCTCAACTGATCATATAGCTGAGACAGATCGCGAAGGTCCTTTAATATGACCGGCATAGTCTTATCCCGAGTAGCCCTTATCTTCTCTACGAAAGTTATGAGGAAACCGCGCTCTTGATCTATAGCAGCAGGCAGATCAGCCTGCCGCAGCACCTGAAGATGGGCCACCAGCTGATCAGCCTCCAGTAATTTTGCCTCCAGAAGCGCAGCTATCCCCGCCCCACCGGAAAGAGTCTTAAGAATATCAATGTGACCCTGGGCGCATTGCCGGGCCAAGGCAAAAGAGGTCCCCCGTTCCACAGCAGCCGCAACCCCTCTCTTCAGGTGGCGATAGAAGCTTTCAACCATGTCCTGTGACGCTTCGTCCAGAACTTCGGTAGAGGACGGCATCAAAGGAAGTGCGGCTGGCAGTGTTGAAGGAGGCACGCTAGAACTTGCCACCAGGGAGACAAATTCCGAACAGAAAGATACACGGATGGCAGCTAACTCCTCCTCCGCCACCCGAAGAGTCTGGACACTCGGCAAAGCAGAAAAGTCGATTCGCAGAGCCGCCTGAATCGAGGAGGACGCAAAGACCATTGTCCCCTGCCCCAGCTGTGCCGCCATCTGACTTCTCGAGCCGAGCCAGCAGGAGGCTCTTCGATATGAGTCGGAAGAGGAGGAGGTACGCTCCCCTCTGCCAGATCCCCTCCTGCAGAACCCACCCTGACGATGTCCGTCATTGGCACTGGAGGGGAAGGACCTGCATGTCTAGAGCAACCATCAATCAGTCTAACCCGAAGGATGTGATGATATAGCAGATAGGCCTCCTCACAAGTTAAGATTTGGCTTATATTACCAGGGGAGGAGCATGGAGGCTGCAGTTCGCTCGCAGATGCCGTGGTCTCCTCAACAGCGACCTCCAAGTCAAGTTCAGCTGGTTCTTCTGCCCCAGCCACCCCGGAAAGGGATCTAGCTAGTTCAGCATTGCCCTGCTGAAATTCAACTGTCTTAGTGTCAGGTGCAGCAGAGCCCCCGTCACCATGGGTTGAGCCCTCAGCAACGTGGGACTCCCCGGCCGCCTCCAGAAGAACCCCAGCAGAAATAATAGCGGTACACATGTTACTGACCAAAGTGGTCAGGGCCGGATCAACCTCAGCGGCCGAGTCTCGAGAATTCGACTCTTCTGACGCCTGCAAGAGAAAAGGAAAATGATTAATGTCAAAGTTCAGGAGAAAAGAAAGAACTGAATAAAGATGGTAATAACTCGATTTACCTCCGAGGCGGGGTCGACGTCCTTGCTTCTCTCCTTTATTGTAAGCTTGCGACGTCTGGTCGCAGCCCATTTTCGGGAGTAAGGAATATCGCCAACCGGGGAGATTTGCCTGCTACGTTTCCTTACAGGACCAGGTGCAACAGGCGGCTAATCCGCCACCATCTCATCTGGCATAACAGGCGGCTGATCCGCCTCAACATCTTCCACCGGAAGGGAAGAGTTATCTGCATCATGCTCATCATTCTCTTCGTCCGCTGTGGTGGACTCCGAGTCAGGCACGGGAACTGCGTTCGCCCTCTGCTTCCTCGTCCCCTGAGGCTTCTCCACCAGGCCAGTACCCGCGATGAAACAGATCCTCGAGTCAAAATTAACGGAAGGCTTATTCACCGTTACATGGTATAGGGCCGCCATATACAGAATTTCTACTGGTGTCTCGTCATTAGGGACAGAGAAGGTAGTTCGAGTATGAACTGCGTCATAATAATGCCATGCCTTGATACCATCCAAGACGCTACCTTCAAAGCCCAGGCAAGGGCTGGAACTGTCAAAAAATAACTAGCTGTACCCGAACTGGCGGGAGAACCTGCTAGGCAAATAAGGCTCCAGGTAAACGTTGTTGCGGTAACGATATACTAAATGTGCTGGACGGATATTACGTAGCCAACAAAGTAGTCACTCGGGCAAGAGAAGAGAAGGTTCGGTACCATCAACAAGACCTCTCCTCACGTCTTCAGCAGTAAAAGGAGGAACAAACACAAAAAAGTCGTATCCGTCCACTCTCGCCAGTGCCCTTCGACAAGCTGGCATGGTGCTGTACTCCCAGGGCTGATGACGGAATCGAAAAATAAAGGCATCATCAGCCATGACACCATCCTCTGGGCCAGGCCTCATCAAAGATCGGCAGTGCATTAACAGCCACCCCATTAGATAATGGTATGGCAGCTCTACGCGCTCAAAATTCATCGCCGTATCACGAGCGATAACCTTGGACGAAAAGGTGCGAAGGCCGTGATGTATGCTGCATACCATAGCCGGAAGAAGGGCCAGTCTGACCCCAAAAACGAGTTTTATAGCAGAAAGGATGAAGTGGCGACTAAGCCTCTCGATGGAGGCCACCCCTCCTGAGACTACGCAGTTCCGTAGCCCTACCATCAGAAATCCTGCATGGACCGCCTTCTCCGACAGCTGCTGAGTACAATGATAAAAATAACTAAAGGTGTCGGATTGACCCCCAAATGTGTCGCTCGTAGACCCCGATCTCTTGGCGGCCGACACTAGGGTTTGCACCTCTTCCGGGGTTTGAGGATCTCGGAAGGAAACCCGGCCTGAGGCGCCCAACGTGAAAAGGTATGAGACCCAGGTCGTGATGTGAGGAATCGTCCTTTCTGAGCTACCATTCTTCTTGATGGCCGTTTGGTGGCAAGTACTATGGTGACATATCAATTCCCGATATACGACAACAAAACCTGGGAACTTCTGATCTAAACCCTCAAGCTCTTCACTCGTAGGGTGTATACTTCAAAGACTTCTATGCCCCAGGGCACCTTAGAGATAACGTACATCTCGTGAAGAGCAAGTCCTAACTCCCCGGCAGGCGCGAAGAAAGTTCCTGTCCGTCGGTTGTATATTTCCAAGAGGGCCATGAACAACGGCTTATTTATGGGTCAGCCGTGACTGGTACCCTGAATGGCATAGTAGAGGCCGATCTCACGCAGGGTAACCTCGTACTTCTGTAAAATCTACGAAGTCAAATTGGCCCACGTAGGGATAGGGTTTATCCAGTTCGACAGCGCCAACCGGCCGACAGGATAGGATCCCTTCTGCGCAAGCTGGTTTATAAAGGTGTTAGCTTGAGAGAAAGTAAAGTTGGGGCCCGGTACATTTATGAAGGAACCTGGGGCCAATCCCGTCACGCACCGACTGGTCGGTTCCTTTTCCGCATACACAGACTTCAACTGTCCGTTGTAATAGATTTCCTCCACAAAGATCCCTGACCTGCTTGGAGTCAGGGACTCCACCATCTTCCTCTCCAACGGTAACATATTGAACCATGACAGGGGAAAATAGCGCTCCATCGGAGGGATGTGGATCTCCACCCCATCGAGAGTAAAATCCCAGCTCTCGGATACCTCAAGCACTCAGGTATTCTTTATAGACAAAGCATCCCCAAAGAGGAACGTCGGCTTCAGATAATTTCTATCCAATCGCTCTGAGTTCATCATGGCGCAGAGAAAGTAGAAAGGCTGTTTCTTGATGGCAGTCGACCTCTCCGAAGGATCTTTCGGAAGCTGCTTTGTCATATGCTCAACTATATGGTCATACCGATAGCCCATAGCAAAAACAGACAAAAGGAACTAGTTAAAAGAGGGGCTTTGGCTTATGCGGCCCAGTCTACAAAGGACTTATGCGGTTCTATTGTTGAACATGAGCTTACGTGGCATTAATTAGTGTAAGCTTATGCGGCTCTGTTTCGCGTACGCTTATGCTTAAACGAGGCATTTTGCGGCTCAAATCAGAAGAGCGTTATGCGGCTCAATTCAGAAGGAGCCTATGCGGTTTGGTTTTCGTACAACCTTATGCGGATGAATCCAGGAGGAGCTCCATGCAGTTTGGTTCAAAAGAGTCCATGCGGCTCTGATCGACAGGTCATTATGCAGTTCAGTTTATGAAGTATTTATGCGGCCCACTAAGACAACTCCCATGCGGCTCGGACATGGGGTATACCCTATGCGGCTCGGTTATGGGACATGTATGCGGCCCATACAATTCGAACAGTTTACATTAAAGACTTGTGCATAAAGCATGCAACAGAGCCGACTTTGTTAGGGTTTCGAAGCATATGACTTTCCCAATTCCTTATCCTTAACGGCAGGATGAACGTCGGAATGAGCTGTGGGTGCCGCAGCCGACGTCGAGGCCACGCCCTTACCCTTCGCCGCAACCTTTCCCGCAACCTTAGAGGACTTGGGAGCCATTGCTGATGATTAGAGAAGGAAGACGAAGACAAGAACAACAAGTAGGGAAAGAGCAAAAAGTAAAGAAGTCTTTTTTCCAAACACGTTGCTATTTATAGACGGAGCCCATAGACCGACGCATCGATCCGTGTACAGTGTAACCGACTCTTCGGTTATCAAAGCGAAAATTCAAGGCTAAACTCTTGGGATCCTGCCCCAAAAAGCGGCTTTAAATCTGACAGCAAATCAAAGGCAATCAATACAAAGATTTGCACACGTGGCATGAAGACGTGGCAATGAGCCTATGCGGTCAGAGAGCCTATGCGGCCAGAGAGCCCATGCGGCTGGAATGCCCATACAGCTCAGATGGCCATGCGACTGAGGAGGCCATACGTGTGAGACATCCATGCGGCCAGAACATCCTATACGGCTCGAGGAGTTTTTATATGGCCATGCTTCTTATTCAAAGTATTTCAATTTTACAAATAGAAAACTTTGAAGGGGGTCTTGTAGAAGCATGGAAAAGAATAAAGAAAGGCCTATGCGGCTCCGACAGAAAAGATCCCCATGCGGCTCAGGATCCCCATGAGGCTCAAGAGTCCATGCGGCTCAACGGGCCATACGGCTCGGATAGTTCTATGCGGCCCAGAAAGAAGCCACGTGGCCTTCAACAGTTCTTCTCTACATTCGGCTGCATTTAATGCCTTGATGGCTACTCTGACAAATGACAGCTACGACAGCTCTGACATAAAGACGCAATAATGACTGACATGATGGCGTGTCCCTAGAAAAGAGGAGAAAATCTTCTTACAGTTGGCAAAATCCAACAAGTCTCGAGGCCACTCCATGCGGCTGCTGCAGTTATGCGACCGCCCCACTTCATACGGCTGCCTATCCCCATGCGGTTGCCCATCCTCATGTGGCTGTCCATCCCCATGCGGCTGCCTATCCCCATGCGGCTGCCCATCCCTATGAGACTGCATGTTTCATACGACTGAGAGGACCACCCATATGCGGCTCTACCAGGACGGTCCAGTTGAGACACGTGGCGTTCTTCGCAACAATTGAGACACGTGACAGTCTTAACTTTCCTGGAATTATGGGTGCTAACAAATCCTAACAAAAGCATATTTATTGCGAGCGTCATAATTACCCAGATCAAATCAGATCAAGCAAATTGGACACGTGGCAGGCTATCACAAATCACAAATATTTATGGCAATCAACATTTATTGCCCACAAAGATTTGATGCAATCCACATTAATTACCTAGATTTGCTAAAATCAGAATTATTGGCCCAGATTAATTGATCCTTAACTGTCGACTTCTCAAGGAGGCTATCATTTGCAAACCCTAATGATCGCATCCCACTCCTATAAATAGCAAGGTGCCATTCCCTTGCAAGAGAGGAGAAAAAAGAGAGAGAGCACTACAGAGACATCCAGAGATCTAGCAACCGAAGGCGCAAGGGAGCCTCCCCACACGTCCAAGAGCATTTCTTCACCAGAGACAAGGCTACGTTCGATCGTCCAAGGTGTACGGCAGAGCTGCCGTCGCTTTCCCGAGCCTCTACCGTCACCCTCCAGAAAAACTAAACAATTGTACTTAGATTGCTGTACCTAGGTTTTCGTCCCTAGGCTTTCTTTGTACAAGCGAGTTTGTATTGTAAAGTAAAAGTCCAGTCCTCCGATATAATTGTTCTGTTCTTTTATAATCAATGGCAAACACCTATCTCAACAGGCGCAAATCAAAGTCGTCCTCATCAAGCCGTAAGGCACGCCAAATGCAGTTTGTGCCCGTTGCTGATCTGCACAAAGTGAGGACTTCTAAAGTCAAAGACCCCCTCACCTATGCCAATCAACTCAGCACTTCCTTGTATACCCAAAGGACCAGGCATCTCAAGAACAAAAACCATGTTCCTAATGTAATCTATAAATATGTACCTCCTTCTTCTCCTTACCCTATTAAAGTAACTGATCTCTGCGAGATTCTTGTACAAAAGCGGAAGATCGCAGGTCCGTCTCATGTATCTGTGACTCCACCTACGGAGCATCTTTGTAATCATGAGATAGTGATTAAGTGTTGTTGTCAAACAGCAAAATGGTCTGTCTTTGACCATTTGAACTATTCTCAATCTCCTAAACTGATTATAGCAGTAGACGGAGATTTATCCTCAATGACAACCACATGTAAGGAACTCTAGTCTGCTTCCCATGAAGCTCAAGTACAATATTGTTACAAATCAGCCAGAAAAACTATCTTCGATCGTATGAATTATAATCATTCCTCTGACATACACGTCACCTTCCTAAAGTGACCCTAGTCGTTAAAGACGAGTTGCTATTTGCTTCAATCAACATGACATCTCGAAGCACTTGGGATGGAAAACATCCGAGACGCAATACATCTCGCAACCCCTGTCAACAATACTTAGATCGAATTCGTGACTCCGGCGAAGGAGTCTACCAACATACTAGATCAAGAAATTGAGAGACAATTGTTCAAAGGAGTCTTCTTTTCGACCGATAAATAATCGGTCAGAGGAATCTTTCTTTCGACCAAGAGATAATCGGTCAAAGAAATCTTCCTTCTGACCAAGAAACAATCGGCCAAAGAAATCTTTCTGATTCTGACCAAGATTTCCTCAGTCAAAGGGATCTTTCCATCCTTTATCCTAGGGTGGTTCCTCGTATGACTTGGATGCTGACAGCGAAAGCTCTGAACGAACCATCTTTTCTACCAGCTCCTCTTTGATGGCCAAAGAAGTGACGGCCTATGTCACCAACGAAGAACAAGACGCATCCAGGTCCAACAGCCAGGAGCAAAGAATTGCCTCTTTAGAGGCCAGCTTAAAAAATATGGTTAAGATGATGGCAAGCATACATGTTGTAATCGTGGCACAAAATACTGTTCTACCGATTGCGAATCTAATTCCATCCCAAGAATAAATAGCGGCATCTGCTCCTACTAATACCGGTTAGGGGATAAATTTCCTCCTCCTAACATGCCAAATCAGTCTATTGCTCCCCAAGCACTAGGGGACGCCAATGAGGCCATAAAGCTTTTACGTAACCAGTTCGAAGCCTTCAAGCAGAAGGACGACCTACAGAAGCTTGGGTTCAAATAACCTTATCCCATAGAGTAGCAGAAAGTCCCGTTTCTACCCAAGTAAAAGCCTTCCAACATTATGCAGTTTGACGACAATACATCTCCAAGCTAATTCCTCAACCACTTTGAGGTAATAACTGATCAACTTCAGCCGAACGATGCTCAACTCACTAGAGTATTCGTCGGATGCTTGGCAGGTGCATCCTATGACTGTTATTGCAGTTTGCCAGACGATTGCATATCTTTGTCGAAGCATAAAAAATCTCAGCTGAAGACATCCCTTCGCCAATGCACAGAAGATGCAAAAGACTGAGGCTCAGTGCTAAAAACACAAAACAAAAGATATGGAGAGAAGTCCCTTTATTGTCATGTCTACCACAGTCTAGTACAGACACATCAGAACTATACATAAGGGACTAATTATGTTCTTCTACAAAGAATCTAGTACAGATTCAACAGAGCCTAGAGGGGTTTACAAGGGATGCAGTCTTCGTCGAAGCGTAGCCTTCCTTCTTCTCGATATGCACACTGAAAGATTGATCTTCATCGAAACGTGTTATGAATTTCTTGTGGATGCAGCCTCTCAAAAGCATATCAGTTACTCGGCCAAGGAAAGCAGCTCCCTGAAGCAGCTATTGGCCCGAGCTTTCAAAAGGCGCAGCAGGTCATGAAGCCCTGAATGGAAAGGGCATAGCACAACTTGTAGTTCTTCGGATTGGCTATCTGCCCACAGCCCAGGTCGTCAGGACCTCCAAGAGCCCTCAGATGTCGCTCAAAGTTGAACTTCCTAAGAAGGACATTTGTATACTTCTCAAAGGCAGCGATGGCTCCTTCTACACAGAGTTCTTCCATAAGAACGTGGCTCCTACAAACGAGAAAAGCCTCAACCAGCAGACAACTTACACAAGGCCGATCGTCGCTCGAAGTTAAGTTTGGATCTCGCATGGTGGTGAAGGATGCCGAGAAGAAAACAGTGACTATTTAGAGGAGAACTTCCCCTTTAATAGGACCGATAATGGCCCAGAGCGCACGCCACATGGCCGACGGTCAGAATTTTCGTATTAATGGGATGAACCTAAGACTCAGCACTTTGAATGTTAGTCTTAGACCCTTGGAATTTTCCATATTATGGTGGCAATTAAGAGGGAAGTTCCTTAAAGAGCGGATATTTATTGTTCTTTGCTTCAGAAGCCAAAGCCTTCAAGCTAGAGGCGCAACCACCTGCCTGCGCTAACCTCAGAAGCAAAATGGCGGTAGGCCCCCCTTTCCTTCTTTTATTTCAAAAGCCAGTGTCTTTACTCCATAGGCGCAGCTACCTGTCTGGTGTCGTACCCTTCCATTCACAGCCAACGCCTTCACTGTTCAGAGGCGTAGCTACTTACCTGCGTCTGCATGCGATGTTGAATGGAGATATGCTCACACTATCTCTATTCCCACGTCGTATTCGTCTGCTCCGGTTCAGAAGATTAAGTCACTTCTCTACAAGAGATTTGGGAACACCCATCGCAGCCAATGTAAGCCAGCTTGTCGCACCAAAAGTACAGTAACCTTGCTAACCTGAAGCACAAGCCTACTTGTTGCCTACAGCACAGTGACTTTGGTATCCCGAAACACAACTCATAAGTTGCTCTATATGCACAGAAGTCTCGTTGTCATTCGAAGCCAAGTCCACTCGTTGCCTAAAATTGCTGAGGTTTCGTCGTCTCCAGAAGCACGGTCTACTCATCGCCCCAGAAGCACAACAGTACTTAGTCCTCACCAGAGGCACAGGAAGCATGGGTCCACCCCAAATGGTTTGTTTAAACTGCCTCTTGTAGAGAAGATTGGGATTAAATCATAATTGATACCATATTAGTTTAATTTAAATCTTAGACAAGGATCAATTAGACTCCAAATCTAAGATAAAATCCTAAGATTTACTCGGATGTATCCGAGCAAGAAAATCGGTACACACTACGTGTCAACTCCTTCGGTTATGTTTATAACCACCAGAGATCACATTTGAGGGAAATCTCGATGTCTGCCACGTGTCAACGCCGTAGAAGCCCGTACCGTACAATGATGGTAGATTCTTTCTTATTTCAGGAACCCTAATGCACATGCATATGTGCTCGGTTCTCTATAAATAGAAGGAGCTCTTCTTCCACCAAAGCATCGGCAGAGGAAAATCGACAATTGACAATCTTCAAAGGATCAACAATCTTGAGTTGACCACCCTCATCCACCAATCAACCAAAGAACCAAACAACCAACCATCTTCAAGAAATCTTCTCCTCCAGACAGTCTCTTGATCGATGACCCCAGAGTCCCATCAAAGGCGCCAAAAAGCCAAAACAAGGTTGATTCGTCGTCAGATTGTCAACAGAGTAAAGGAGCCACTGTAGTGCTCGATCTCCACCGTCACACTTTCCCAGAAACCTCTTCTTTCTGTACTTAGAATATCCTGTTTAGGACTTCCTTCTTTGTACACAGATACCTTATGTGGTCAATAAAGTAAAAAAGTTTATTCAACCTTTTATTATGTCAAACAAAATGGCGACTTTGCTGGGGACTACCTTCTCCTCCAACGAGAAGGCGGTGATGCAATCTGATGACAACTTGCTGAAAGCTTCTCTAGACATGCTGGTCGTATGCTTCGACCAGCAGGCTTTCGAAGATCTCTTTTCTGGTAAAAAGTTGAAGACTTCGAAGCAGTTCGTACAACTGAAGAAGACTCGACGTGTCTAGAGGCCTAAGGCGGCTACAGCTAGCAGCACGATGGCAAAAATTGCGTCTCAGGACCCCCTCAATGTCAAAGCCACATAGAAGATTCTGGCTGCTACAGCCTTATCCCCTCGCCCGATTCCCATCCTAGAAAAGCATGGCGAGGAAGATAGTAGTTCCATGGTTGATTTGATGGAGGAACGATGCCAAAGGAAGCGCACATCGGACCAACCCCTCACGAAAGAAGTATTGCCGGTAAGGAGATCTGTCTTCGACAGAATCGCTTTCCCTTCAGGTAAACCTTCGGCAGACTCTGAATACTACTCGCCCGCTGGAGGTAGTAAGAAGAGATCCCAGGTGGCTTGTACTTCGTACAACAAGCGTGTGACACCAACGGTAGACCAGAGGCCCGTGTTTACAGTTACATGTGCAGCCGACAGAAAGCTATACAAGACTGGCTCTCGTGCTCCGATGCGTCAACCAGTCGAATCTTCCTTCCACTGGGGTACTCCTGTGCGTAAGACAAGCCAGGGGGTACTTCCTATAAAGAGGGAGCCACGCGAGCAGCGTTCCCGCAGAAGCGACAAGAGGCTTCATCGCCAGACCCGCTCTGACCGTACTTACATGAAGCTTCCCTGCATGTACAATATGAGTGCTACGACAGAAGACCCAACCCTCTCCCAAGATGAAGAAGAATATGTGGCCAGGACGTGTCTAAATCAAGGCACTCTTGTACCCAGTTGTCAGCAGACAGCTGCGCCATAGTCAAGCAGGCGTTCCGTCTTCCAGAGACTCTACTACACGTCGACCCCACGCTAGAGGCTTAACAGGGGGTCGGTAAGCCATAGAGGAGAAGAACCCTATATTACCACATGCTACTCGGTGCAGGGTTCCATAGCTTTCAAGAAGCCCCCCAGAATCCTTCCATATCGGTTGCTAAACCGAAGAAGAGGTTAGAGAGCAGTAAAGCTAAGGTACGATACAGGTGTGTTCCAAGGCACTCGTTCCAGATCTGCATTGGGTGCCTTGTCAAAAACTGGAGGTAGCCAGCCTCCTACCATGCATAACAACCCTGTGTTCCAATCTGAGGAGGCACAATACGACACGAATGTCTCCATTGGCGTAGCCAGTCACTAGACTGGGGGTAGCAACCATACTAAGTCCGAAAAAGATCACAATCTTACGGTATATCCTCAGGACAAAGAGGCTCAGGCGTTTGAGCCAGAAAGTGAAGGATCCACAGCTCCCTCGAGTCACCCTCACACTCGATCTGTGTTCATGGCCGATGGCAGTGAGGAAGACAACAACGAAGCTCTCAGACGTATCGAAGTCCTCGAGACGAAGTTAGATACGCTTACGAACACCATGAAGACTCTGTCCTTGGTCATAATCGAACTCAAGAGTAGCATGGCCCCCGCTACCTCTATACCTGCGTATGATCTGCCAACCAATGACAAATCCAGCAGGCTGCCTACTGCCAATCAGGCAGGACCATCCTCGTCTACTCCATCGGCTACAGGCTCCACAATGCCAGCCGAGATACAATAGGTCATCATGGAGCTGTATTCTCGTCATGATGCTAAGGAGAAGCAAACAACGCTCCGGAAGATGGGGATCCGACAGTGATACCCTGCCGAGTAGGACAACGTCGTCTATCCTCCCGAATACAATCCGTAGACGCTTACACCTTATGAAAGGGAAGGGGTCTCCCTGACAATACTTGAGGTACTTTGCCTCAGTAACGGGGCACCTGCCAAAGGACGATGCCCTTCTGTCAACATATTCATAGGAGCCCGATAGGGGGTAGCCTATGAGTGGTTCTGTAGTCTTTCGGACGATTGTATCTCATCATTTGAAGACCTGAAGACTCAGTTCGTGGACCAATTGTACGAAGGAGGCGTGGATATGACCATGTCGATCCTTATGGAAATTGTCCAGAGGGAGAAAGAGCCTGTCTGCGCATACATCGAGCGCTTCCGCCAGGCAGCCCTTAGATTACCACCTGGCATGCCCGAGCCTATGCTTATGAACTCCTACCGCAAGAACATGCTGCCCGCTATAAAATTATGGCACAGTGCTTCCTGCACGGAGTGGACGCCTTTCATTACAGAGGCGGATGCCGCACAAAGGAAAGCCCAGGACGCGCAGATTCTGGGGCTATACTTTTCTGCGCCCGAAGACAAGGGGAGACACTCATCTAGCAACAACCCTAAAGATGGAAAAAGGCAAGCAAGCATGACCGTCAACATCTCCAAAGGTTCAATAGCTCTGAACCCCAAGTCCATGGAAGCGCAGAGGCCGAGGAAGACTTACTCCTTCAATGACGAGGATACGCTGGAGCTCTTCGAGATACTTACGAAGAGTGGCAAATTGTTCATCTCGGCACCCAGGCATCCTGATGATGTAGAAAAGGTGGACCATCCCAAGTAATACCATTATCACCAGTACGTCCATCTCTCAACACAAGACTGCTATGTGTTGAAGAGGCAAATTAAGCACCTCATTAATGCCAACGTCATATCATTGAATTACGAAAAGAATACCGTCACGACCAACATGGTTACTCTCTAGTTTGGGAGTTTTCCTGCCACAGAGGTGCAAGATGGCGTCATCCCTATTCCAAAGGCGACGATGGAAGAAGTCAACCTTCCGCCAGCACAGGACGACGCTCAAGGGCTCGTCCCATTCTCCACGCCTCAAGGCAAAGTCATGTCTATACATCCTGACTTGGTTCCTGACATGATGACATCTACGACCCTTTCTGCCAAAGGGAAGAAAAATAAGGCATGTCGTATGGTCTCGACGTCGAACGGCGATGCTTTGGTAACCAGCTGCTCGGCACAGAGGCAAGAGGAGAGCCAGGCTCCAGACCAGGAGGAGTCTCTACCAAATACTTCCTTGTCCCAGATATATCAGGAATAGGTCTACCTCAAACCCCTGAGGCACCAGAGGCGGGTCCATCCCGGGCCCATACCGTGGATAAACAGAAACAAAAGGAGGTTTGTTTTGACAAACCTCTCATAAAGTAATAGGGCCTATCAAGCCCTACAACTTCGATATTCTAGCACAGCTGGCTAATACTTCGGCTAGATTATCACTTTTCGAGATCCTCTGCCTCTCTAAGGAGACCGGAGATGCGCTCAATGAAGCTTTACAGAACGCCGAGTCCTTCTCCACCCAGGTTCGACCATAGAAAGTGGATCCCACAGCTTGCCCACATTGCCACAGCGTGTTCGAAGTGATTCCCAGTATCACTTTCATCCAGAAAGACATGTTGCTAAAGAATAACTAGCACAACTGCCCCCTGTACTATACAGGGTATGTCAGTGCCATTAAGGTCGATCACATCCACATCAACCCAGGTTCCTCTCTGAATATTATCCCAAGAAGCATGCTTCAAACTTTAGGGATTCCGATGCATCCGTTGACAGCCTCGAATACAACAATCAGTGGCTTCAATACGGGAAAGTGCGAGCCCCTGGGCAAAATTTGCCTGAATATTAGATCGGCGACCTTTATACTAAAGTGAGTTGCTATGTCATTGATGCGAACATAAACTACAACATGCAGCTGGGGCGACCATGGATCCATGAGTACATGATTGTCTCTTCCATCCTACATCAGTGTATGAAGTATGTGGCCAACGATAGGACCATCAAAACGGAGTTCGCTGATATCTACCCATTCCAAGGTCTTGAAGCCTACTGTACGGATGTCGATTTGTACAAGTTAGTCCGCTGGGACGATGACAACAATGATACTGACGACGAGGCAGAGACAGCTTTAGAAAGCGCAGCAGTGGCCGAAGAACCTTTAAAGGTTCGACTGAAAGGGAGGCCTCCCAAGGTGTCAGTGTCTCTTGTTGTTAAGCTTGAGGCAAGCTCCACCTTCGCCTCCAGTGATGATGGAAGATGGTTAGGAGCCTATACAAATAAGGTTACCCCGGAGGTCCCCAAGACCGACCATGAAGGCGTAGGAGCATCCAACCATAATTCCCTTGATGGTCAACCTGAAAGGCAGGCGTTCTTCTTCTCCTCCGACGACAGCTCTAGTCCTCACTGATGAAGAGCTAGAAGATTACGTCTGTGCCAACACAGAAGGCATACTCTTTCGACGACGTAATCCCTTAGGACAAAATATCCTACTTTATTAACAGAAAGTTATCATTGAACTACTCTGGTGCATGCTGGAACACTAAATATTTTATGGATAATTCTCTGTGTAAATTACAGACGCAAGTGACAATTACCAACCATGTGAGCCGAGTTGCCTTGCCCGGGGTACCTACTTCGTAGTTCCAGCCAAGAAAAAAGAAGAGGAACCGATCATACTAGGTCGATTAGAGCGTCCACAACGAATAACTCCTGAAGTCACAGACCTCGACAGCGGCAAAATACAGTTCTACTGCTACACGACAGGCTAAAAACCTCATCCAGAAGATGGGCTATGACTTGAATAGCAATAAGGGGCTTAATTATGGCAAAGGCGGCATCTTCTCTTACGAATTTGTGCTCCAAAGGAAAAAGCTGAAAACTACTACCAACGTACTCGTCGAGGGCTGGGATACGTTACACCTACGTCCACCTCAGAAGATTCAGAAGAAGAAGTCATGAGTCACTCACACTCTTCTGACTCCTCAACTTGGGACTCTAATATCAACACAGGTCAAGTCTTTAAGAAGATGTTGTCTGCTAATATGGCCACTAATCAGTTAACCATCGAAGACAATTAGCGCAGGCGGTTACAAGAGTTAGATGCGCTTGATAAAAAGTACTTGCTCGTGCTGCAAAGGATTGAGCTTTACCAAGCTCGCATCTTCGGGGCCTTCATTAAAAAGGTCCGCAAAAGATCCTGCCAGGTGGGAGACCTCGTCTTGGCAGTACAGAGACCGATGGTGATGACCCACAAGACGACTGGGAAGTTCAAGCCCAAGTGGGAAGGACTATTCATCGTAGAAACGGTATACTCCAATGGTGCTTATCGACTAGCTAAGCCTAATGGTAACTCGCTAATGATGTCCATCAACGACAAGTTCCTAAAGAAGTATTACGTCTGAATATAGAACCAGCATAGGCACCCACATCCCCTGAAAAGGGTGCCCATGAGTTCTGGAAAGGGGATCTTTATCCCTCCCTCATATATATTCTCTAGTAGATGAAGCACTTCACGTCCATATTACCTCTGGATTGCTCCTTTACGCCTGGAAGGTGCGACTACCATGTCCACATTACCTCTGAGTAGTCGTTCTTCTCGTATGAGTTCTATGATTATCCCGGCGGTCTAGAAAACAGTTCACGTCCATATTACCTCTGGATTATTGTTCTATACCCCGACAAAGGTCAAGCCTACCACGTCCATATTACCTCGGGTCAGGCAAATCTATTATGAAGATTTCTTCTTTATTCTGAAGACAAAAGAAAAGGGAACAAGAAAGCTTCGACATATAAAAAACGTGTGGCCATAAAGACCCATTACAGACTCTACGTAGTTACATACACAGGAGCAAAAAAGGTAAAATTGTGGTACAAGCTCTCAATAGCACAAGCGAGGCGGTGACAGAGCCAATCACTTCCTGGTTAAAAGGAACCTACCGTCCGAAGCTGCTACTGGCCCGAGCCGGGGATGGAGACCAGCACAGGACTCTCATATCTCCCTGTTGGCCGAAGAGAGCAACCACAACAGTAGGCCTTGCCATTTTTTGGTCGGCATGGCAACCAATACAAATTCAGGAAGCAAGGGTTCGAGACACCATTGATGCCCACGACATCCAGGACGGGGGACGTCTCGAGATCCAGCAGTAGTTATACTACAGCTTCTTTGGATGAAAAGATTTGCCACCGACGGCCGGCTCAAGCAAACTCCAGGTTCGTTAGGAGCCGAGCATCGGGCAAGCAAGGCCATTGTTGAAGCAGCTGAGTCTTCTCTTGAAGGGGATAGTCTTTTATATAGGTTGTTCGCGTGGTCCAAGCATGAGCCAGACATCGATCAGAAGGAAGCTTACAAGTTAAGCTAAAGCTCCACTCCATGACAGATGACAGTACTATGAGTGACCGAAGGAACGTGACTCTGAACCTCCTCTGCTAAAGAGATTCGCGATCCATGCAAAGATGCAAGAGGCTCCAATATCAACAAGCCATTAGGAGCCCATGCTCTGAAACGATGACTCAGGACAATTAATGCAAAGAGCTAGGCATGACACCAGCCATCACCCAGCTCATACAGTCCTAACACGTGTTCATGCTTCTGTTCAAAGTATTCCGAGCTTGAATCAAGTTTGGGACACTTTGAAGGGGGTCTTGTAGAAGCATAAAAAATCTCAGCTGAAGACATTCCTTCGCCAAAGAGCAGAAGATGTAAAAGATGAGGCTCAGTGCTAAAAAGAAAAAAAAATAGAAGATATGGAGAGAAGACCCTTTATTGTCATGTCTACCCAAGCCTAGTACAGACACATCAGGACTATACATAAAGGACTAATTATTTTCTTCTACAAAGGATCTAATGCAGATTCGACAGAGCTTAGAGGATTTTACAAGGGATGCAGTCTTCGTCGAAGCGCAGCCATCCTTTTTCTCGACACGTACGCTAGAAGATTGTTCTCCATCGAAGCGTATTTTGACTTTCTTGTGGGCGCAGCCTCTCAGAATCGTATCAGTTACTCGGCCAAGGGAAGCAGCTCCCTGAAGCAGCCATTGGCCTGAGCTTCCAAAAGGAGCAGCAAGTCACGAAGCCCTGAATGGGAAGGACGTTGCACAACCTGTGGTTATTCGGGTTGGCTATCCGCCTACAGCCCAGGTCGTCAGGACCTCCAAGTGCCCTCAGACATCGCACAAAGTTAAACTCCCTAAGAAGGATATTTGCATACTTTTTAAAGGCAGCAATAGCTCCTTCTACACAGAGTTCTTCCATAAGAACGTGGCTCCTACAAACGATAAAAGCCTCAACCAGCAGCCAACTTACACAAGGTCGATCGCCGCTCGAAGTTAAGTTTGGATCTTGTATGGTGGTGAAGGATGTCGAAAAGAAGACCGTGACTCTTCAAAGGAGAACTTCCCCTTTTATAGGACTAAGAATGGCCCAGAGCGCATGCCACATGGCCGATGGTCAGAATTCCCGTATTAATAGGATGAACATAAGACTCGGCACTTTGAATGTTAGTCTTAGACCCTTGGAAGTCCCCATATTATGGTGGCAGTTAAGAGAAAAGTTCCTTAAAAAGCGGATATTTATTGCTCTTTGCTTCAGAAGTCAAAGCCTTCAAGCCAGATGCGCCGCCACCTGCCTGCGCCAACCTCAGAAGCAAGATGGCGGTAGGCCCCCTCCCCTTTTTTATTCCAGAAGCCAGTGTCTTCACTCCAGAGGCTCAGCTACCTGTCTCCGTCAATCTCAGACGCGCAAGGGTGTCATCCCGTCCCTCCGCAGCCAACGTCTTTATTGTTCAGAGGCACAGCTACTTACCTGCGTTCGTATGAGACACGTGATGGTGATATGCTCAGACCATCTCCATTTCTACGACGTAGTCTTCTGCTCCGGTTTAGAAGCTTAAGTCACTTCTCTATAAGAGACCTAGGAACTCCTATCACAACCAATACAAGTTAACACGTCGCTCCAAAATCACAGTAACCTCGCCAACCTGAAGCACAAGCCTACTTGTCGTCTATAGCACAATGACTTCGGTATCCCAAAACACAGATGCATAAGTTGCTATATATGCACAAAAGTCTCGTCATTATTCGAAGCCAAGTCCACTCGTCACCTGAAAGCACAGAGGTTCCGTCGTCTTCAGAAGCACGTTCTACTCATCGCCCCAGAAGCACAGCAGTACTTAGTCCTCACCAGAGGCACAGGAAGCATGGGTCCACTCCAATTGGTTTGTTTAAACTGCCTCTTACAGAGAAGATTAGGATTAAATCATGATTGATATCATATCAGATTGATTTAAATCTTAGACGAGGATCAATTAGACTCCAAATCTAGGATAAAATCCTAAGATTTACTCGATTGTATCCGAACAAGCAAATTGGTACGTGCCATGTGTCACCTCTTTCGGTTATGTTTATAACCACCAGAGATCTCGTTTGAGGAGAATCTCGTTGTCTGCCACGTGTCAGCACCGCAGAAGCCCATACCGTACAATGATGGCAGATTCTTTCATATTTCAGGAACCCTAATGCATATTACATATGTGCTCGATTCTCTATAAATAGAAGGAGCTCTTCTTCTACCAAAGCATCAACAGTAAAAAATTGACAATCGACAATCTTCAAAGGATCAACAATCTCTATCCACGAAGTGTCGACCACCTTCATCCACCAATCAACCAAAGGACCAACCAACCAACCATCTTCCAGGGATCTTCTCCTCCAGACAACCTATTCATCGGTGATCCCAGAGTCCTATCAAAGGCGCCAGAGAGCCATAGCAAGGTTGATTCGTCGTCAGATCATCAACTGAGTAAAGAAGCCGCTGTAGTACTCGATCTCCACCATCATACTTTCCCAGAAATATTTTTTTTCCTGTACTTAGAATATCCTATTTGGGACTTCCTTCTTTGTACACAGATATCTTACACGTTCAATAAAGCAAAAAGTTTGTTCAATCTTTTGATATGTCAAACAAACTTCCTTTGCTAGGTTTAAACAAATGTCCTTGGAACGATTTTATGAAGGAACAAATGACATGTCTATGTCAGCCCTTATCAAAATCAAACAAAGGCCCAATGAAACTGCTGAACATTTTATTGAACACTTCCGCCGTGAAACAAACCTGTTAACTATAGTAAATCAAACATGTTACCTGTAGTCAGCATGTGGACTAGATCAATGCAGTTCCAGGACTATAGATACATGTAAATAAAACCTGTTACCTACAATCAGCATGTGGACTGGATCCATACAGTTCCAGGGCTGGCCTTCCTTCATAGTGAATGCCAGGGAATGTAACGTCCCAGTCCCAAAATACGTAGGACTAGGTACATAGACATGCCAGCTGTATACATACGAAGTATACTCCAATATATGGAAATCTCGTATGAATACATAAGCTGTAAAATACAGTAAACTAAGAGTAATCTAATCTCATCCATGAAATATAAGAATATAAGATGTCCTATAATGATAATGAATTGTCATTGATATATATAGTTGGGCGAAGACAAATCCACTACCAACTATAAAAAGAAATACAAGATATACAAAAGAATAATTTTGGCTAGCGAAGCGAAGACGATCTAGGCGCAATCATCCTCGAAGATATAGAGATGGTCACAGCTAGAGCTAGAGCACCTGCGAAAGACAAGAACACACACCTGGAGAGATAACCAGGTCCTCAGAGGGACGTAACAAGACACATAATATCATGCTATATAAACTGAATAAATATTGCTCAATAAATAAGTCAATTGAATTATAACATGGTCCAACATGCACCTATTAAATTAGGGTACCATCTCCCCAAACAAACAAGGACAGGAGATGGTAAACTAATTCATGGTGACGTATCTTTCCATGCTATGAATCCAATATGGTATCCGGACCCCAACAAGGTTCAATACCTTCTCATCGAAGTAGTAGGTCACACCTACAACCAAACAAGGACAAGGTGAGATGAACTAATTCACGAAAAGTTATTGTTCCAAGCCACGGTCAGATACAAGTACCCAAACCAAGAGTACTCATACCTAATGGATAGGGTAGTCTAACCGTTCTAAGTGAATGCAGTTTTAAGAACAGTTCATAGTCGCATGACTACCGGGTCAAGTCAAGAAAATACTAATGCAGTACCTCAGAAGCGAGTCACAACACCATATACTATTCCTTAGTATCGAGCGAGTCTATAGCATATAGTCTACCTATCGTTCCTCAGTAGCGAGCGAGTCTACGATAGATAGGGTGGTAGTCAACTTCCAATCATGTTCTTCCCGCCCAATGCTAACTCATAACTACTAAGTCTTCTAGCATGCAATTCTATAGCAGTTATTTTCTAACGCACGGCTTATACGTACTGGTGGCCAGCCAATCACGCATGTCCGAGTCCTATATGTGACTCACAACAACATGGTATAAATGTGTCAAGGCCTATGTATGCAACACACAAGGTGGTCCCTTAAATCTAGGTTTAATGTGTAAGAAAAATAATACATAGCAGGAGAATATAAATGAACAGTAAGTTCTAACAGGTTATGCCATGTATCACAGTTTATTTTACATAAAGAAAATAATGAATAATGCATAAAATATGAGCTAAAATAATTAAACAGCAAATGGCAAGGTGTCTTGCCTGAGGGTGGTACGAGATGTAGCAAGATCCAACAGTCAGAATCGTTAACACGAAAGTCAAAATCCACAAGGAGCTCCGGATGCAGAAACAAACATTAAGAACGAGTTTGGAATAAAAGATATGCCTAGGAAATGCCTGTCCAAAAGTCAAATTCTGGAACAGGAGCGAAATCGTAATTTCGGGTCAAAACGATGTCCGCTGTTGGACCCGCCTTGCACCGAAATGTGCGTCAGAACCTACGGTCTCTAAAGTCGTCAAACTACATGTCTATAATTTTTTTTTCGAGACGAACTCAACGGTATGTCCAATTTTGGATTCCGAGGAGCCGTGCACAAAATTGCCCGTTGAGTGGGATTGTGGGCCCGCCAAAATGGCGTCCCGATCAACGATCTCAGAACCGGACCAAACTTGGCTCACAGGACCAGAAAAATATTTCGAGTCCAAAGTTTCGTCGCAATTTGATGAGTGTGCACAAAGTAATTTAAAAATATCGAAAAAGCCCGATACGCAAAAATTTGACGGATACGGACCAAATTTGTTGCGCACACGCAACTAATTTGAATCCCGTCAATTCTCGCACGTCCACAAATTCGATACGGACCTTTCGGTACTTTCGATTTGCGATCGGGTCGCCCGGTTTTTCGGGACGTACCTCGTACCGGGGTTTTGAGCTTTTAAAAACAGATTTGCCATGATTTTTAATTTAATTAAACATGAAATTTATTGCCGAATAAATAAATATATTTGAAGGGGATGATAGAGGGTCTTATGGGCTTTCTGTAGGAATTTACGAATCTAAAAACGGGCAAGAATTGGAGGAGAAATTAATTGGAGAAGTCGGGTACCTTGATATTAAATTTTGTCGTTGTTGTGGGTGTTTGTTGTCGTCGTTGCTGTTGTCGTGGTGACCGGGAGGCGTTACTGCAGCGGTGGGACACGCTTGTCGAGGAGAGGGGAGGAGGATGGAGGAGAGAAGAAATTTGGGTTTGTGGAGGTGGCGGCCATGTTGTAGTTGCTGTTGTTGTTGTTATATATATAAGGCATATATATATACATACATATATAAAAAATGGATGGGGGAAGTCGGACCAAAGTATGGGGACAAGGAGCTGCTGCTCCTTTCAGCACATATGGTCGGTTCCCACATGGTGGGGCCGACCATATGATTTATATTTTTTTTACTCTAAATCTTTTCTTTTCTTTATCTAAAACTTCTATATATATATATATATATATATATATATATATATATATATATATATATATATATATATATATATATATATATATATATATATATCAATAAATATACCAAAAAAATCTATTTAAAATCCAAATACCATTTAAAAGTCAACTATCCAATTATTTAATATATTTGAGCATATCTACATATATATAAATTCAATCCTTAATAAATCAACTCAAAATAGTAATAATATTTAAATAGGACAACATGTTTATTAAATCTTCGCAAAATAATTTTAATAATAATAAATTAATAAAATCTTTCCAATGGGTGAACTTATACCGCACACCCTTATCCGGGTCCAAAATTTGTACAAAATGTTGCACAATATTATTTAATAATAAAATACCAATAATAGTACAATTATTTAAATAATCAAAAATTTTACATAAAATTCTAAAAAATCAAGAAAATATTTTTACTATGTAAAATATGCTTATGAGGCTACAGTTGGTCACACTACATGCTTACATGGGATTGGGTTCGGTCCGGGCCTTAGTTCGGGCTGGTTTGGGCAAACCGGGTCATCTAAAAATCAATATATAAAATAATATTTAATTAAAATACATTAAATGAGTCAATTCACAACTTGGTCTAGTTTTTCTAGTTTGGATATCACCATGGCTAGGTTTCCCCCGACATGGCTAGTACACTAGTCAAGGCACACTGCTACTTCCGTGCCAAAATTCATGGTAGTCTTGCGTTCCAAAATTCAACAATGGCTAAGGTCATTTCTGAAAAATAAAAAAAATCATAATTTGCATAAATAAAATTTTAAGTCTAATAAAATAATAAATAAATAAAAAAGATAGGGGGTTTTATATCCTACATAACTTACAAGAATTTCGTCCTCGAAATTTAGGATTAATAGGGTAGTTAGGGTTGAGGGATAGGAAGAGTTCGTCAATACCAAAATACAATTAAATTTTGGAGGAGGCGATAAAACGGCGTTAAACACCACCATGCAATAGAAAATTGTGGAGTCGATATATACAAAAATATATCATGGTTATGGAATTCAAATAAGGATTGCTAGTGAAGGTAACAAAATTTTAAATATCCAATTTTAGAGAACAGTAAGGAATTGAGTAGGCCAAAGATAATAAATTAGACATTTATGAGATGTGATTTCTTAAGGGAGAACTGGATACTAATCGTCTTGGTCGAGGGTTTGATTAAATGATGATTAGAATCACTCTCGTGCGTTTAAGAGGGGTTGGAAGGGCATAATAAAATTTCTAGGATTGGGGAGAAGAAAAGTTTAAGGTGAGGATATAGCCACATGAGTGGGTCGGTGGCTATCTAAATTCGTGTTGAAACAACGGATAGGAAAACGATAGGTGATATCTTGCATCTATCTATGATGCACAGTGCCTGGTCTTTCTAATATAAGTAAAGTAAAAACAATAAAGAGTTCAAGGACGATGCTATCGAGTACGAATACGTGGTTCATAGGCGACGAAAATAATTCAAATGAGAGTTGTCAATGTTGTCGCGGATGAGACTCTAAGGCAAGTTTAACTATGTTCCATCCACGTAGAATAATACATGAAAAGCGAACCAAAGTGTAATAGGTTGATCAGACCATCATGCACCGGTTCTGATTAGACAATATGTTAGTGGGTGCACCCAATAAAATATGTCATGATAAAGCTTGATAATGAAATAAGCTTGCAAAAGTGAAGCTACATTAGCAGTATGGGATAGTCAAAATATGTGCAAGGGAGGTACTGATGAAGGAATTTAAATAGTCCAGGATCTTTTAAAATCAAGGCTCGCCCGAAGTTTGGGCCTATACAGTTGTCCTAGTGTTTCTTCATTTGTGGCTTGGTAGACTAGATAAGGTAGGGTCCTTTGAATTTATAGTCTAAGTGAACTTACCAATGTGGTTCACAAGAAAAAAGGTTTGTTAGGTGGTGAGGTATTCTACCCAACTTACAAGAGTTAAGCTAGTAGTATCATGGGACAATGGGTCAAGCAATCAAGATAAAGTACAATTTTAAGCATTTAAGGAATTTAGTAGAACACAATCACATATCGGGTCGAAAGAATTGAGTCGAGGTTGAATCCCTATCCGTGGTTGAAAAATATATCGGTATCATGGTAAAGATTTTAGTTTGGCCATTTTGACCATAAGGTCATATCAAGAAACAGAGTACAAGGACATGGGTTTTGGTGGAAAATGATATATATACATGAAGGTGGGCTTGTCTAGGTCTTATATATGAAATTTGTTGGAAGAAAAAGTCTAGTGTTGTGCTCCAAACATCTAAGTCATGGTAAGGGACGCCAAAAGATCAAAAATAGAAAGTGAGAGTTCACGAGATGATAATTAATACACAAAATAAAGAAGATCAAGTTAAAGCATGAAATAAAATTAATTAACGAATCCAGTAAAATAATAATTTTGGGACACCGTTCTAGTGAGAAGATAGTCTTCTAGATGAATACAGTTAAGGAACCATTAACTCATTATTCAAATTGCAAATGGGTTTGAAGGTCGCAATTAAAAAGATCTAGAATTGAAGGAAGGTCGAGTAAGTCGAGGTGAAAATACAGTCACATAGCTGGGTAGATGACTAACAACACTTGTGTATATACTACTATCATGGTCATAAGTGACATGGCAATTAGTGTGGAATACTTCTAACTCATTAGGGCTACCTTTGTGGCCCTCCATTAATATTTTAACTCATGTTTCTTCCAACAATTTTATCCCCAGCCCGTGGAAATATGAAATTTATGATAGAAGGATCAAGCAAGATGCAATCAATGAGTCAAGTAAGAGTTTGAAGATAGAATCGAGATAGGAGGTCAAGTATGTGGATGAGATCCTAGACTTCTAATCCTATTCCCAGGCTTGCTTGGTACGGTAAAGTAACCAAACAATTTTTTTGACCTGCATGGGCCACCACAAAAACATGTAACGTCCCAGTCCCAAAATACGTAGGACTAGGTACATAGACATGCCAGCTGTATACATACGAAGTATACTCCAATATATGGAAATCTCGTATGAATACATAAGCTATAAAATGCAGTAAACCAAGAGTAATCTAATCTCATCCACGAAATATAAGAATATAAGATGTCCTATAATGATAATGAATTGTCATTGATACATATAGTTGGGCGGAGACAAATCCACTACCAACTATAAAAAGAAATACAAGATATACAAAAGAATAATTTTGGCTAGCGAAACGAAGACGATCTAAGCGCAATCATCTTCGAAGATATAGAGATGGTCACAGCTAGAGCTAGAGCACATGCGAAAGATAAGAACATACACCTGGAGAGATAACCAGGTCCTCAGAGGGACGTAACAAGACACATAATATCATGCCATATAAACTGAATAAATATTGCTCAATAAATAAGTCAATTGAATTATAACATGGTCCAACATGCACCTATTGAACTAGGGTACCATCCCCCCAACCAAACAAGGACAGGAGATGGTAAACTAATTTACGGTGACGTATCTTTCCATGCTATGAATCCAATATGGTATTCGGACCCCAACAAGGTTCAATACCTTCTCATCGAAGTAATAGGTCACACCTACAACCAAACAAGGGCAAGGTGAGACGAACTAATTTGCGACAAGTTATTGTTCCAAGCCACGGTCAGATACAAGTACCCAAACCAAGAGTACTCATACCTAACGGATAGGGTAGCCTAACCGTTCTAAGTGAATGTAGTTTTAAGAATAGTTCATGGTCGCATGACTATCGGGTCAAGTCAAGAAAATACCAATGCAGTACCTCAGTAGCGTTTCACAACACCATATACTATTCCTCAGTATCGAACAAGTCTATAGTATATAGTCTACCTATCGTTCCTCAGTAGCGAGCGAGTCTACGATAGATAGGGTGGTAGTCAACTTCCAATCATGTTCTTTCCGTCCAATGCCAACTCATAACTGCTAAGTCTTCTAGCATGCAATTCTATAGCAGTTATTTCCTAACGCGTGGCTTATACGTACTGGTGGCCAGCCAATCACGCATTTTCGAGTCCTATATGTGACTAACAATAATGTGGTATAAACGTGTCAAGGCCTATGTATGCAACACACAAGGTGGTCCCTTAAATCTATGTTTAATGTGTAAGAAAAATAATAAATAGCAGGAGAATATAAATGAACAGTAAGTTCTAACAGGTTATGCCATGTATCGCAGTTTATTTTGCATAAAGAAAATAATGAATGATGCATGAAATATGAGCTAAAATAATTAAACAGCAATTGGCAAGGTGTCTTGCCTGAGGGTGGTGCGAGATGTAGCAAGATCCAACAGTCAGAATCGTCAACACGAAAGTCAAAATCCACAAGGAGCTCCGGATGCTGAAACAAACATCAAGAACGAGTTTGGAATAAAAGATATGCCTAGAAAACGCCTGTCCAAAAGTCAAATTCTGGAACAGGGGCAAAATCATAATTTTGGGTCAAAACGATGTCCGCCGTTGGACCCGCCTTGCACCGAAATGCGTGCCAAAATCTACGGTCTCTAAAGTCGTCAAACTACATGTCTATGAATTTGTTTTTCCGAGATGAACTCAAAGATATGTCCAATTTTGGATTCCGAGGAGCCGTGCACAAAATCGCCCGTTGAGTGGGATTGTGGGCCCGCCAAAATAGCGTCCCGATCAACGATCTCAGAACCGGACCAAACTTGGCTCACAGGACCAGAAAAATATTTCGAGTCCAATGGCGTAAGTTTCGTCGTAATTTGATGAGTGTGCACAAAGTAATTTAGAAATATCGAAAAAGCCTGATACGCAAAAATTCGACGGATACGGACCAAATTCGTTGCGCACACGCAACCAATTTGAATCCCGTCATTTCTCGCACGTCCACAAATTCGATACGGACCTTTCGGTACTTTCGGTTTGCGACGGGGTCGCCCAATTTTTCGGGACGTACCTCGTACCGGGGTTTTGAGCTTTTAAAAACTGATTTGCCTTGATTTTTAATTTAATTAAACATGAAATTTATTGCCGAATAAATAAATATATTTGAAGGGGATGATAGAGGGTCATGTGGGCTTTCTACAGGAATTTATGAATCTAAAATCGGGCAAGAATTGGAGGAGAAATTAATTGGAGAAGTCGGGTACCTTGATATTAAATTTTGTCATTGTTGTGGGTGTTTGTTGTCATCCTTGCTGTTGCCGTAGTGACCGAGAGGCGGTACTGCAGCGACGGGACACGCTTGTCGAGGAGAGGGGAGAAGGATACAAGAGAGAAGAAATTTGGGTTTGTGGAGGTGGCGGCCATGTTGTAGTTGTTGTTGTTGTTATATATATAAGGCATATATATACATACATATATAAAAAAGGGATGGAGGAAGTCGGCCCAAAGTATGGGGACAAGAAGCTGCTGCTCCTTTCAGCACATATGGTCGGTTCCCACATGGTGGGGCCGACCATATGATTTATATTTTTTTTACTCTAAATCTTTTCTTTTCTTTATCTAAAACTTCTATATATATATATATATATATATATATATATATATATATATATATATATATATATATATTTTATATATATATATATATATATATATATATATATATATATATATATATTTTTTTTTTTTTTATATATATATATATATATATATATATATATATATATATATATATCTATATATATATATATATGTATATATCCATAAATATACCAAAAAAATCTATTTAAAATCCAAATACCATTTAAAAGTCAACTATCCAATTATTTAATATATTTGAGCATATCTACATATATATATAAATTCAATCCTTAATAAATCAACTCAAAATAGTAATAATATTTAAATAGGACAACATGTTTATTAAATATTCGCAAAATAAATTTAATAATAATAAATTAATAAAATCTTTCCAATGGGTGAACTTATACCGCACACCCTTATCCGGATCCAAAAATTGTACAAAATATTGCACAATATTATTTAATAATAAAATACCAATAATAGTACAATTATTTAAATAATCAAAAATTGTACATAAAATTCTAAAAAATCAAGAAAATATTTTTACTATATAAAATATGCTTATGAGGCCACAGTTGGTCACACTACATGCTTACATGGGATTGGGTTCGGTCCAGGCCCTAGTTCGGGCTGGTTTGGACAAACCGGGTCATCTAAAAATCAATATATAAAATAATATTTAATTAAAATACTTTAAATGAGTCAATTCATAACTTGGCCTAGTTTTTCTAGTTTGGACATCACCATGGCTAGGTTTCCCCCGACATGGCTAGTACACTAGTCAAGGCACACTGCTACATCTTCCGTGCCAAAATTCATGGTAGTCTTGCGTTCCAAAATTCAACAATAGCTAAGGTTATTTCTGAAAAATAAAAAAAATTATAATTTGCATAAATAAAATTTTAAGTCTAATAAAATAATAAATAAATAAAAAAGATAGGGGGTTTTACAGGGCAACTGAAGAAAGTGCTGACAAGTTCAAGCAATTAGGCATCCAGATGCCTAATCTCGACAGAGATGAACTTTCTACATCCAACAGCGGTAGCCGTCAGAATAACTGTAAAGGAAAAGAAGCTTTGGCTATCAAAGTCAAAGGCAAAGAAACTCTAACCGTCAATATAGGTCAATCAACACCTACTCCTACGGCACCACCACAGAGGGCATAGCGTTCGAAAAAGGAATACTCCTTCGACAAGGACGATGTCATGAGTATCTTCGATTGCTTAATCAAAAGTAATAAACTTCAGCTTCCTGACGCAAAGCGGCCAGAGGAAGTAGGTAAGACTGATCATCCTAAAGACTGTGTGTATCACCGGTTCATTGGACACCCGACCAGAGCATGCTATGTGCTCAAAGGGAGGATACAGAAGATGATTAAAGCCGACGCAATCACTCTTCAACAGGACGAGAAGACTGTGACTGCCAACATCGTTTCTCTGTAGTTTGGCAACTTTCTTGCTCAACTTGTACAGGATAGTCATTTCCATCCTGAAGGCTACTCTGGAGATTGTTAATCTTTCGCCGGCACGAAGTGAAGGTCATGTTCATGTAACTGACTGTTCTCAAAATTTAGGGTAATTTTGTTATTATCCATTTTTTTATATTTTTGGTGATTTTTAGTTATTAATATTGTAATTTATGGTTTAGAGTAGTCAGGTTTAATTTTTGTCTAGTTTTGACTTGTGTTAGTGACCCGGGTAGCTTAGACTCTAGTCGGGACCCAAAGATTAGTTAGACATGGCCCACAAATCCTACTAATTAGTCTATTATAATTAGGCTAATCCTACATGACTAAGGTTGGTTCATTTAGAGATTAGAACTTGACCCTTTTGATCCCAACCCTTCATATGACTTAAGTTGAACCAAAGGAGACTAGTTGAGGGCTTTCTTGGCATTTCAAATAGGCCCATTAGGACTACACTTGGCCGGCCTTACCATAGGGAGGTTCCCATTCATTTTATTTCTCTACTTGCCTATTTTTATTCCATTTTGTTCTTCCCCAAAACTTGAGAGCTTTCCTCTAGGTTTTGATCTCTCAAATCAACCCATTCTTCTTCCATTCTTCCTAATCCATCAAGGAGGAGGTGCTAGAAAGGAGTAAGGAGCAAGGAAGGGTGTCCAATTTGGAGGAGTTTTCGTATCGGAACTGTAATCCCCTAAAAATTTTGGAGGAATTTTCTTTTCCTTTATTGCTTAAATAAATTTTTAGTATATATATTTTTTACTTAATAATATAATCTTAGTCATGCTTAAATTTGGTTATGCACACTGACTAGGCTATATGGCACGGCTAGTGCAGGCAAGTGTCGTGACTAGCATACTAGCTATAGGTGCCACTGGTTTTATTTTATTTGGACTTTTAGTTGTTTGAATTCAATAAATCGTTTCATGATTTTTTTCATGTTTTAATATTATTTATTTATTTATTTGGTTTTGAAAACTAAATATTGCTTGAAAGTAATAAATGTAGTAATATCTACATCTCAAAGGCCCTATTATTTTGTTATTATTTTTATAAGTATAATTTATTATTTTTATTATAATCATTATTATTCTTTCTATTATTATTATTATTATTATTATTATTATTATTATTGCTTCTCAAATTTTTATTTCCAAATATTAGTATTAATTTAGTTAAAGGAATATATAGGAATTAATCGTACATGGCTTGGTAAACAATTGACATAAATAATTTTTATATTATTGTAGAATAAAATTTTAGATTTTTAGAAATTTTTGTATAATTTTACTTGAATTTTTAAAAAGGCTTTTGTATTAAGTGTATATACATATAACTATATAAATTTAAAAAAATTCCTAGTGAACAGTACCTGCGGTACTGTTGACCAGGCTAAAGAGAGCATAGCAGCAAAGAGCCCGAGCGCCTTCATTCCCTGTTCTGCGAACCCTATCGAGATTTGATTCAAATCTCAACTGATGAATCAAATCTCAAACAAATTCTTCCCAACTCAAATCATATAGATTTGCGTCAACCCTAGGGATCCCCACGCAGGATCAAGTTAGAATTTGATTGCCAATAGGATTTAAACTATAGATATATACGCGCACAACCATGAGAGTTCATTGAAGAAAATCCATCGACACCACCTCTTCCTGACCCCAAGCACCTGACCCCCGATCTCCGCGACACCCCGTGCGCGCCTCTGGCCGCCTGAAGTAGCCGCGATGTTGCCAGAGGCCACCAAGCACCGCCCATTGTCGACACTAAAATAGAGCAGCCCTGGGACTTCCGACAGTGAGGTACCACCTTTCCCGACCCAAATTCTTATTGTATACTCTATTATTTTCGACTCTGTCAATTCCTATGTACACCCTATATAACCCCTTAGGATTCCTATTTATTATTTTAGTTAATTTCGTGTAGAAACCCTTTTAAAATTTCGATCAAAAACCAATAAAAATACTTGGGTTCTGAAACAATAAAAATAGGATAGGATCATCCCAAACCCTTACTTGGTAGACAAACTTCTGTCGAACCAGTGTCCGATTTTCAAAACCACCTAAACAACCTCATAGACAACCTATAGGCCTCCAAAAACCTTTTTGTGGAATTTGATTTTGTCAAATATTATCAAGTAATCTGATTTCAAAAATCAAGAAAAATCTCTTTTCAACAACTAATTTTTTTAGAAATGTCCCCTATACGGCGTGCGTCCCGACAAACGGGACGACGTGGTCACACACTATACACATCGAAAGGCGCGTATAGATGTTGCCGATACGTGGGAACTGACGGAACTCAATTTCGTTGCGCGTGCACGACGAAATTAGTATGTATCCATCAAGATACTTCCGTATCGACCTTTTGCAAACTAGCCCATAACTTCGTGCACGATCGTCGGATCGACACGAAACTTGTGCCGTTATGACCGAATCATTTTTCTGGTCCTGTATGCCAAGTTTGGTCCGATTCGGAGAAGGTCGAACGGAACGCCTATTTGGCGGGCCCGCGACCCGCTCTAACGGGCAAATTTGTGCATGGCCGGTCGGAATCTAACTTTGGACATACGGTTGGGTTCGTCTCCTCAAACTGGATCCGTAGACATTTAGTTTGATGACTTTATAGACCGTAGGTACTGGCACACTTTTTGGTACAAAGCGGGTCCAACGGCGGACATCGTTTTGACCCAAAATTATGATTTTGCCCCTGTTCCAGAATTAGACTTTTGGACAGATATTCTTTAGACATATCTTTTATTCCAAACACATTCGTGATGTTTGTTTCAGCATCCGGAGCTCCTTGTGGATTTTGACTTTCGTGCTGACGATTCTGACTGTTGGATTTTGCTACATCATGCACCATCTCTGGCAAGTTACCTTGCCATTAGCTATTTATTTTACTTTAGCTCATATTCATGCATTTATTTATTATTTATTTTTTGCAAAATAAACTGTGCTACAATGTCATGATTGGATAGATTTTTACTGTGTAGTTATATTTTTTGTACTTATTATTTTTATGCAAATCAAACTTAGATTTAAGGGACCACCCTTTGTGTGTTGCATTCACAGGCCTTGACAAATTCTTGGAGTTACGAGTCGCATGTAGAACTCGGACATGCATGACTCGCTGGCCACCGGTACGTATAAGCCGTGCGATAGGAATAACCGTTAATAGAGGTTGCATGCTTAGTTTGACTTAGCTGTTAATAGTGGTTTTGTGTTGTGGATACAACATAGTAGGCATTGGGTGGGGAGGATAATACCTTAGCGTATGGGCTACTATGCACTTTACCTTTTGTAACCCATAAGCTCCGTCGGAGACGGGGGTGAGATTACCCATGATTATTGACGGCCACTGGCATTCTGTGGAACGTTATGCTCTTATTAATTGGGCCTCTGGTGTCCCAAGGGGGAACCATGCTAATCCTATTTTAGCCAGGACCCATGCGTTGAAGGATGTTCTTCAAACTGCATTCTCTTAGATTGGTTAGGCACCCTTATCCGTTAGGTATGAGTACTCTTGGTTTGGGTACTTATATCTGACCGTGGCTTGGAACAATAATTTATCGCGGATTAGTTTGCCACATCATGTCCTTGTTTGGTTGTAGGTGTGGCTTACTACTCCGATGAGAAGGTATTGAACCTTGTTGGGGTCCGGATACCATATTGGATTCATGACTTGGAAAGATACTTCATCGTGGGTTAGTGTGCCATCTCCTGTCCTTGTTTGGTTGGAGGGATGGTACACTAATCCAAAAGATGAGGTATTGGACCATGTTATGATCCGATCTTACTTATTATTATTTTGTAGTATTTATTCAGTTTATATGGCATGATATTATGTATCTTGTTACGTCCCTCTGAGGACCTGGTTATCTTCCAGGTGTGTGTTCATGTCTTCCGCAGGTATTCTAGCCGAGGTCGTGGTCTTCTCCATTTATTCGAAGATGACGTGTCTTGGATCTATCTTGCTACCTTCGTCAAAATCTTTTATATATCATGTGCTTCTTTTCTTTTATTTGGTTGGTAGTGGAAGTGTCTCCACCCAACATATTGTATTAAGACCATTCATTATATGATATCCTTTATTCCCTTATTTTGTGGATGTGATTAGTTTTTATGGTGTTTCTGCATTTTACAGCTTATGTATATTTAATATACGGCTGGCATGTCTACGTTCCTAGTCCTACGTATTTTGGGACTGGGGCATTACATGTTTTTATATTGGCCCATGCAGGTCAAGATAAATTGTTTGGTTACTTTATCGTACCAAGCAAGCCTGCATATAGAATTCGTGTTTAGGATCTCATCTACATACTTGATCTCCTTTCTTGATTCTATTTTTCAAACTCTTGCTTGACTCCCTTGATTTGCATCTTGCTTGATTCCTTCTATCGAAATTCTTTTCCCTTTCTTTGTGCTTGATAAAGGCTAGGAAGGTGACTCATACTAGATAGACACGTTCCACTATACCATCACACTACTAGTTTAACTTCTATAAGTTGGGTAGAATGTCTCATGACCTAACACTCCCTTTGACCTTAACCAAGGCCTTAGACAAGAAGACAAATAGGACGACTGTATTGGCACCAACACTAGACAAGACATAGATTCTTAAGGAGTTCGAACTAATTCTACTCTCTTTCAAACAAAATCTCAAGTGCCTATGTTTTTACCATCTTGACTAAATGTTGCTACTATAGCCTAGTTTTGCAAGCTTAATCTCTTATCGAACTTGAGATGATGGGGGAAAGGGGGATAGGATGTGTAGTGTATAGGTGTGTGTTGTAGTTAGAGTAGTGCTGAGAGTGAGAGAGTAGTGAGGAGATGAGAGGATAGAAGAAAGGGGCTGCTGCCCCCATTGGCAGCAGTAGCAGTGGGGAGATGCTGCCCCCCCCCCCAAATACAGCAGCAGTAGGATAAGCAACAACAGCAGCAGTAGCAGTTTAGGCAGTAGTAGTAGCAGTGGCAGTAGAGCCCTCCCCCCTCCATCAGCCATTGGCCCCAATTTTTTATCCCCATTTGTAACCCCCAACCATTAGCTATGTTAGCATTAGCCTATGTTAGATGTTAGTTTCATATTAGTGAGTGTGTTAGTTATTAGAATGTTAGCCTTAGCCCTCTAGCCATTAGGATTTATCCCCATTAGCCTTTAACTATTAGATTTAGCTTAGCCCATATGTTAGTAGCCTATGTTAGATTGTGTATTAGTTAGGTGTTAGGAGTTGAGGTATTGATATGTATATGTTAGTGAGGTAGAAGGATATGTTATAATTAGTTAGAGGGTTAGATAATGTTAGAGATATTGTTAGATTTATATGTTAGATTGTATATTAGTTAGATATTAGGTATATGTTAGAGATTCATATATTAGATATAGTATCTTAGGATATAGATAATGTTAGAGATATTGGATATGTTAGATATGTGGTAGGTAGTGGGTTATATATATTAGATATGGTATACTTAGATATTAGTATCTAGATAGATATTAGAGTTAGTGTTAGATAGCTATGAGTATAGGTATCTTGGTATCTTGAGATACCATGGTGTATCTTAGGATACTAAGGTATGGTATCTTAGGTTGTGACATTACCTTTACCAAGGTAAAAGGGTATACCTTAGTATAAGGTAAGGTATTGTGATACCTTCAAGGTATGGGATACCATGGTAAGGTAAGAGTTACCTAGGATACTAAGCTAGATAACTAGAATGGATATTAGATATTAAGGTTTGTGGTTTGCCTAAGTTAAGGTATTGGAATTTGACCAAGGTATTAGTGTTAGGATACCAACTTGACAAAGATACATGCTATCTTGGTAGGTAAATATTAGGAATAAGATACTTAGCCTAGCTTTGACCCTGTTTGACCAAAAGTTGACTTTTTAACCAAAAGTCAACCACAAGTCAACACTTGGCCTAGAATTGACTAGAACTTGACCAGAGTTGACCAGTTGACCAAAAGTCAACTGTGAGTCAACTATTAGACTAGTTGGACCTAGATTGGACTAAGAGTTGACCAAAAGTCAACTATAAGTCAACCTTAGACCAAGATTTACTTAGTTTGACCTTGTTGGACTTAGTTTGACTTAGATTGACTTTGTTTGACTTATTTTAACCTAGTTTGACTTAGTATGACTTAGCATGACCTAGTTGATCTAGTTTGACTTTGTATGACCTAGTGTGACTTAGTTTGACTTGGTGTAACTTAGTTTGACCTTGTTTGACATAGATTGACTTAGTTTGACATAGATTTGTATATCATACACTAGAAATTATGTCTTACACTGTTAAACCATAATTAACTTATATAAATCTCATCTTTAGGTCTGTGACTTCACTCAGAGCCAGATTACACCGTTGACATATTCCTATCGGATCTCAGGCAAGTACAATCTCTGATAGCATTTCTGTTTTAAGATATCGTCTTTGTTTTTTGTATTTAGTGTAGATATTCTTGTTCGCTTGTCACATTGTTCACACGGATTATTATTTGTCTGGATCCCATTATGAGATATTATTTCTTATATTACTTGGTATATCCTGTGCAAGCCTTCATGTTCCTTGTGCATTGTATAGACACGATTCCTGTGAGGGGCTCACGACCTTCTCAGAGAAGAGGTGTCATGATGTGTCAAGGTTGGATCCACTATACTTGTCGGGGGCAGGGGTATTAGTGTACATATGTGATCAAAATTTTCCTGTGCAATATTGTGCCTTGTGAGTGTCAATCATACATCGCACGTATGATTAGCCATACCATTCTTCCTGTACAATTTTCTAAGCCGATCACATATTGAAACTAATGCTAAACTCACATAGATAGTAGTTTTTCTGATTCTCGTACATGATATACACTGTTCTCTTGCTCTTACATTCATTTATAGTCTTGACATGCCTTACCATGATTCATGTACGTAGCACTTTACCTTGTATATTATCTCTATTTACTGCTACATTTTCAATATCGTCTAACTAGAACTGTTATTGGAGATTTGTGCTCGTTTCATCCTGACTGGATATGTTGACAAAATTTTACGTATTATGGCGAGGAGGAGTGTGCTACCTACTATGGTCCCCATGACATAGTTGGCTTGGACTTGGAGACCCTAGTTCAACAAGGGTTAGCTCCAGCCGATGAGGCATTGGAGTAGCTTAGCTAGATAAGTTTAGTACTAGACTTTATCTCCATATTTACTTTTGGCTTGTTATTATTTTAGTATTTGTATTTGAGATAGTTGACTTTGGACTTGTATTATTTCTGTGTTGGATCTTCTAGATGATATTTTTATATCTTGTTGTTTTTATCTTTCAGTATCATCTATCTTTCTTAGAGTTTGTGATTGACTATATTATATTATCATTGCTTATCCTCCGTTCGGAGTTGACCTTTCTCGACAGGTTTTGATATTATAACTGTTGTTAGATAGTAGACATAGACAGTATTCTACGTCGTTTCTGCGACGTAGGCTGGGACGTTATTTTGCACTCGTGTCCTAAATCCGGGTGTGGGTCGTGACATATTTTTAGTGGTGGCCCATGCAGGTCAGAAGTCGCATTTAGTGCGTTGTCGTAGTGGTGCTCGACTTAGAGTGCTGCTACGAGCCTGCTATAGGTTTAGAAGATATAGGCTATAGGTTAACGATACTCAATCACAATTAGAAAGCTTTCAATTTGTTTCTATACAATTGTCCTTTCTTGATGCTGATTAATTGTACTCTAATTGTCCTTCTTTGATATGATCTATCTTGTGCCATATTGATTTCTTTCTTTCGATCTGTCTTTAGGATGGTGAAGAAGAGATCACAGCGTTCTGGGCCTGCTGATACTGAGAGGTCCACCACATCTCACGAACCTGAGCAAGTCACTTCTTCTGTAGTCGGTACATCTGCAGCAGCATTCGGGGGTGCTCCTCTACCGGTTGCGAGGACTATCTCGGAGGTCACTGCGGCAAGAGCAGTCATAGGTGTTCTTCCTCCTGCACATCGGACTCCTCCGTCTGTAGCCGAGGATCTGTATCCTCCACCCTCACTACCTACCAATATGGGGCAGATATTTGCCTTCCTTCGACAGATAATGAATACTCAGCGAGCCCAGTTTGAGGCTCAGCAGAGGCAGATGGACGCGATACATCAGGGAATGGAAGATGCCCATCAGTTGGCTCTAGCAACCATAGAGCAGAGGGCTCCGTATCAGGGAGCGCAACCGAGGCCAGGTAACATCCAGGACTTTAAGAAGCTGGGGCCTCGAGATTTCAGTGGGATGGAGGGTGTCGTTTATGCTGATTACTGGCTCGAGGATATCGAGCGTCAGATGAGGGCCTCCCGCCTTACAGACGACCTGAAGGTCGAGACGGTAGGGTTACAGCAGTTAGATATCGCTCGTACGCGGTTCAGGAACGAGCCGGCTCTTGCTGAAGAGGGCCATACCTGGGCAGAGTTCAAGGACCTCTTCAAGGAGAAGTTCTTTTTCCCTACGGACAAGATTGACCTGGCGAGGCAGTTTCAGAACCTCCAGTAAGGGAGCTTGTCTGTGGAGGTATATGCTGCATAGTTCGACATGCTGAGCCGATATACAGAGTATATGGTACGTGACCCGGAGATCAAGATGAGCTACTTCAGGGAGGGTTTGATCTAGGATATCAAGATCATTATCTCCTCTTTCTATGCGACTTATACCGAGATCCTTGTGGAGGCCCACAAGGTAGAGCGAGAGTGGGGCTTGAAGCCCAAGAGCGACCGTGATCTGTTCTCGAGGGCTACTAGCAGTACATGGGCTGCTAAACGTCCTCAACTACAATATTGATCTTTTTTGCAGCACCAGCAGCAGGTTCCGGCCAGGGCACCAGTTTAACAGGTGCAGCACCATCAGCAGAGGCAGATGCAGAATGCCCCTCAGTATAACTTCTATAAGAAGCCCGGTCATATCTGAAAGGTTTGCAGGAAGAGGCTGGAGATGTGCCTTTATTGCGGTGAAGCGGGACATCAGATGAGAGAGTGTCCCGTGATCCCTCGTGTTATTGGTGTAGTTCAGGGTGCGTAGGCTAGGCTACCTGTAGCACCGCATCATGCCCTGTACTAGCAACGGGATATACCCCGCTAGGGCAGGGCTTTGGCGATGGCGGTCGAGGAGACCCACACCGCAGGCATGGGACTTAGAGGTTAGGTCTTGTTCTTTCTTTTTTTCTGTTTCTTTCTATCCATTGATTGTTTGATTGCTTTCTTAGTACCTTTAGCTTGCACATGTGATAATCATGCTAGATTATAGAAAACCCCAATGGAGACTGTAATAACATGATACTGTAGAGACTAAAACCATGCATGTTTGTTCATGTTTCCTAGAATTGCATGTTGTATAACTTTGGATAGAATTTAGTAGACTTTAATTGTTGGGGGCTTAACCTAGAGAAGAGTACAACCATTTCGAATTTTGAGGAAATTTTTTTTTCTAGGGGTTGGATTGTAACTGCCTAATTTCAAATTTTAGGGTAATTTTGTGATTTTCCATTCTTTTCATATTTTTGGTAATTTTTAATTTTTAATATTGTAATTTGGGGTTTAGATTAGTCAGGTTTGATTTTCGTCTAGTTTTAACTTGTGTTAGTGATCCGGGTAGCTTAGACTCTAGTCGGGACCCAAAGATTAGTTAGACATGGCCCACAAATCCTACTAATTAGTCTAGTGTAATTAGGCTAATCCCACGTGACTATGTTGGTTCATTTAGAGATTAGAACTTGACCCTTTTGACCCCAACCCTTCACATGACTTAAGTTGAACCAAAGAAGACTAGTTGAGGGCTTTCTTGACATTTTAAATCAGCCCATTAGGGCTATACTTGGCCTGCCACACCATAGGGAGGTTTCCATTTATTTCTTTACTCTACTTGCCTCTTTTTATTCCATTTTGTTCTTCCCCAAAACTTGAGAGCTTTCCTCTAGATTTTGATCTCTTAAATCAATCCATTCTTCTTCCATTATTCCTAATCCATCAAGGTGGAGGTGCTAGCAAGGAGCAAGGAAGGGTGTCCAATTTGAAGGAGTTTCCGTGTCGGAACCATGTCCATTTGAATGTATCATTGGGATCCAACTCCCAATAGGTATAACCATCTCTCTATTTCAATTTCTCTTCCATTTTAGTTAGGTTTGCATTCATTAGGACCGCCCCCATGCATATATCCCCATTAGGAACCATTGAGAGGCTCATTTGAGTCCTCTCTAGGAAGTTGGAGTGGTTTTGGTGTCCCCATGGAGAGATTTCCATTAGAGGCACACCATGTGTTTGGTTTTATGTCTAATAGGCTATTTGGCTTTTAATTTTAGTTTTGGCATTGTTATAGGGTAGATTAACTATGGTTAGGATGGTTAGACTTGTTTTCATTTGGGTACGTATGGTTGGATCTAAGTGGTTTAGCCTACATGTCAAGTTTAAGCCTCTACATGTCATTTTTATGTATATTATTATATATCGGACTGATTTTGTTTTGTTGGTTATATATATATTGTGTTGGTTTAGAGAGGGGTGGATTTTGTGTATGTTGGTATGTGAGATAATGATGTAAGAAGAGGGGGTTGAGTTATATATGTTAGGGTTATATACTAAAAGCATCACTTTTATAGTAATCTTATTTCTTTAAATTTTGAATAAAAATCATATGGGTGTTTGCATATTGTATTTGTTGCAAGTGCTAATGCAAATATCTGATATTCTATATTGTAGATAATATGGTGTGTGGTGTCACACAGAAGATCATATTATCAGTTACCTATGGAGTATATAAATAGTTCACAACCTTGATGGACTTGGACAATCTATTGGAAAGGTTGTAGTGTAATCTGGTATTAGTCTATCTTGACTATAGGTTTACACTTGTACACTTTGTGTGTATTGAATAGGACCACTTGAGGTTGTTCTCTTTGTACTGACTACATAAGAGAACAAATACCTCTGTTATTATGGATGCTTGTGCTCTTAATCCGGATATAATAACGGACATGTATATGCAATATGTATTACTTTGACTCATAAAAGAGTGAGATTCATTATGGATCAACAACCTCTATGAATTGGATAATAACATTGTATGTATGATGGGCTGTTGATTATAAATGGAATCCATGTCCCGATACATCGGGTTGATGATGTCCCCTTAAGGAGCTTATAAGGATTGTCATGTAAACACTGCAGGTGGATTATATCCAACATGAAAAATAAAGTTGAGCGGTACTACTTAAGGATAAAAGATGTCGAATCAATATAGTTGTCAGTAACTTAATTTGATCGACGGACGTACGATATCTTAACATGGGGAGCCAAACGAACATATAATAAAAAGAGCCCACAAACATAATTTGGGATTAGGGAGGTAGTGCAACAATAGCTCATTAGTGGACCGAGCTATTGTTAATGGGCCTAGATTATGTGTTCGGACTGAACACGGGATATCCAGATTCGTTAGGAGGCCTAACCCTAATTTTTCCTCATGGTCCCTACCGTAGCCTATATATATCCTCTATTCTCTGGCTGCCAGATTACTGATCAGAAATCTGAAACTTTTTCTAAATTCGTGATTCACGTAAGGAAAGAAAGAGAGGGCTGCCAAGGAGAAGAAAAGGTTGGGAGATCGTCGCCCATATGACGTCCAACTCGAGGAAGGAATACGTACAGAAGATCTTGGGGTCATCCGCTCGAGATTGCCAGGAATTACTTGTCTCCTTTCAGCCGCAGGTATAATTTGCGAATCCTAGTTTCCATCTATGAAGGGTTAGAACACGTATTAGATCTGTTTAACTTTCTATCGATCAATACGCACACCAAAGGAAGGGTCCTGGGAATCTCCAGTTCCATCTGTTGAGATATAGTCCCCAGTTCCATTAATTGGTATCAGAGCCACTTTGGATCTACGTATTGATTGATACGTCCATGTTGTCCAATAAAATTTGCGATGTGTAATAGTCGGTAGAAGTAGATCTATTCTAACTCGGTTTTGCAAGCATCTTAGATCTAACTATTTTGGTCCAATACATGTTTTTGATTGTGTTGTTTAAACCACGGACATATCGTGGATGTTGTTGTTGCTGTGGATGTAATTAAAATCACGAGGGTTGATCGTACTTATTATTTTAATTTTTTAATCTAGATTATGTGTGAACTCCTTCGGGAGGCAAAGGATTGATGTAATTTTAATTATTTTTGATCAATCGTGATGGCGGTGGTAGCTGTTTCTGACGCCGGACGAGATGCTGGTTTTAAGCAGTCCAGAGGTAGACAAATGATTTTCGATGAAGGAATCGACAGCCAAAACCTAAAAAAAAATTAGGGCGCTGCCCCGAACCCTACGACCTAACCGAGCAGGTCGAACCCCGAATAGATCTGCACAGCGACAGATTTTGGATTCGGATAGTTGAAGACGGAGCAGCAAAGATGACCATAATAGTTGGATATTTTCTCTTATTTTTGTCATTTTGCTTTTTCTGATTATGCATGTTTATTATTGTGTGGTTGTTTTTTTTTTGAAAAACCAAGCCTATATTAATAATGGACAATATGAACATAATATCAACTAGTAGAAAAACCCTCATTGTTAAATAACTAAGTGGGAGAAGATATTTATTTAGTATAAATCCTATGGTCTCCATTACTGGTTTGTAGGTGATGTAATTATACTTGAATGTTGGCTTTAGTGATTTTCTCCATATCGGATGAGTATAATTATGGATTACCAGTACAAACTTCCTTGCAATTGAAGGAACTCATTACAAGGTAATGGACTTAGTATTAAGTAACGGTATGTACTTAGATACAAATAATGGTATCCTTCCCATCGGAGTCACTGCTATTATTTGTATGACCAGATCAAGACCAGCATATTAATTTTATTTGTCATAAAGTTATGTTGACATGATAGTAAAATTAATAAAAAAACCTACTTGAACAAAGTTGAATTTGTATACGTCCACACTATCGTGGCATGCTAAATTCATGGTGTTCAAGGTGTTGGTGAATTTTTTATTATTGTTTTGAGGGAATCAATGTTTAGTTAATTCAAAAAGTTTTTTGCCCTACATAATTTTATTTATGTGATTCTCAGGATTTCAAAAAAATGGGTTCTTTCAGTCCACTTATGATGATTCTTAAAGAAAACAAACTTACTGGACCTAATTATATTGACTAGAAACATAATTTGGATATTGTTCTGACTGCTGAGGAGTACAAATATGTACTTGTTGAGGAATGCCTACCTAAGCCTGATGCTAACTCTGATGAAGAGGTCAAAGAGGCTTATAAGAAGTGGAAAAAGGCAGATGAGATGGCGCGATGTTATATTCTGGCATCTATGTCAAATGTACTGCAACATCAGCATCATGCCATGGCCACTGCTTATGACATGATGTATAACCTCAAGGAACTCTTCGGACATCAGAGTAGAGTAGCTAGGCAGTTTGCTATAAAATTTTTGATGAATACAAAAATGGCTGAGGGTACACCAGTAAGGGATCATGTTCTCAAGATGATGGGTCATCTGAATGAGATGGAGATCCTTGGAGCTGAAATCGATGGAGAATCCCAGGTCGATATCATTCTCGGGACTTTGCCTAAAAGTTTTAACAATTTCTGCCTTAATTACAACATGAACAAAAGGTTGTATAGTTTGACAGAACTTGCAAAAGAGCTACAGGATGCTGAATCTCTCTTTTGGCAGAATGGTCATGTTTTTGTTTCTGAAAAGCTTCTACTTTTAAGCCAAAAGGCGATATGAAGAAGAATAACATTCAGAAACAGGCAAACTCATCAGAGAAGGGCATGGGACCTCAAGATGCGGTAAAAAAGTTGAAAGGCAAATATTTTAAGTGCAAAGGGTCAGAACATTGGAAGACTGATTGTCACTTCTCAAACAAGGGAACAAAGAAGGTATATCTCATTTACTAGTAGTTGAAACATGTTTAGCGGTGTTATCTACCGACACCTGGTGTGTAGATACAGGAGCCACTAATCATGTCTGTAATATATTACAGGGGTTCCAAAAAACCAGACGGCTCAGTGATGGAGAGATATGCTTGTTCATGGGTGATGCTACAAAAGTATCGGTCGTTGCATTAGGAGATGTTACTTTATCTTTTGGTAGAAATAAGTCTTTGACATTGAAAGATTGTCTTTATGCACCCTCACTTAGAAAAAATTTAGTTTCTGTTTCTATGTTAGTTTAGGATGGATATTCAGTTTATTTTAATGACAATATTGTTATTAGAAAGAATAAACATTTTATCTGTTCTGGTACATTGGTTGATAATTTGTATGTCATTAATCCAATTTCGTCCACAATGCAACTTATGGAAATGAATAATATGTCATCTAACTTAAATAAGAGAAAAGAACCTTCTTGAATGAACCAAACATATCTTTGGCACTTGCGATTGGGGCATATTAACCTAAGAAGGATTCAAAGACTGGTTGAAGATGGACCTTTGAGTTTATTGGAAGTGGAGGTACTACCAGTCTGTGAATCCTGATTGGAAGGTAAAATGACCAAAAGGCCTTTACGGCAAAGGAGTATAGGGCCAAAGATGTGTTGGAATTGGTCCATTCTGATTTGTGTGGACCCATGACTATCCAAGCTAGAGGTGGCTTTGAATATTTTGTCATATTTATTGACGATTATTCAAGGTATGGATACATTTATTTGATGCGCCGTAAGTCTGAGTGCTTTAAGAAATTTAAAGAGTACAAGGCTGAAATGGAGAAACGTAATGGAAAATGTATCAAGTCATTACGATCAGATCGTGGTGGCGAGTACCTCTTTGGAGAGTTTAGGGATTATTTGTCAGAGGCTGGGATTGTATCCCAATTGACTGCACCTGGAACGTCCCAGCAGAATGGTGTAGCCGAAAGAAGGAATAGAACTCTTATGGAGATGGTTAGATCAATGATAAGTTATTCAGATTTGCCAGATTCGTTTTGGGGATATGCCTTAGAGACTGCAGCGTATATTTTAAACTTGGTTCCTTCTAAGTCAGTACCTCTTACTCCCACGGAGCTGTGGATTGGGCGTAAGCCTAGTCTGAAACATGTTCGCATTTGGGATAGTCCAGCACATGTGTTGAATGGGAAAACAGATAAGTTGGAATCTCGTACAGAAGTACGCTTGTTTGTAGGCTATCCAAGAGGAACGAAAGGAGGTTTATTTTATTGTCTTAAGGATCAGAAGGTCATTGTTAGCACCAATGCCCGATTCTTAGAGGAAGACTATGTGATGAACCATAAACCCACAAGTAGAATTGTTCTAGAAGAACTGAGACGTGAGATACTAAGTACTTCAGTACCAACAGTACATGAGGATGAACCATAAATAACTGTACAACGTGTCACAAATGTTACACCACAACCGATAGTGCCTCGTCGTAGTGGGAGGATTGTGATACAACCTGATAGATATATGTTCTTGGGAGAGTCGTCAGACTTCGTCCCTGAGGAACAAGATTATGATCCCTGTACCTACAATGAAGCACTCCAAGATAAAGATGCAGAGTCTTGGCAAAAAGCAATGATATCTGAAATAGAATCTATGGATTCTAATCAGGTCTGGGAGCTTGTAGAACCACCCGTTGGTGTAAAATCTATTGGATGTAAGTGGGTCTATAAGAGAAAAAGGGGATCAGACGGTAAGGTTGAAACCTTTAAAGCTCGGCATGTAGCAAAAGATTTTACTCAAAGAGAGGGTATCGATTATGAGGAAACATTTTCTCCTGTAGCTATGCTTAATTCTATCCGGATTCTTTTATATATTGCAGCTCATCTCGATTATGAGATTTGGCAAATAGATGTCAAGATGGCTTTCCTTAATGGAAGTCTTGAGGAAGACATCTATATGAAGCAACCAGACGGGTTCATTGAAAAGGGCCAGGAGCATCTTGTTTGTAAGCTCAAGAAGTCCATTTATGGACTTAAGCAAGCTTCCAGATATTGGAACATATATTTTGATCAGGTGATAAAATCCTATGGATTTGATCAATGTCAGGATGAATTATGTGCATACAGAAAGCGTAATAGAAACGTGCTGGTGTTCCTAGTACTTTATATGGATGACATCTTGCTTATTGGAAACAATGTGAAGGTGTTATCTGATGTAAGGGTATGGTTATCCAAACAGTTTGATATGGAAGACTTGGGAGAAGTAGGTCACATCCTTGGGATCAAAGTTCTACGAGATCGCAAGAAAAGGATGTTGGGCTTATCCCACGCTTCCTATATCGATACTGTACTAACTCGTTTTAGTATGCAAAATTCTAAGAAAGGTTCTTTACCTTTTAGACATAGAATTGCTCTATCAAAGGAGCAGTGTCCAAGGACACCTAAAGAGATAGAGAACATGAAGGCAGTTCCTTATGCTTCAGCAGTAGGAAGCTTGATGTATGCAATGCTATGTACGAGACCAAACATCTGCTTTGCCGTAGGAATGGTCAGGAGATATCATTCTAACCCAGGACAAGAGCACTGGACTGTCGTAAAGCATATTTTGAAGTACCTGAAAAGGACTAAAGAGTATATGCTAGTTTACCAGAAAGATAGTTTAGTTCCCTTGGGGTATACAGACTCAGATTTTCAGTCAGATAAAGATTCCAGAAAATCTACCTCAGGTTATGTGTTTACTTTGGAAGGTGGAGCCATTGTGTGGAGGAGTATCAAGCAAAAATGTATTGCTAATTCCACCATGAAAGTCGAGTATGTGGCAGACTCTGAGGCAGCCAAAGAAGCGGTTTTGCTCAGAAACTTTCTGTTGGACTTGGATGTGGTACCTAGTTTGCCTAAGTCTATTACACTTTATTGTGATAATAGTGTGTAGTTGCAAACTCGAAGGAACCACGAGCCCATAAGACAGGCAAACACATTGAGCGCAAGTACCACTTGATACGAGATTTTGTAAAGAAAGAAAAAGTTGCTGTGATGAAGATAGCATCAGCCGACAACCTAGCTGATCTATTTACAAAGAGCTTACCAGCTAAGGCTTTTGATAGTCATGTTGAGGGAATGGGAGTCAGATGTGTAGCAGCATGGCTTTAAGTATAAGTGGGAGATTTGTAACAGTATACCGAAAAGTAATTCTTTGAGTATAAGTGGAAGATTGTTAGGATTATATACTAAAAGCATCACTTTTGTAATAACCTTATTTCCTTAAATTTTGAATAAGAATCATATGGGCAAATGTTTGCATATTGTATTTGTTGCAAGTGTTAATGCAAATGTCTGATATTCTATATTGTAGATAATATGGTGTGTGGTGTCACACAGAAGATCATATTATCAGTTCCCTATGGAGTATATAAATAGTTCACAACCTATATGGACTTGGACAATCTATTGGAAAGGTTGTAGTGTAATCTAGTATTAGTCTAACTTGACTATAGGTTTATACTAGTACAATTTGTGTGTATTGAACAGGACTACTTGAGGTTGTTCTCTTTGTACTGACTACATAAGAGAAAAAACACCTCTGTTATTATGGATGCTTGTGCTCTTAATCCGGATATAATAACGGACATGTATATGCAGTGTGCATTACTTTGACTCATAAAAGAGTGTGATTCATTATGGATCAACAACCTCTATGAATTGGGTAATAACATTGTATGTATGATGGACTGTTGATTATAAATGGAATCCATGTCCCGATACATCGGGTTGATGATGTCCCCTTAAGGAGCTCATAAGGATTGTCATGTAAATCCTGCAGGTGGATTATATCCGACATAACAAATAAAGTTGAGCGGTACTACTTAAGGATAAAAGATGTCGAATCAATATAGTTGTCAGTAACTTAATTTGATCAACGGACATATGATATCTTAACATGGGGAGCCAAACGAGTATATAATAAAAGGAGCCCACAAACATAATTTGGGATTAGAGAGGTAGTGCAACAATAGCTCATTAGTGGACCGAGCTATTGTTAATGGGCCTGGATTGTGTGTTCGGGCTGAGCACGGGATATCCAGATCCATTAGGAGGCCTAACCCTAATTTCTTCTCATGGTCCCTGTCGTAGCCTATATATATCCTCTATTCTCTGGCCGCCAGATTACTGATCAGAAATCTGAAACTTTCTCTAAATTCGTGATTCACGTAAGGAGAGAAAGAGAGGAATGCCAAGGAGAAAAAAAGGTTGGGAGATCGTCGCCCACACGACGTCCAACTCGAGGAAGATATACGTGCAGAAGATCTTGGGGTCGTCCGCTTGAGATTGCCAGGAATTACTTGTCTTCTTTCCGCCGCAGGTATAATTTGTGAACCCTAGTTTTCGCCTATGAAGGGTTAGAACACATATTAGATCTGTTTAACTTTTTATCGATCAATACGCACACCAAAGAAAGGGTCCTGAGAATCCCAGTTCTATCAGTTGAGATATAGTCCCCAGTTCCATCAATATATGTGTTTATGTGTTTATTTTTAGAGGGGATGTGAGAATGAGGGTGAGTGTAGTGTGTGTGTTGTGTAGAGGGATGTGAGGTTGTGTTGTGTGAATGTGTGCTTGTGTTTAGAGAGGGATAGGATGTGTATTGTATATAGGTGTGCGTTGTAGTGAGAGTAGTGCTGAGAGTGAGAGAGTAGTAAGGAGATGAGAGGATGGGAAAGGGGCTACTGCCCCTATTGGCAGCAGCAGCAGGGGGGAGTTGCTGCCCCCCTCCCCAAATATAGTAGCAGCCGCAGTTGGATAAGCAGCAGCAGCAGTTGTAGGATAAGCAGTAGCAGTTTAGGCAGCAGTAGCTGCTGCAGTAAGCCCCCCTATCAGCCTTCATCCCCATTTGTAACCCCCAACCATTAGCTATGTTAACATTAGCCTATGTTAGATGTTAGTTTCATGTTAGTGAGTGTGTTAGTTATCAGAATGTTAGCCCTTAGCCCTCTAGCCATTAGGATTTATCCCCATTAGCCTTTAACTATTAGATTTAGCTTAGTCCCTATATTAGTAGCCTATGTTAGATTGTGTATTAGTTAGGTGTTAGGAGTTGAGGTATTGATATGTATATGTTAGTGAGTTAGAAGGATATGTTAGAATTAGTTAGAGGGTTAGATAATGTTAGAGATATTGTTAGATTCATATGTTAGATTGTATATTTGTTAGATATTAGATATATGTTAGAGATTCATATATTAGATATAGTATCTTAGGATATAGACAATGTTAGAGATATTGGATATGTTAGATATGTGGTAGGTAGTGGGTTATAGATATTATATATGATGTACTTATATATTAGTATCTAGATAGATATTAGAGTTAGTGTTATATAGCTATAAGTATAGGTATCATGGTATCTTGAGATACCATTGTGTATCTTAGGATACTATGGTATGGTATCTTAGGTTGTGACTTTACCTTTACCAAGGTAAAAGGGTTTACCTTAGTATAAGGTAAGGTATTGTGATACCTTCAAGGTATGGGATACCATGGTAAGGTAAGAGTTACCGAGGATACTAAGCTAGATAACTAGAATGGGTATTAGATATTAAGGTTTGTGGTTTGCCTAAGTTAAGGTATTGAAATTTGACCAAGGTATTGGTGTTAGGATACCAACTTGACCATGATACATGGTATCTTGGCTGGTAAATGTTAGGAATGAGATACTTAGCCTAGCTTTGACCCTGTTTGACCCAAAGTTGACTTTTTAACCACAAGTCAACACTTGGCCTAAAATTGACTAGAACTTGATCAGAGTTGACCAGTTGACCAAAAGTCATCTGTGAGTCAACTATTAGCTAGTTTGACCTAGATTGGACTAGGAGTTGACTAGTTGACCAAAAGTCAACTATAAGTCAACCCTTGACCTAGATTTACTTGGTTTGACCTTATTGGACTTAGTTTGACTTAGATTAACTTTGTTTGACTTACCTTGACCTAGTTTGACTTAGTATGACTTAGCATGACCAAGTTGATCTAGTTTGACTTTGTATGACCTAGTATGACTTAGTTTGTCTTGGTATGACTTAGTATGACCTTGTTTGACTTTGATTGACTTAGTTTGACCTAGATTTGCATAACATACACTAGAAATCATGTCTTACACTGTTAAACCATAATTAACTCAAGCATATCTCATCTTTAGGGTCTGTGACTTCACTCAAAGCCAGATTACACCGTTGACATATTCCTATCGGATCTCTAGCGAGTACATTCTCTGATAGCATTTCTATTTTATGATATCGTTTATGTTTCTTTTATTTAGTGTAGATATCCTTGTTCTCTTGTCACATTATTCACACAGATTAGTATTTGTTTGGATCCTGTCATGAGATATTAATTCTTGTATTACTTGGTATATCATGTGCAAGCCATCATGTTCCTTGTGTATTATATAGACACGATTCCTGTGAGGGGCTTACGACCTTCTTAAAGAATACGTGTCATGACGTATCATGGTTGGATCCACTATACTAGTATGGGGCAGGAGTATTAGCATAGATATGTGATCAAATCTTTCCTGTACAATATTGTTCCCTGTGAGTGTTAATCATGCACCATACGAATGATTAGCCAGACCATTCTTCCGGTACATGATATACACTGTTCTCTTGCTCATACATTCATTTACAGTCTTGACATCCCTTACCATAATTCATGTGCGTAGCACTTTACCTTGTATATTATCTCTATTTACTGCTATATTTTCAATATCGTCTAACTAGAACTGTTGTTGGAGATTTATGCTCGTTCCATCCTGACTGGATATATTGACAAAATTTTATAGATTATGGCGAGAAAGAGTGTCCTACCTACTACGATCCCCATGACTAGTTGGCTTAGGCTCGGAGACCCTAGTTCAGCAAGGGTTAGCTCCAGCCGATGAGGCATTGAAGTAGCTTAGCTAGATTAGTTTAGTACTGGACTTTGTCTCCAGATTTACTTTTGGCTTGTTATTATTTTAGTATTTGTATTTGAGATAGTTGACTCTGGACTTGTATTATTTCTGTGTTGGATCTTCTAGATGATATTTTTCATATCTTGGTGTATTTATCTTTCAGTATCATCTATATTTCTTGGAGTTTGTGATTGAGTATATTATATTGTCATTGCTTGTACTCCTTTCAGAGTTGACCTTTCTCGACAGGTTTTGATATTATAACTGTTGTTAGATAGTGGACATAGACAGCGTTCTACGCCGTTTCTGCGGCACAGGCTGGGATGTGGCTGCATGAGCATAACATTGTGCCATCAACTCTTCACTAATGCTTCAAGTATGTGGATGTCAATGGAGAAGTCCAAAAGGTGGTGGTTGATCTTAATTCCTTTCGAGGTATCAAAACATATTTCACTGACTCCAGGATGCACAAAGAAGAATTTATGAAGGTTGTACTGGCCATGGATACCGAGGAAGATCAGAGGGATACCCAGATGATGTTCTTCTGATTCCAGTTAAAGGAGGTGCTTCCCATCTGATGGAGCGTAAAATAATGCTTCATGTTCCAAGTCAAAGAAGTTGAGAGCTTTACGCAAGTCAAACAGAGTCAAACTCAGACTTTATGCACGACAAACAGAGTAAAACTCTACGCGAGCTACTTTACGCTAGAGCCATCTTCAAAGCTTTTTACGCGAGGGACAGGCTGTCAAATCATCGTATTTAATGTGCGTGATACTGTTCTGACGTAATAATTTTCTGACAGCGGACAACATAGAAGTCGAGAAGATTTGATTTATACCAAATCTAATACTTATTATTTTGTGTGCAGAGGGGCTACTTTACGCTCAAGAGATTGCTTCTTTTACGCATGAAAGATATTCGAGCTTTTACGCTTAAGGCTGTTGTGCACGTAAAGTTTATTTGAGCTAATTTTACACTCAAGGCTATTTTTAGCCACTTTACGCGGGAAGTTTATTTTGGGCTATTTTACGCCCAGTCTGCTACTTTATGCAGGAAGTCTATTTTGGGTCATTTTTACGCCCGATCTTTTCTGGCTACAGGAGAACGTGGTTTGCTTATGTGGCTTTTATGCCATATTTATCGAGGAACGCGTGTATGTGCTCTCTCCATTTTATTGAAGTAGTGGGACACATGTCACCATGCGTAGAGATTAAAACTCTATGTGGGATACGTGTCATCACGCATAAAGGTTGATTCTAATCGTGGGTGACAGTTACCAAACTTTATTGCTTTTTACGCACGGAGGATCTAGTCTATAAATAGACTTATTTTTAACACATGAAAGAGATCAAGAGAGATACAGGAGAGGAGATTCTGAGAAAACTTATACTTTCATAGTGATATTCCCAGAAGCATTTCTTCAACTTTTTCTCAAGAACATGATGAAGCAAAGCATAAAAGCATTCGACTGTGCCATTAGTGCCGTTGCACGATACCTTTATGGTGACTTAGTTCTTTCGATTGTTCGTCTTCTTCAAGCAGTTTTCTTCATCATCATCATATGGTCCAAGGAACAAAGTGATCGTTTTTCAGATCAGACTTCCATAGCAATACTTTCCAGAAACAATTTATACTTTTATCCTTTTTTTAGTTTTCTTTCAAAAGCCAATTTTAGGTATTTTGTTAAGTGAAACAAAATGGCAACTCTGCTGGGGATGACCTTCTCCTCTGACGAGAAGGTAATTGCTCAATATGATGATGTGTCGGTCGGATCGACAAAGAAAACTCTGGTTGTTCACTTCGACCAGACTGCTTACGAAGAAATGCTCCGAACTGGGGGTAGTATTCGCTGCTCCAATGTTCAGAAATCGCGAAAGGCACAAAAAGTTTGGATTTCTAAGTCCAAAACATCCTCGGATCTCCCTGCTGTCTCAGAAGGCAAAGGAATCCTTCCCACTCCTGTTGTAGAGGCTCCCATCTGTGATGAGGCAGTCTCTACTTCAGTGATGCGCCTTGGGCGTAAAAATCAGTCTCCCGTTGGTGACGTGGTATACTCTTAAGTTTTACGCTCTGCGCGTAAAAATCAATTTTTACGCTCTGCGCGTAAAAATCAGTCTCCCGTCTGTGACGTGACAGACTCTCAAGTTTTACGCTCTACGCATAAAAATTAATCTTTACGCTCTGCGCGTAAAAACCAGTCTCTCGTCTGTGACGTGGTAGACTCCCAAGCTTTACGCTCTACGCGTAAGGATGAATCTCCCGTCTGTGACGTGGCAGATATTCATGTTTTGCGCTCTACGCGTAAAGGTAAATCTCCTATCGGTGACAGAGTAGATAAAATTCACAATGGTGCTTCGCATCTAAAGTAAATTTGCCTACATGCATGCAGCATAAAAACAAGAATCCTATTGTTGGTACAACTTCAGTTTTTTACCAAAAACCTTCTTACGCTGCTTTACGTAGGGTACCACACTTTCAGATTATGCGTAATGCTGATGGAGTCCTTTGTACACAAAAATCTCAGGATTTACGCACGCAACTCCAAGCGCGTAAAAATGTACAGTTTGGTTCTGCTAATACAGCCAGTAATCTTCTTTATACACAAAGGACTAAACGTTTCTCTGTCCCAAATGTAATAAAAAAGACGAATCCTTCTACTCCTTCTGATTTACACTAGTTGCTTGTACAAAAGCGTAAAGACAGAAAATCTCCTGTGATACTCCCCAAAGAAAATCATCACTGTGAGTGTCACCAAATTGTAATCAAATGTTGCTGTTCGACTTCTAAATGGTCAGTTTTCGACCGATTAAGCTATAATGTGCCTCAGCAACAAGTTGATGACCAAGATCATGAGTTGTCATATGCATCAGTCCATATGGCATCTCATACCAACAGGAGACGACGTCCAAGACGTAATTCGTCTCGGACTCCAAGCCAGCAACAGTTTAATTGACTCCTTGATACTTTTGAAGGGGTATATCAGAATACTCGGTCAAGAATTCAAAGACAGTTGCAATCTTCAGATTCAGAAGCTGGGGGTCACTACACCAAAAAGAATAATTACGACAGTTAAAGTTGTCCAACAACGACGGACTAAAACTATCGTTGCATTTTCGACAGATAAAAACTGTCGTGTACCTCAAACCTATGTCACCAAAATATAGTAGATTGGATTTGACAAATAAAAAATGTTGTTTATATTGAAATTTTGGCTCCACAGTACTGCCCTATTGAAATTTTTGCTATTTGCTAGTTCCAAAACCCTGCAAACATCTCCCCCCGAAAAAGAAAATTGCGCTCAAATAAAGTCTTAAGTGTAGGATAATTTTTGTAAGAAAAAAATGGGGAAATCAAATAAAAGTGCTATGAATATAAGGAAAATAATTTTTGTTGGCATCTTCTTCTTCTGGACCAAGGGATTCTAGTGGTGAAGTTGATGATTTGGATAATAAAATTTGAGAACGGCTATCTGAACATGCTTCTAGTTATTGCTTTCGCCCTTCCTTTTCTCCTTTCGAATCTCCTTCGTATCTTCCTCCGTGATTCCGATGCAATGACAGAGAACCTCAACAGTGGGGCATGAAGGAGGATTTGTTCCTCTGCGTTGGGGCACGAAGGGGTATTCTAGGATTTCCTTGTCGAGGGAGCGACGGAAGAGGGATTTCCTTGTCGACAGAAGGGGGATTTGTTCTTCTTTATTTTTTAGGGTTTATTTTTTAGGAATTGTTCTTGCTTATTATTTATGGTCCATACTTGAAATTATTTACCATTTTTAAGATCTGGTTTTGTTTATTTTTTAGGGTTTAATATTTTTGTATTTTCTCAATCCTCTATTCTTTCTGAAATTATTTACCATTTTTTGGATCTCTTTATCTCTCTAGGTCAGTTGTGCTAGAAAGCAAGTATTTCGAGGTACAAATCTAATTACTGAGCATATTCTCTGCCTTGTGTAGATTTTTTATGGTTTATTAGACTCGGCTGGCCCAAACTGATATATATTTAATATGCCCGGTATAATCAATGATAATATATGAGATACCTACCAGTATGGTTACATTACCTTGTTTGCATATTTCAGTCAGGTATTTCATAAATTATTTTGTTTATAATGAGATGGAAAGAAGACTTCAAAGAACTATTCTTTATTTTTTAATTGGGTATTTCATATATTTTAGTAGGACTGATAATTATAGTACCATGCACCCTCTAGCTACAATCCCCTGGGATCGTGATACAAAAATGATGCAAATTCTTTCTCAAGTGTGTTAAATATGTTTCTGATACAATATAATGGATCTTTCCTATGATTAATTTTGCCTTGGGGGGACTACTACCCTCTGGCACTGGAGGAACCTGGTAATATATTGTATTTAAGCAATATATTGGAGGTGAGTTTATACATCAATTCTTCTTTGCCATAACTATTATTTTATTGTGGGTTTACTAGGACCTGAGTACAATTGCCTTATTGTTCTTTTGATTATATGATCATCTTCCTCTTTCTAGTCGATGTTGAGAAATTTTCTACAAGTTTTTTGGTATCAAATGCTATTTAGAAGTCATCAATGTTTCCTTATTTCATCTATCATTTTCAGTGAGCCTTGGATTCAAGGTGCAATAACTCTGATAGTTTTCTTTTAATGTGGTTTATATCTGCCAATTCATTCCTTCATAGTGTTCAAGACTTCTGTTGTTCAATTCCTTTATGTTCATTCCTAACTAGGGCTTTTCATTTCTTCATCCTTTGTAACCAGAAAGAAACCACATTCTTTGTTCAATCTATAAGGCTACATGATTAACTCTGTCATATATTATAATTTGACTTGTTATTAAAAATATGTGAATATTGATTTAAATGCACGATACAAGTCTTGAATTTATAGTTTGGTTTTTAAAAATATGAAAAATAAGACATCAGTCTTCGGTTGTCCAAGTTTTATAGGACCAGTATTGTAGAAGAGGGGAAGTGAAGCTCAACAATTTGGTGGGAGTTCCTGGTATGCTAGATTCTCAAGATTGAAATATTTCAAGTTTTCTGGTATGCTAGATTCTAATGATTGAAATATTGTCTAGGTATGCTAGATTCCAATCTAAAACTGTCTCTGAAGTAGCTCTGTACCCATATTTCGACAAATATGTATTATCAGTCATCCATCCTTCTAACTATTACCTTTTTGTAGTCATTTTTGGATAATTCTTTGTAATCTTTATGATATAAAACTGTTTTTGTCCTAGTATTGACATTTGACTATGTTTTTAAGGCAAGCCATTTTGTACTGTTGCATGTCTTCTATTGTTGAAATGGTTTAATTTCCAAATTATGATTGATGGGTTTGAAAATTTGCAAATCATTTTTTAGTAACTCTTATGCTAGGTGGAAAAGAAAATTGTTAATTGTTTCAACTTATTTGGTCGTTTATACTAATATTTTATCTTACTTTCTTTCAAAGTGTTCTTAAAATCACAATATCCCATGAAGTTGTAGGCTAATTTTGGTTCCATTTGCTTAATTACTTGCAATTCCAAATTGTGGAGTCACCCTAATAATAATGCCCCTTTGGTTTACTTAAGCTTGGACTAATGGAAATAGTTTATGGTTAGTTGTCTGGCTTTTAAGTGAGGTTATGCAAATCTGACTCATCTATGCTTCTTGAACCTCATTATATTATGTTAAAATCAATGTTTGCATATGAAGTTCGGTAATTGGATATATATTCATAGTTTTTTGAATTTCTTCCTTAATGATTGTTGTGAGCCTTACAGTATATGAGTTGTATTATTTAAAGAAGCAAGGTTCAATTATTTAAAGAGAAGAGCAAATTTCTTAAATATCCTCTTAATGAGGAGTTGTATCAGAGACACCAAATATAAATAAACCTACCACTCAGCTGATTATGTCCCTCGGAAGTTATCAACAGACTATTTATAGAGCTGAACGTGGTACAAAATTGTAATCATGCCACTCAACTGATCATGTTTCCAGCAATAAGTAGGCTTGAAAATGAAATGTGTTGCAATTTGACTTGCACTAGGTAATTAAATTATTTATATCTTACTGTCCATTTCAATAGAAAGAAGGGCGTCAGTGTGGAACTTGGAATAGAAAGAAAACCGACAGTAGCTTCTATAAATTGATTGTAAGAAAGCGTTCGGGATTGAGATGTGGGTATATAACCTACATCTAGTTAAATTTATTTATATATATATATTACCCACACTCTCCTGATACAACTTTGATACCCTTAGAGTACATCCCCACAGGAACTGCCCTGAGCTCATTCCCATAGGCTATTGCACAGACCCACCTCTAGTACATTTTTGCACTCAGTACTACTGCTATACAATTTCCATATCTGTAAACTGATAGCTTAAACTGCAGCATCTGTACACAGGGGCAGTTTCCTGCACAGGTATGAATCCCTACCAGTCGCTATACACATATACTGTTACACCAGATATTTGCACACACCCTTGTACATGTCTGCAATATATTCTGCTGTTGCTGCAACATTAATTTCTTTAGTTGTTGTTATTGCTTGCAACTCTTTACGGTTGCTACATATGGTTCAGCTCCTATGTAGTTTCAATTACTGACTGTACTCGCACAACTACTACTTGAATCTACTTCAGAGGATAAACATAATGGTGGACGTGTCGTTAGCATTTGAGTACCTTCACCATTATCATCCTCATATTGTGGTGCACCGTGATCTGAAGCCGAACAACGTGTTGTTGGATGAAAACATGACGGCTCATGTTAGCGACTTTGGGATCTCCAAACTATTTCTAGATGGCAGTCAGTCTATATTGTTTGCTACTGTACCAGGGACCTTAGGCTATATGGCTCCAGGTAATTCTATCACTTATGATTTTCTGTATGCTGTTAGTGACCAGTTTCCTTCAATGATACTGGCCAAACCTTTGTTTGGTAATTTTTAAACCTATTTTGCAAATATGCATTTAGCTAATCATTCTGCTCCAAGTGCAGGCAACCAATGGCCTATTATCTTCTACAATTTTCAGTCGAGGATATTTTATGTATGTCCAATACAATACTCCTTGTCATTTGTCTTTGATGAGGCAACAAGCTCTGATCATTTTGCTACATACATATGTAGTGCATCTTAGAAGATTTAGTTAAAATCACAAGGTTTTGAGGCCAATCATATAGTATTAAGAAAAAATATAAGGCAGACACCATGCTTTCAAGAAGTTTTCTTATACATCATGACAAAGCTATGATCCATTTTTACCCAAATTTGACTGTACCATTTTTCATAAAGATGGATATTCTCTTTTTGGTTTAATTCTATAGTTATATTTTGCGAGGTAAACTTTGTCCTTTCCGAGTGACCAGGAAAAAAAAAGTTACAATTTGTAGTAGTAGTAGTAGTAGTAGTAGTAGTAGTAGTAGTAGTATATTAGATCAAAGCATTTGTAATTTGAATGAACTTTGCTTCATTTATTTTGTTTCTATTGTAATTTCAAACATCCTGCATACTGATACTTATCCAATTAAGTAGGTACCATGCTCGACCATCACACACTTTCACATAACCTAACTTGTAGGTAAACTGTCCCTACACAACAGGACTGCCTTCATTCACTATTGTCAACAAATTTTAATAGGGAAATTCCATATTGACACACTTCCTTACTACTTTATATTACCTAATAATATTCATATGATTGTTTTGTCTATTTTCTTTTGTTCTACTCATTAGTTGTTACATTTACTAAACGACACTATTTGGTAACTCATATTCACTAGATAACTGTTTTGGTATATTTAAATGTTTTAGAGATTTACATCAGAGTTTTTGTTAGCCATAAAATTAAAGGAATAATATTTTACCTAGTCAAGATGGAAAATTTTTGTGACATAGCATTTCAGTTGCTCCCTATTGAGGTTGGGAAGGGAGCTGGTTGTTCAATCATGGATTTTCTTTTCTTAGCATGATAAATTGAGATGACTCTTAGGCTTACAACTTGATGTCTTCTAAAGAATAGTTGATATTTCTTACATTTTATCATTGGAATAAATAAATTAATAAAAACATTGAAGTTGTATGATAGCTTGTAGGTTGTTATGATATTCGTTCTTATTTTTTTTAACTTTGCAGAGGACATGGCCCTCAATAGAGTTGAATGGAAAAAGTACTCAAATAGCTTACCTGAGAATCTTGTGATAAGTTTTGTTGATATGATACTTTTTTCTTCTTTTGAAGAAAATGGTATCTTGGATATTATTAACTGGATGCACCACTCAAAATGCTAGGGAAGTTCCTTTTTGTCTTGCATCATCTTTAATCCTTTTTTGTCAAAGTTTGTGTTGAGGATCCCATCTTCACGGGGCCCGACTTATGTATGATTACTTTCAAATAGGAAAGGTGCAATAGGACAAAAGGGAACAGATGGAGAACTTAGCATATTGTTTAAGTCTGTCTTGTTATCACAAAATTTTCAAGAGTGTTGCTTTGTTGCTTCACAAGTGACCTTGTATAGCAGGACCTTAGTTTATAGGGAAAATTTTCTCATAACTAATTGAAGAACCAATCTTGAATTTGTTAGTTGAATTCTTACGTGATTGTGGTTTTAGCATGAGTGTGTCTTGTTGATTCCTGCAAGTGTGAAAATCCCAGATGTTTGAAGCTTAGCTTCCTCGACTTAGAAAGGAAAGATCCATATGCCTGACAATGTTGAGATGCTTTGTTACCTTCCCTGGCTTATAAAAGGAAGAAACCCAATTGTGTACCAACTAACAATCTTTTCATTGTTTTGGATTTTTTTGAAGTAAACCACTACCATGAGCTTGCTTATTATCTTAATCAATACCATGGACATATTAAAACTTTATTGGTAGGATCTTTCTGGAGCTGTGTCGTCGGAAGAACTTTCTAGATTTTTGGACCTCAAAGATTTGGATGAAAAGCTTCACATGTTTCAAGCCGTTTCTGCATATGATGGGTAAGAATACAAACTCAGTTACCTTAAATGTTGCCTTAACCATATCTTATTTTAAGTGTAAATGTTAACACATTCCCATGTTTGTTATGCAAAAAATAATGTGTTTATTTTTAATATGATCAAGATTGTGATACTAATCGAATACAAAATCGGAGAACAAAACAATAACATAATCTAATTGAAACATATAAATATAGCTTGAGGACATGCTCTAGCTGAAAAATCTTGTCATAGGATTTGGATATTGGAAAACAACAGCTAGGTGTTAATCTACGATATTTGCTGCTTAGGAATTGATCAATTTTTAAACAATGTATTTTTTAATGTATATAATTGGAAGGACTCAACCTCACTTAATCCAGTTATTACTACGTACATGCTCTAAGGCATATGAGATGTTCCATCATAAAAAGTTATTTTTTAATATACTTTTTAATAACGCTTTTTAGCTATCATAAAAATGTATTTTGTTGTATTTCTTTCTTTTGTAGTTTTTGACTTTAACATAAATGCTAATGTTAAGCTTATAATTTCATTATCGATAATTTCTTTGACAGCAATGAGATGTTCCAGAGAGAGGAAAGTATGAAGATGTTACGGTTGGGAAAATGATTAATTGGCCAAAATATTTATTTCAGTTTGTGAGGTTTTAAATTTTTTTTCTACTGCACTTGAGATTGTAAGCTATCAATAACAATATTCTCTCTTTTTTGTTCACCATGAGAACTAAGTCATTGTAAGCTAGCAACATTGGGGTTTCATTTTGATATTGATGGAATATTGGTATGTAATGTTTATACATTTATTAGTTCATACAATTTTGATTATGTTTCTTTAATTGTTGATGATTGTTGATGTTTATATAAAATTCTACTTTTAGATGTATTTCAGTTTTATAGAGGATGATCATGCTTATATAATTTTGATATGGATGAATTGAGTTTTTTTTAATTCAGTTTCCAGAAAAACGACATACCTTAACTGTTGAAAAAAAAAAGATAATGGCTGACCAATTCAAAGATTATTTGACAGTTTTAATCTGTTATTTTTATTTGACAGACAATAACTATCATTTTTTTCAGCTAGAAAATGACAGCCTAAAACTGTCGTTTATATTTTGGGACGCCTTATTAAGGACGGATGCTCTGACGGATCAAAATTGTCGTTTATCGTGATTTACGACGGTTTTGGTATGTCGAAAAATATATGTTTTGGTGTAATGTACCCAGTCTTTGGAGTTTGAAACTGATAGCGTTGGTTCATACCTCTATACCAATCCCACTGTATGTTCAAGGGAGGTTGAATCCTATGCTATAGGAGATGAACCGGAGACGTCAACTGCTAATACAGAACAACGTCTCTCTATAGTTGAGCAATCACTGAAGGACATGCTTGCCATGATGCAAAGTATGCATCAAATAATAATGACTCAGCAAACTGCTCAGCCAGCAGTCGTAACACCGGTGCAGGTAGCAACACAAACTCAAGATAGTCAAGGGGTTGATATACCTTTGAATAATCTTAGTCAAGAGCCTGCTGTCAATCAAAATTCTGCATCTCCAGATCCTCTCATTCCAGAAGATGTACCACCTCCGGTAGGGGTTACGGTACATCCAGCAACTATTCAATTGAATGTGCTTCCTCAAACTAGTGAAGCTATTCAAGCAGTACGTGAGCTAAAAGCACAATTTGAAGTTCTGAAGCAAAAAGATCAGCTCCAGAGGTTAGGGATTAAACAACCTTATCCTCCTCATTGGAATGATGTGCCCTTTCCTCCAAAATTCAAGCCATAATCGATGGTGTTATTTGATGGAAAGGCTTCTCCCAGTCAATATATTAATTATTTTGATATTATGACTGTGCATCTGCAGAAGAATGATGCTCTTCTCACCCAGGTTTTCATCGGGTGATTGACGGGTTCAGCTTATGACTGGTATTGCAGTCTACCCGACAATTGTATATCGTCTTTTGACGAGTTTAAAGCAATGTTTCTCTCCCATTTCTATGAGGGAGGAATGGACATGAATATTTCCTCCTTCATAGAAATCAAACAAAAGGAGAAGGAAGATACCCGGACGTTTATCGAACGTTTCCGACAGGCAACTTTGAAAATGCCTCATGGTATGCCAGATTCAGTATTGATTGATACGTATAAAATGAATCTGCGACCATCCATTGCTATCTTTACAGGCTCTCAGTTCACAGATTGGGCCTCGTTCATTATAGCAGCAGTGTCAACCGAGATAAATGGTAGGTTGGCTCGTGAACACGGGATGATCTTTGCTTCAGAAGACAAAGGAAAGAAAGGCTCTTCAGGCAATAATTCCGGCAATTGCAATGGGAAGGGGAAAGAAACCCTAGTGATTAATCTTTCAAAACCTAAAACGACGTCGAATAATCCGGAGTCTTCTAAACCAAAAGAAGAATACTCTTTTGATAACAGTGATATCCCAGGGATATTCCAATGTCTTGTTAAGAGTGGCAAACTCCAGATTCTGGAACCAAAAAGACCTAATGAGATGAATCTGACTAACAATCCCAAATATTGTATCTATCATAGATACATAAATCATCCTACCAAGGCTTGCTACGTCTTAAAGAAGAAAATCCAAGAGTTGATAAATGCTAATGCCATCGATTTAACCAATGATGAGCATACAATTACAACCAATATGATTTTTTTTCAATTTGGAGGTTTTCCTCCACAGTAAGTTCCAGATGGGATTGTCCCAATTCCTAAGGCGACAATAAAAATTGTAAATCTCCCGCCTGCTAGAGAGAAAAATGAAGGATTATTGCCTCTCACATTAAAAAATGGTAAAATCATGTGGGTACATCCTGACTTAATACCTGAAATGGAAGATGAAGGTAAAACTTCAAAATCCAAGAAAGGTAGGAAAGTCAAAACCTGCAATATAATTTCTCATGTTGTAACTCCACATCATGACGATTTGGATCATCATTGGGATGGCATTCCTTTGGAGGATAGATTAAGGGGTTTGAATATATGCCCTCCAAGTTTGGCTCCTCCTACCAAACTCAAACTTACTCATCAGCAATGGTTAGCAATGAGTAGTGTCCCCTTATACAGGGCACAACAAGTCTTTGCTGCTTATGAGAAAACTCTTGTAAGGATTTTTCCTCCTGTCCCGAATATTCCTCCTTCTCCTGTGGCTACAGAGGTTTCTATTCCTCCTTCTCCTGCGGTTGCAGAGGTTTCTATTTCTTCTTTCTCTGTTAAACTATCTATTAAAAGTCCGTTACCCATTCACATGTACTGTCAATAATCAGTCCATCTCATAAAAAAGATGGGCTATGACTTTCAGAAGGCGGAAGGCTTGAACTATGATAAAAGAATGCGACTTCCTTTACAAATTCCAAGTCAAAAATCCACTGTTGGATTGGGTTTTGAGGTCCCTCAAAAAAATCCTCGCAAGAAGAAGACTAAGGGAAAGAAGAACAAATCCTGTAATATAGTAATTCATTCTTCTGAGTTTGAAGAAGAAACCTTTGCTGGTACGAGATCTGGAAAAGAGTACCATAAAGATTATGAGAGAACTTTGAAAGAAGTAGAGGATGTTGTTGAAACACTACCAGCTCAACCATCTCATATTCCTACCGAGGCAAGACCTTCTAAACCATCTATGGTTGAGAAAGGGAAACAGAAAGTAGTACGCTTTGACGTCCCATTGAAATCTGCTTCAAATCAAGGGGTGGTGATGAAACCCTACAAGTTCGATATTCTAGCCCAACTAGCTAATATCCCGGCTAGACTTTCTATCTTCGAGCTGCTTCGTCTTTCTAAAGAAAGCCGTAAAACTTTGAGTGAAGCTTTACTACAAGCTGATTCATGCTTAGCTCAACTCAAGAGTCCTAACAATATACCAGTGGCGTGTCCACAATGTCATAGTGTGATGGAAGCAATTCCTAACATTACCTTCACATAAGAAGATATGTTGTTGAAGCATAATAAGCATGACAGGCCTCTGTGCTATACAGGGTATATTGAATCTACTGAAATTGACAGGATTTATATTGATCCTGGGTCTTCTATTAGCATTATTCTTCAGATTATGCTATGACCTTTGAGGATTCCTACTAGTGATTTGACTTATACTAGTACAATAATAGTTGGTTTCAATTCTGGAAAGAGTAAACCACTAGGAAAGATCCGTCTGAAGATTCAAATTGGTGATCTTCGAACTATGGCAACTTTTTATGTTATTAACTCAGATGTATCTTATAACATCCTCCTTGGAAGACCGTGGATACATGAGTATAACATTGTGCCTTGAACTCTCCACCAATGCTTCAAGTACGTGGATTCTCAAGGGATTGTGAAGAGTGAATTTGCAGATATCAATCCTTTTAAGGGTGTTGAAGCTTATTTCTCCGATTCAATACTCTACAAACAGGAGCATGTGAAGGAGATATCGGATATGGCCGAGGATCGATCACCTGTAGAAGATCAATCTGTCAATAAAGATCCTCCAGAAGAGCAACCTTTGAAGATTAAAGTCAAAGGATGAATCCAACCCCAACCTGTCAATGATCAACCTCTGATGATCAAGGTTAAAGGAAGAACTCGAGCTTCGTCTGAGGAATCTGTGAAAATTTTAGTCAAGAGCCAAGTTCAACCTCTCATGATCAAGGTCAAGGGACGTACTTCTCGTACGAATGATCCAAAACCACCACAGATTATCAGCCTTGGCAAGTCTACGCAGAAGACGGATGATGGTCCGTTAATGATCAATCCGAAGCGTAGCAGTCAGTTTGTAAATGATGTAAATATTGATCATTCTATACTTTCTAATATCAATGAAGATTTTCTTTTCGAGTACATGGCTGTCAAATTTATTGCAAGAATGACTTTATCTGCTGATAATCGAAGTCATCAACATAAAAATGACATAAATATAGAGAAAACCTTATATATTAATCATAAGAAAAAAAAAATTTCTCCTTATGTCGATGTTGGACCTTATGCTCAAAGTTTCTTAACTTCTTCTCCCTATCTTCTTCCTGTAGTCTCATCATCACATGCTTGTGTGACTTATAGACGTCACGAAGAATCTTATTTTATAATTTCGTCTAATAAGAAAAATAAGCACCAAATAGTGTTTGGCCTCGCTAAAAATATCCATGTTGCTCAAACAGATGATCTCAGAGAGAAAGATAAAGGAAGAATCTGAATTGACAAATATAGTCAACAATCTTTTAAGATTATCCAGAATATGGGATATGATTTGAAGACTATACAAGGTCTAAATCAAGGTAAAGGTAGACGGTTACCATTATGTGGTGATCCGTTTTACCAAAAAACTCGTCATGGGTTGGAATACGATCCATCCCACATGTTTAATGAAGATATACAAGAAGAATTTTCTTCAAGTTCTTCACAATCTTCAGATTCGGAAGAAATTTAATTTATCGAATCTAATCCATCCCACGTGTACAAAGAAGATATGGAAGAATGTTCTTCCAGTTTTTTACACTCCTCATATTCTGTAGGAGACTATTATCATGAATCTGAGTGCGTCTTTTCAGTCAACATGGTTCAAACTGATGGTGAATCTGAACTATTTAAAAATGACCCTTGGGCACAACAGATGGACACTCAATAGGAGCTTTATTTTGAACAACGACAGCCACCTACAGAAGATGAAATTGTCCAGATTGACGTTGGAGACGGAACTACGTCTAAGCCAATATTCATCAGTAAAAACCTTTCTGAAGATGAAAAGGAAGAATTGGTACAACTGATTAAAGAATATATTGATATATTTGTATAGAGTTTGAGGATATGCCGGGTCTAGATCCTAAAATAGCTACTCATAAACTCAATATTCTTTCTAATGTCAAGCCTGTAAAACAACAGCAACGACATTTTTGACCAGATATGATGGATGCAATTGAAGTAGAAGTCAAAAAGCTGATTACATGTGGTTTTGTTCGTGAAGAGCAACACCCAGATTGGGTTGCCAACATTGTTCCTGTTATGAAGAAGAACGGAAAAGTCTGAGTTTGTATAAATTTTCGAGATCTTAATGCAGCTTGTCCAAAAGACGAATTTCCACTTCCTATTACCGATGTCATGATAGACAATACATGTGATTTTGAACGCATGTCTTTCATGGATGGATTTTCAGAATACAATCAAATTAAGATGCATCCAGGAGATGAAAAGCATACTGCTTTTCGTACACCCCTTGGGGTTTATTGCTATACGGTTATGCCATTTGGTCTGAAAAATACCGGTGCTACGTATCAACGAGCTATGAGCAATATCTTTCAAGAACATCTACGAAAAATAGTTGAATGTTATGTGGATGACATTGCTGTCAAAAGTCGATCAAAAGATGATCACATTCAAGACTTAAAGACAGTATTTGAGTTGATGCGTCAACATCAACTAAAGATGAATCCTACTAAGTCTTTCTTAGGGGTTTCCAGTGATAAGTTTTTGGGATTTGTCATCACTTCTCAAGGTATCCACGTTGATCCTCATAAAAGCAAAGCAATTCTTGAAATGCGTCCTCCACGTAATCTAAAAGAACTCCATAGTTTCCAAGGTCGCATTGCTTATATCAAGAGATTTATATCCAATCTTTCTGGAAGATGTCAATCTTTCTCTCATCTATTAATGAAAGGTGTATCATTTGTTTGGGATGAAGCATGTCAGAAAGCCTTGAATGACATCAAACAATACCTTACAAATCTATCTATCTTGGTACCACCAGTGGCAAAAAGACCATTTTTGCTCTATGTTCGAGCCTTGGATAATTCATTTGGTGCTCTTCTTGCACAGAAAAGTGATAAAGGTCATGAACAAGCAATTTATTATCTTAGCTGAATGATGGTCGAAGCTGAACACAGGTATACTCCTGTGGAGAAAGAATGTCTGGCCTTAGTTTTTGTCGTTCAAAAGATACGATGTTATGTGTCATGACAGACTATTCATGTCATCTCCAGAATAAATCCTATTCGGGTATTGATGAGAAAACCGAGCATTCTTAACTTCAGGTTAGCCACCTGGGTAATGTTGCTTACTCCTTATGATATGGGCTATGTACCTCAAAAATTAGTGAAGGGTCAAGCATTAGCTGATTTCTTAGCAGCTCACCCTATACCTGAAACATCTAAGCTATATGAGGACATTCCAGATGAAGTCGTGGATTGTAACATGACTTTGAAGGATGACATTTGGCAACTATATTTTGATGGAGCATCACGGGTTGGACCTAAAGGCAATATTATCTCCGGAGTAGGCATTGTCGTAGTCTCTCCTGATAAAATGGTCATATACCGTGCTTATTCTCTTAATAAACCATGCTCCAACAATGTAGCAGAATATAATGCTCTGCTGATTGGTCTTCAAGTAGCAAAAAAATGGGATATTGAGTTCCTAGAAGCTTATAGAGATTCTTAACTGATTATAAATCAGGTCAGAGGGACATATGAAGTCAAAAATCCTGACCATATTCTTTATCAAGTGGTAATCGAATTGATCCTTTCGTTCAAAGGATTCTTTATTAAATTCGTACCACGTTCTCAAAATTTGTAAGCTTATACTCTTGCTAGTTTAGCTGCAGACTTAGCCGTTCCAATCAGAAGACAAAATATCATTACTTTGTTGGATCGAGACTTATTCTATGTAAAGAATAACTTGCATATTGAACAAAGTTATACTACAGGATCAAGTTCTCAACAAAGGGATTGGAGAAGTTCATTTATTGATTATACCGTCCATAGGATTTTACCTGAAGATCCAAAAGAAGCTGCATCAATCAAGAGACGATCATTTCGATTCTACTATGATTCTTCTTTACATATATTATATCGTCGTTCTTATAATGGACTTTTGTTGCGTTGTCTCTCCGAGAGTGAAGCGAAGCAAATACTCCGTAAAGCTCATGATGGTGTCTGCAGTGCCCATCAACTGGGTCCAAAATTACAGGACCGTATCCGAAGAATGGGGTATTATTGGCCTTCCATGATATCAGATGCTGTGGATTATGCCAGACGTTGTAAAGCGTGTCAGATTCATTCTGATTTTTTTCATCAACCATCTAAATTCATACATACTACAGCAGTTTGTTGGCCTTTTGAAGCTTGGGGCATGGATATTATTGGTCCGATTAACCCTCCTTCTGTCGAGGGACATTAGTTTATCCTAGCCATAATAGATTATTTCTCTAAATGAGCGGAAGCGATTCCCCTTGTTAAAGTGAAAACATCAAATGTGGTTAGCTTCATTAAATACCATGTCATTTATCATTTTGGGATTCCTCAACGGATAATTTATAATAATGGACCCCAATTTGCCAGTCAGGCATTTTATCGATTCTGTGACAAAAATCGGATCCAAAATCTGGCTTCTACGGCCTATAATCCAGCTGCTAATGGTTTGGCCGAAGCTTTCAACAAGTCAATCATTAAACTTCTCAAAAAGTTTGTCTTTTCTAATAAACGTGATTGAAATGAGAAACTTGGAGAATATTTATGGCTTACCGAACGACAGTCCGAACTCCTACTGGTTTTACACCATTTTCACTGGTTTACGGATGTGAGGCTGTTCTTCCACTGGAAATCCAGATTCCGTCTCTTAGAATAGCCATTGCTAATGAGCTAACTACAGAGAATAATGATCGCTTACAACTCCAAGAACTCGAAGGATTGGACGGGAAGCGTTTTCAAGCGCAACAGCGCATTGAGCTATATCAAGCCCGCATATCTCGAACTTTCAATCGTAAAGTTAAAGAGAGGGTATTTAAAGTCGGTGAGCTAGTTCTAGCTGTTCGAAGATCGATGGTGATGACTCATAAGAACAAAGAAAAATTCCAAGCAAAATGGGAAGGTCCTCATGTAGTTGAGTCGGTATTCTCCAATGGTGCCTATAGGTTGTCTAAACCTAATGGAGATTTGCTCATGATGCCAATTAATGGCAAATTCTTGAAGAAATATTATGTCTGAATTTCTTCTTTATTCCCCAGCTATCAATGTTTGGTTAAGCTGATTATTTTGTCTCCTATAAGAGAATTTTGATCTTCTATCTTACAAGCTGATTAAAAAATGGATTTATTATTTATCATGTTATTATGACCTCAGAATAAATATTAAGTCTACTTCTTTTCCTATCTATCATGTCCATATGGCCTCTGAATAGATATTAATATATTTTTCTTTGAGTTGTTACGATCTGTCACGTTCATATTACCTCCGATAGTATCGTACACTTTAAACAGAAAATGAGATTCATTATCTATCATGTCCATATTATCTCTGGATAGATATAATTTATTGAGTTTAGAAGACTCGTCATATCCATATTACCTCTGATAAGTGTTTTCTATCTCATACCTATTGTTTAAATTCAAAATAAATGATAGGGTCACAAAACAAATATTTTATTCATGTCTTGTAAACATTACATAATGAAAAAGATAGAAGATTACAAAAAAATTTATTTGCCTAAGGCGGAGCAGAGACATCTTCAAGCAATTTTTGTAGCTCCGCTAGGCGCTTCTCGCGAGAGCTCAGCACAGTTGCAGTAGCCATAGTCCGTCGAGCTTCCGGAGTACAAATATGGGAAAAGTCGGCAAAAGTAGCTATCATCTTATCCTTGGCTTCGTCAAGGGTTTTGATAGTAGCTTCAGCACCGAAGACTTGTTCCTCCAAAATTGAGCACTGTGTTAGATGCTGGTCTCGAGCTATGATCAACTGCTCCCTCTCCGCCTTCAAGCGAGCCAATTATGCCTCGACTTCACGAATTCTATCATTTTGTTGATGAATTCTTATATTGGAAGTTTCATAGGCTTCTCTCTGGATATCCAGCTGGGGCTTAGCTTCAGCCAAAAAAGCTTTTTCTTTGGCGACCTTGCTGTTGTACTCTTGGAGGGATTCATTGAAAGTAGTCTCCCGAGTGGTGTATTCAGCTGATAAAGCTTCATACTCGCTTTGGATAAGACTTTCAATAGTTTTTCTTGATAGCCTTAGATATTCTCTAATGGGCTGTTCAAGTTCCTCCACGACCTTCTCCAGTGCCGCTGCTCTCGCTGCATCATTGAACATGGCTACATTTCTGATTGTAAGAGCAATCACAGCTTTCAGACTTTCATAGTTAAGGCCCTTCTTCAGGACCATCTTGATCAGAGCTGCCAACGTTTTGTAGAACGTTTCAGTATGAATCTCAACTAAGAGTTTCATTTCTGCATTTGAGCTCGGCGTGGCAGCGATATCTACCAAGTCTCTTTTCTAAAGACTAGGGATAGATGTTGTTGCTTTGGCAGCAGACTGAGATGGAGTCAATGTTGTCGCTGCTAACATAGCTAACTGATCCCCAGGAGCTTCAGGGACAATGTCTTCACCACTTTTTACTCCAGCCGCTTCTTGAGTTGAAATTATTTGGGTTTCAGTGGCGGTGATGATTGTAGGAGGAATGGTAATCATCGTAGCTAACTCCGGTTCAGACACCGTCTTCTCAGGAACTTATACTGGATCGATAGCAATAACCAGGGATGTTATTACAATGTCTCCAATTTCAGTTGATGATTTGACCTTGTCTTCATCACCTTCTTTAGCTATCGGCTCTACCGGCTCTTCAAGTAGTTCAGTTGTAGTGGGTCCTTCTACAACTGGTTCTTCGTTGACGTCTGTTTCTTCTTCAGCAGCCACTTCTTCATCTGTAGTTTGTCCTTCTGTAGTTTGTTCTTCTTCTCTATTTTCAGCACGAGAAGACAATTCTGGCTGAGCCTCCACTTCGGACTCTTGTGGTACTTCCTCTTGGATATTATCTTCGTCTGAAGAAGAACTTTCCTCCTCAGATTCCATATTTTCTTTATAAATATCTTCTTGAGGAGGAGGAGGAGCCATAGGCTTTGATGCAATGATAACACCTACAAAAATTAAACAAAATAAGTTAATATACAAAAATCTTGATTTTGTATAGATTTTGTGTAATTTATATTTATCTGGAGTAGGTGTCGGACGTGCCAAGTACGAGTCATAGTCCCCATCCCAGTCATCATCATCGAAGGCCAGAGCTGGTTCATCTGATGAGATGAGCTCTCGATCAACAGTATGGGTAGTGGCAGCCTCCTCAATAGCTCGTGCCTTTGGTGGCAAAGACAGATGAAGTGATGAGCTGAGGCATCCAGGAGATAGGACCCCCACACCTTCTGTTGATGTTGTCGGTTGAGATGCCGAAGAACCTTCTCCAAGATGAGTTGAAGAAGATGCAATATGTTGTGGCTCCTCGACTGGAGTGTCGCTCTCTGGAGTAGCGGCTCTCTATCTAGAAGGCCCCTTGACGGTGATCTTCTTCTTCTTCTCTGAGATGGTAACAGCTGCACCTGATTTCCATTTCCAGGTCTCGCCAATGATGATTGGTTCTGCAGCTATTTTTCCAACTCTCGTAGGAATTACTTCCAGATACTCATCTGGAACAGCAGTGTCATCGGGTATGTCTGGAAGTACCCTGACTGGCTCTTCAACATTCCCTTCTTTGGGCCATCTAAGACTCCCCTTCAGGTTGTAGCCATGGACAAAAGAACGGATGGATGTATAAGAGCGAGCATACGTATGAAGTATACGTTGCTCGGTTGTGCTGGTAGCAGTCGATACTCTGAATTTAGCACCGGTACGAGCCGTGCTAAAGTATCTCCAGGCTCTCGTACCATCAATTAGCTTTCCATAATGGTCGAAGCTGGTAGAGGAATTACCAACATGAAGTTGGTCATATCCAAACTGGCGAGCGAACCGACTTGGTAGATACGGTTCGAACGCACAGTTGTCTTCTTTTCTGTACATCAGATGGGAGGGTCTGATGCATATTACCCATTTAAAAATGGGCGCAGGCAATGCAGTCCTCCCTTCACTTCTATCTTTAAAATGTATACCAAGGCAGTCGGCTGGAACTTGTGGTCTTGTGTAGAAGAAGTTCCAACCATGTGAATAATTCAGTACTGCTCGGGTGTCTGCCACAGTAGTTGCAGTCCATGTGGCTTTATTGAATTTCTGGAGGAAGACCTCCGCATTATCTCCAGGGCCCAGTGGCAATAAATTGTAGTTATGATGCAGTAGCCAGCCCATCAAATAAGTATAGGACATCTCTACCCTAGGAAAATCCTTCCGGTGAGGAGCATTGTTGATTAGCTCATCACCAAAGGTCCGTAAACCTGCATTTATTCGGCACACCATCGCTGATAGCAGGTTGATTCTAACCTTGAATACCAAACGCACTGCCGGCCACAATACGTTTCGGTGAATTCTATCTACTGTGCTGATCCCGGGCACAACCCATCTCCGCAGCCATAGAGACAGAAAGCCTGCCAGCAAGGCTTTCCTCGAGATCTTCTGACTACCATGCCTCAGGTGGCTCAAGTTTTCAGTCCTCGCAGGGATGTTTTCGGTCTTTTTGGACAGATACTGATCCGAAGACTTATATGAGATCATTAAAGTATTTATCAGATCTGAAGGGATTATTGAACAAGGGTTGATGGTTGGAGCCTTGTTTTCTTAGAATCTTCCCTTCTCGTTCTTGGCTATCCTATTCTCATGGTAGAATAGATAAGTTGTCCATTTATTAGTATATGCCAAGTGAGATCCACTGTCATACATACTGGTGCAAATTAAGTAATGGCACATAAGCTCTTGGTAAAAATCAACCAATCGAGGATTTTTCTCTCTGATTTTTGCTTGTTCCTGATTAGAGGGAACATATTCTTCATAGGGCGCTTCATCCATCGACAGCTTCGAGATGAATTGCATCTCGTGCAGGGCAAGACCCATCTCACCCAATGGGGTTGCAAAAGTTTCTGTTGAACTCATATACAACTCCATCAAAGCCAAGAACATGTTACTGTTCGTCGGTTTACCCTGGCTTGTAGAAGCTACCACTTCATAAAGGCCAATGGCTTCTAACTCTGTCTTGAAGTTCTTCATGATCCAAGCACTAAGCTGGATCCAGTTCTGGTTATAAGGCGTCAGCCACCTTGGTAGCCTAGGGTTGGCCTGAGGATATAATACTGCAGCCTTTATGAACTTGTTCATGAACATTTGGGTCTGCACTGGCCGGATCAGAGGTGAATCTTTACTCGGGGTGAATCCAGGTAACAGACCGGAGAAAGGGACGACACCACCACTAGGAGCACTGGTGTGGTAGCCCATGTCATTGGCTCTATCCCTGTTGAAGATGATTCTGCCGCACCTACCATGACTGCTAGGAGTCAGGTTCCATAGTATCTGTCGGGGATGGGTGGCATGGACAAATACAGACAGGGAATAATCTCTAACCATGTCGGAAAGATACATTGCTCTCTTTCTCCAAACTTGAACACCCAAGCCTCCTTCTTGGGGTATGTTTGTGACTGGAAATCTATCGCATCCCCGAATAAGAAGGCTGGCTTTGAAAATTATTGGCCATCCAATGATGTCAACAATTCTCTATTTATCATGGACAACAGCATTATGTCCCCTTGAGCAGATATCAGCTGTTGTCTCTCTTCAGGATATTCCAGATTTGACTGGGGAACTCCACATGGGACAAATTCTCTAAGTAATTCGAACCCACCATACCAGCTCTAGAGTCAAATATTTCTGCAAGTGGATGAATTTGCAAGTCCACTGCCAAAAGAAAAAAGAAAAATCAAGTTAGTAAAAATCTAATTTTAATTTTTACGCAGATGACTTAGTGAAAGTTTTACGCATAAAGATTAAAGACTCTGTACTAAGAGAACTAGACTATGCAAAACTTTACGCTTATACGCAAAGTGTAAAAGTTCTTTGTTTTACGCAAAGTCTTTCACTTATAAATTTTACGCTACCACATATTGATGTGAGCATATTTTAAATTTTACGCTAGTACATATTGATGTGAGCGTATTGTCAATTTTACACTGGCACATATCGATGTGAGCGTATTATGAATTTTACGCTGGCACATATTGATGTGAGCATAATACGACTTTTACGCTGGCATGATGTGAGCGTATTTCTATTTTTACGTTGGCACGTATAGACGTGAGCATATGTTTCTATTTTTATACTGACACGATCAACGTGGACGTATTTTCTTATTTCAAGTTTTACGCTGACACGTATAACGTGGGCGTGGAGTTTTAAGTTCGATTCTTCTTCTTCTCTGGCGAACTCACAGCCGAAGTTAGGTAGTGCTCTACCTTTCATGGCCGGAGCCACTGTCACGCCCCAGAACCAGAATACTGGAGAGCGGGGGCGTACATAGCCAGCTACGTATATTAAAATAGAATACATCTCAAATGCACGGTCACGACTGTCTAGATATGAGGGTTTACTACAAGCCAACGGTCTCTTATGTCAAGCCTATTGTCTCAATCTCAAGCAAGTAATATAATCACAAGATGTTTGACCACCAAATATACAATAAAAGGCGTCCCAAATATTACATATCAGCTGATCATGAAGCTAGTCGTACAAAATGTTAGGACTAGCAAGAGTTAAGTCATACATGATCAACCCTAGGATTTGTCAATTATGTTTACAGTCCGTAGACAGACAGTAAGTAAAGTGCATCGAGCTAACAGGTGCTCGTCGGCTAAACGCCTCAAAAGAATAACTTTACAATAGAGTGAGCGAAACAAAATAGAAAATCCACTCGTAACCCGGGTTCCTTCTAGTCGCCACCATCGGGCTGGAGGTTCGGAAGATCCTCGGGAGCTGCTCCGAAATTTGGCCACACAAAACTAGCTGGGTCAAACCCCAGAAAGAGCAAGTGCCACAAGGGAGGCCACAAAATAAGAACCAAAGCCAGCATATCAGAACACAAGAAAAGAAATAAAAGAAGGTACAAGTAATAAAGAGTACAACAGGACAATAAACGACTAGTGACGTGGGACCATTCCGGGAGCCAGGTTACAACCCTTAAACCAGACAAGGACCGAGGTTGTAACCATTCGCCTAAACAGTACTCTGTCTATACCCATTTATTGTTAGAGATAAGAAAAATAAGCATGTACAAGAGTTCCAGGTACAGGGGCTAGACAAGACTTAGACAAGGCTGGACTCCATTCATTCATAATGCGGCCAAACAATTACTACGGCTTACTACTTAATTAACTAGGGTTATCACAAGCCTTAATTACTAACAAGATGCAATGAGAATTTCCCAGTCCCAAGTCCTGCAGACCATCCAGTTATCCTTCCGCGGGTTGAGAGTATGGTTGGGTACTTCGCCCCGGAGACAATATACCCTTAGGTGACTTAGAGGGTGCAACACATGACAGTACGCTGGAAATGTGCTCTACTCGTCGGCAAGCTACAAGTCCAATTAAGAGTGCCCAGATAACGAGATTGCCTGTGACTGGAAATTCTCCATGAACTATAGTTTGATTTAGTCATTAGCCTAATCCATATTCAGTATGAATCCCGGACAGTGGGAACCAGGGAGTCACGTCCTAGACATGATGCAAGACAAGACAAGTGGATTGCACAAGCAAGCAAGCAGGAACATCCATGGTGTCAAGTTGATTATACGAGTCAAGTTAGCCGTCGCAACAGCATCAAGATAAATCATGTCAGGGTACTTGTCAGGAGTGTGCCACGACGGGCCACTATCATGTCAGGTTGGTCATGTCAGGAGTGTACCACTACGGGTCACTGTCGTGTTATGCTAGTTCCTTGTCATACCATGCCATGTAAAATAGTCATTCCAAACATATTAAGTAAAATCAAGTTCATGACAAAAGGTGTAAGGATTACACAAGGATCCTTGGGGTCGGGTTGCGCAGAAGTCAAGTGCGCCAGGGGCCAACTGCGCAGGAGTGAGCTGCGCAGAAGTCGGCTTGCGCTGAGTTGGTTGGCGCAGGGATCAGATTGCGCATGAGTGAAGTGTGCGGGGATGGATGGCGCATGGGTCAGATTGCGCATGAGTGAAGTGCACAGGGATGGATGGCGCATGGGTCAGATTGCGCATGAGTGAAGTGCGCAGGGATGGATGGCGCATGGGTCAGATTGCGCATGAGTGAAGTGCGCATGAGCAGACTGTGCAAGAGTTCCTGCGCTGGGGTTGAGCGCAGTTCACCATGGGGCAAGCTGCGCGGTCGGCGCTGCGCTAAAGAGCGCAGGCCGAGAGGAGGATGCGCAGTCCAGCACTGCGCTAAAGTGCGCAGGCTGCAGTCTGCTACTCCAGGCCGAGAGGAACTCTTCAAGAACACCAAAGTTCAAATCTTCATATCTTGGTCAAATCAAAACCAAATCTAGATTTTCAAAGGTCTACCTTGAGTAAAATTGAATTCTCTTCCACATGGAAGCATCAAAACCCAAAAAAATCTTACCAAAATAGATCAAAACTATGTAAATCCAAAAATAGTTAAAACCTAGATCTAGAACAATGGAGACTCCAAATCATAAAATGTCAAGCACTAATGTTGATCATCATGGCCTAATCTAGCTAATGAACAAATAAAATGTGGTTCTCATATGGTGGCAAGGTGCACTTGCCTATGGGTGGAGTGTTGTGTAGAGGAAGGAAGAAGAAGAAGAAGAAATTAATGGAGGGAAGTAATGAGGAGAGAGAGAGTGTTAGGTGGGGATAAAAAAAAGAGGGTGGGTTGTGGTGGAATGAGGGTTAAACATAGGCTAAGGTGTTCCATGCATATTAAACCAAACTAAACCAAACCAAACTAAACCAATTCTCCTCCACAAAATAAAACCAAGTCATGCCAAAACCCGTTTTACGGGAAAACCAAAATCTGCAAGTCAAGCCAATTACAAGTACATGCCAAAATCCGAGAAAATAAATACAGGTCTGAAATACATGCAAGCTTGACAAAATACGTATTCAGAATATGGGTGTTACAGCGACAGCGGGGTTGGACTGTCGGGGTGCCGCCGATGATGGAGTGTTGGTTTCTGTGCGATCGGCTATCGACGAAGCGACGGGCATTTTACCCTTACTGCCGATGTTGGTCTTGCTCTTGGGGGCCATCGAGTCAAAGTGATAGTATGAAGGAAAAGAGAACAAAGAGAGATTGAAATTTCGAGAAAGAGTAAAGTTCTCTCTCTCTATTCGTAAAACTCTATTTATAGAGAATTTTGAAATCGGTTCAAATTCTCGAAATTTATGCTGACGGTTGGATCTCTCGACTTTTACGCGGACTGTTGAGTATCCCGAATGTTACGCAGATGACCGTTGGATATCCCGAATTTTACGCTTCTGTTCAAAGTATTTCAAATTTTGAAAATATATGAAAACTTTGAAGGGGGTCATGTAGGAGCGTAAAAAAATACTTCATGGACCAAGTCAAAGAAGTTGAGAGCTTTACGCAAGTCAAACAGAGTCAAACTCAGACTTTACGCAAGACAAACAGAGTAAAACTCTACGCGAGCTACTTTACACGAGAGCTATCTTTAAAGCTTTTTACGCGAGGGACAGGCTGTCAAATTATCACATTTAATGCACGTGATACTGTTCTGATGTAATGATTTTTTGACAGCGGACAACACAGAAGTCGAGAAGATTTGATTTACCCCAAATCCAATGCTTGTCGTTTAGTGTGCAGAGGGTCTACTTTACGCTCAAAAAATTGCTTCTTTTACGCATGAAAGCTATTCGAGCTCTTATGCTCAAGGCTGTTGTGCGCGTAAAGTTTATTTGAGCTAATTTTACGCCCAAGGCTATTTTCAGCCACTTTGCGCGGGAAGTTTATTTTGGGCTATTTTACGCCCAGTCTGCTACTTTATGCAGGAAGTCTATTTTGGGTCATTTTTATGCCCGATCTTTTCTGGCTACAGGAGAACGTGGTTTGCTTATGTGGCTTTTATGCCACATTTATCGAGGAACGTGTGTACGTGCTCTCCCTATTTTGTTGAAGTAGTGGTACACGTATCACCATGCGTAGAGATTAAAACTCTATGTTGGACACGTGTCATCACACGTAAAGGTTGATTCTCATCGTGGGTGACAGTTACCAAACTTTATTGCTTTTTACGCACGGAGGGTCTAGTCTATAAATAGACTTATTTTTAACACATGAAAGAGATCAAGAGAGATAGAAGAGAGGAGATTTTGAGAAAACTCATACTTTCAGAGTGATATTCCCAGAAGCATTTCTTCAACTTTTTCTCAAGAATAGGGTGAAGCAAAGCAGGAAAGCATTCGACTGTGCCATCAGTGTCGTTGGTCGATACCTTTCTGGTGACTTAGTTCTTCCGATTGTTCGTCTTCTTCAAACAGTTTTCTTCATCATCATCGTATGGTTCAAGGAACAAAGTGATCGCTTTTCAGATCAGACTTCCATAGCAATACTTCCCAGAAACAATTTATACTTTTATACTTTTTCTATTTTTCTTTCAAAAGCTAATTTTAGGCATTTTGTTAAGTGAAACGCTGTCCTTCATCTTCTCAGACGTTAACCATCCATCTTTCCTCTCATGCTAAGCATCTTCCTGTTGAGAAGATGGAACAGAAGGAGCTCACCTCTTCTGAGCCTCTTGTTATCGACCTCCGTCGTAACAAGTCTTGTCCTTCCCCTTCTCCTTCTCCTCCTCTGGTTACCAACCTTAGCAAGCCATCGGCTAAGGTAAGAGCCCTGTTGTAAATGATGATGTAAAAATCAATAAAGTAGCATCTCCTTTGCAGTATACTGATGTTATTTATTATTCTCGATGTTACCTAGAAATGCTTGAGAATTTTGAATCCCTTACAATAGGAGCAGTTCAACCTCTCCAAAATGAAGTATCACTCGAACCAGTTCAAGATTCCTTCTTCCTAGTTCTTTCCCGGAAGAAAGATAAACTTCCTATACTTTTCAGCAGAGGAACAGAACAGAAGACTACATTGATAGTGACTCTGAAAATGACGATAACGGGCAGTTTCAACTACGTCGTTACATTCAACAATCAAAATATATCATTCAAAATATAGGCTACAACTTCAAAACCGGCCTCAATGGTGGTAGGGAAAAGCTAACTCCTATCCGTATTCCTGCTCCAAAAGGAAATTCACTGTAATATTACAGCAAAACAAAGCACGGTTTGGGCTATACCTTACCGGTCATGACCCCAGATGCCTCCGAGTCTGACAGAGAGGAGCGATCTAACTCTTCTGACTCTGTTTCATGGGATTCTAACACTAGTGTAGGACACGTCTATCGGTGACACTATCTTCTAATATGGTGACTGCCGAGTTCTCTGAAGACGACGTTGATTTCGTCGAAGCTTCCGAATCTGATCCTTGGGCACAAAGAATGGATACTCAATGGGAACTTCGCTTTGAGCAACGAGAGCCACCTACCGAACACCAATTAATTCAGGTTGGTATTAGAGAAGAAGTTTTGCCAAAACCAATCTTCATCCGTAAAAACCTCCCAGAAGCGGATAAGTAAGAATTACTTCAGCTTATTCGAGAATATGTTGATGTCTTTGCCTGGAGCTACGAAGATATGCCCGGACTAGATCCTCATATCGCTATCCACAGTCTTAACATCCTGCCTAATGTAAGGCCGATCAAACAACAACAACATCGATTTTGACCTGACATGATGGATGCTATAGAAACTGAAGTCAAGAAGCTCATCGCATGTGGTTTTGTCAGAGAAGAGCAACATCCTGATGTGGCTACTATCGTCCCAGTTGTGAAGAAAACGAGAAAGATCCGAGTCTGCATTAACTTCAGAGACCTCAACGAAGCTTGTCCCAAGGATGAGTTTCCTCTTCCGATCACTGATTTCATGATCGACAACAATTGCGGGTTCGAAGGGATGTATTTCATGGATGTATTCTCCGGATACAATCAAATCTGGATGAACCCTGAAGATGAAATACATACATCTTTCCGTACTGCTCTAGGAGTCTACTGCTACACCATCATGTCGTTTGGTCTTAAAAATGTTGGTACAACCTATCAGTGGGCCATGAGTACCATCTTTCGTGAATATTTACGGAATAGTCGAATGCTATGTTGACGATATTGCTGTCAAAAGTCATTTAAAGGAAGATCACATCCAAGACTTGAGAACTATCTTCGATCTAATACGCCAGCATCAACTAAAGATAAATCCAAACAAGTCATTTCTGGGAGTCTCTTATGGCAAATTCCTTAGATTCATTATTACCTCTAAGGGTATGCACGTTGACCCCAAGAAGATCAAAACCATTCAAGAGATGTGTCCTCCATGCAACCTAAAAGAGCTACGAGGATTCCAGGGATGGCTTGCGTATATCATGAGATTCATTTCAAATCTATCTGGATGTTGTAGACCATTTACTCAACTGATGAAGAAAGGTGTGTCTTTCATTTGGACTGAAGAATGCCAGCAAGCATTTGAAGACATAAAACGGTACTTGATGAACCCTCCAGTCTTGGTACCTCCAGTCACAGGAATGCCCTTCTTAATGTATGTCATGGATCATTCTTTGGGTGCTTTACTAGCCCAGAAGAACAAAGAAGTTCATCAGCAAGCTATCTATTATCTCAGTCGTACAATGATCGGTGCCGAAGATCGACACAACCCGGTGGAAAAAAGAATACTTAGCTTTGATGTTCATTATTCAGAAAATGTGACATTATATCATAAGCCAAACCACTCATGTCATCTCTAGAGTCAACCATCTTCGAGTCCTGATGAAGAAGCCTAGTACACTCAATTCCAGACTCGCTACATAGGCCATATTGCTAGCACAGTATGATATGGTCTATGTTCCATAAAAGTCTGTTAAGGGTCAAGCCCTAGCTGACTTTCTGGCGGCTCATCCAATCCCGGAGACATCTAAACTCTATGACGAAATTTCTGACAAAACTCTAGAATCTAATATAATTTCAGAAGAAGTTCTTTCTTGGTGTCTATTCTTTGACGGTGCATCCAGAATTGGACCCAAAGGTACCATTATTGCTGGAGTTGGGATTGTCCTCGTATATCCGGAAGGATTACCTATTCAAAGAGCTTATTCCTTAGACGAGCCATGCTCCAACAATCTGGCTGAGTATAACGCTCTACTCATTGGTCTCCAATTGGCTAGACAGTTAGATATTGAATATCTGGAAGTATACGGAGACTCTATGCTGATCGTCAATCAGGTTAGAGGCACGTATAAAGTTTAGCATCAGGGCCTCATTCCATATCATAATGCAGCAGTCAGACTAGCTACATTGTTTAAAGGATTCTTTATTTAACATCTGCGTCGAACATGCAATACAGAGGTTGATGCACTTGCTAATCATGCGGTAGTATTGGCAATTCCAGTAAGAAGACAGCAGATGACCGTTATCACTAACAGAGAGTTATTTTGCATCGAGAATAACTCGAATATTGAATTCAGTAATTCAGTCAAAGTTGACACCATTAGTGAAGACTAGAGGGTTCCTTTCATCGACTTCGTGGTATATGACATCTTAATCGAAGATCCCAAGGAAGCTACAACAATCCGTCGAAGATTGCTACGATTTTATTACAATCACAATTCCAAAACACTCTATCAGCGAACATTTGACGGTCTACTTCTATGTTGTCTTACGGGAGATGAAGCAAAACAAATACTACGTGAAGCTCAAGATGGTATCTGTGGTGCACATCAAACCGATCCTAAGCTACAGGATCATATCCGACGTATAGGCTACTACTGACCCACTATGGCATCAGATGCCATTGAATATGCAAGAAAATGTCGAGCGTGTCAAATCCATGCAGACTTCATCCACCAACCATCAAAATGTCTTCATCTGACTGCAGCATCATGGCCCTTTTAAGCTTAGGGCATGGATGTCATTGGTCCTATCAACCCACCATCATCTAGAGGACATCGGTTTATATTAGCTATAACCGACTATTTTTTAAAGTAGGCAGAAGCTATACCCTTGACTGAAGTCAAAATCAGTAATGTGATCAACATCAGCATACATCATGTGATTTATCGATTCGGCATCCCTCGACGAATCATTCATGATAAAGGACCCCAATTCATCAGTCAAAAGTTCACTCGATTCTGTGATGACAATAGGATCAATAATGTCACTTCCAAGCTATAATCCTGCAGCTAATGGTTTGGCATAAGCATTCAAAACCATCATCAAGCTTCTCAAGAAATTCGTTTCTACCAATAAACGTAATTGGAGCAAAAAACTCGAGGAATGTCTATGGGCCTACCGTACTACTGTACGCACCCCGACAGGTTGTACACCATTCTCTTTGGTATATGGATGTGAAGTTGTCCTACCGTTGGAAATCCAAATCCCCTCACTAAGGATTCCAATTGCCAATGAACTCACAACGAAAAACAATAATCGTCTTTGACTTCAGGAGCTTGAAGCACTTGACGAGAGACGACTACTAGCTCAACAACATATCAAATTATACCAAGTCCGTATCTTAAAAGCCTTCAACCGTAAAGTCAAAGTACGAGCATTTCAAAAAGGATAATTGATCATTACTGTCAGACTTCCTATGACTATGACACACATGAATAAAGGCAAATTTGAAGCAAAGTGGGAAGGTCCCTACGTTGTAAGCAAAGTTTTTCAAACGGAGCTTATCAACTGACCGGGATGGACGGCTGAGTCGCTATGATGCCCATTAATGGCAAATTCCTAAAAAAATACTATGTTTAAAGAATATATAAGATGTCTTCTGAATATTGTACATGCCTCAAATCTTCGAGTTGTTATCTTTTATTTACTCTTCTGTAAATAAAACCACAAATATTAAACTTTTCCAAAAAAAATTCTCCAGTGGAGTCTATCCAGACCATATCACATCATCACCAAACATCGTCTTTTGAAACCCAGTTGTTTTAAAAGATATCCTATTCTTGAGTCCTAGTTGGCCAAATAATAATCAATAGATATATGAAGTCACGTCCATATTACCTCTGAATTCTACTATCTACATTAACGGCTTGTCACGTCCACATTACCTCTGATAATGTCATCCTTGAAATGACAATATCTCAAAATTATATTATGTCATGTCCATATTACCTCTGAACAAATATAACGAGTATTGTTGTTTTCTAGAAGATATATCACGCCCAGTACCTCTGAACATACTTTTTACTCTTATTTATTACTTACATCTATAACAGATGTGCAATAAGTAATAGAATCACAAAACATCAGTGTCTTTCATACCAGCACAGAAAAATCATTATATTTTATCAAAATATTCAAACATAAAGAGGTTATTACATCAAAATAGCTTCATCCCTAAGATTGGGTGCTAAGATCAATCATTAGCATCTTCAAAGCCTCAACACGCTCTACTCGAGAATCAAACACCCTTTGCCAATTCTCTCCTGACGTCTGGTTGCAAAGGCTGTAGGGATTTCACTTGAAGTTCTATCTTTCACTCTTGACATTGAGGAAGTCGTTACGCTACCTGATCAGATCATCGAATTGACTAGCAACGACTTAATATAATACAAGTTCCTCTTTTTCATGCTTCTTGGCTGCCTTGATTACTTTACGAAGTTTGGCCATTTCAGCTTCCAGTTGCTGAAGGCAATTTTGTCGGCTGCTTCCTTTTCCTCTACTTTAGCTTTATGACGTTCTACGGAAGAGGCGACTTCAGTGATGCTGCTCTCCATCTCTGCAGATCGTGCCGTGAGGGCAATCATAGCATCTGTCAGAACAAGTTGTTGCTTCTCGAATTCATGAGCTAAAGCCTCACACTCTGCATCTATTTGGCTTTGAATGTTGCCCTTGATCAAATTTTGATAGGATTTGATGGGTTCTTCAAGTTCGTCTAGAATGTGTTCCAAGTAGTTAACCCTCTTCATATCACCTATGTTATATTGTATGGCTCTAATCGCAAAAGTGGCATTGCTTCTCACAGAATCATAAGATTGGCCTTTTTTTCCATGGCCATCTGTACGAGAATACTCAAGGAAGTAAAGAAAACCTGTGTGTACGTTTCGACGAGTCTGGTATTCATTGCTGAGAGACCAGGTGTTGCCGCTTCAACAGGAGTTCCTCCTCCTATAAAAGAGGAAGGGATCACAGCTGGTACTCCACGGGATCTTGGTGCAGACATTCTTGAAGAACTCCCTTCTATCGTTCCCTTATCTAAGGGAACCATTATTGAGCTGAGACTAAAACCCGTAGAAGTTAACTAGGCTATAATAATATTCCCTACAGGAGCTTCTGTAATTAAAAAAGTATAATCGTCATATCATATCAAAGAAGCAATGATGAATAAAATTAAACAATTTAGCTGATCCCAGCGGCACATATGGCACTACCAAAATAAGTCATATTGGCGACGAAATTAGCGACTCCAGATAAATACGTCGCTAAGTTTTATGTTTTTAGCGACGTTTTATATATACGTCGCTGAACGTCACTATCAGCGACGTTCAAGCGACAGTTAGCGACACAAATTATGTTTTGGACAACTGATGTCGCATTCTAGTCGCAAAATGTCACTGTTTTTTATTCTGCGATGTTTCGCGATGCCACTTATACGACGTCGCCAGGTTTTAGTAAATAGCGACGTTTAGCGACGTCTTTAACTAACGTCGCTAAAACATTTCATATAGGGTTCTGGCCCGATCGATTTTTCATCTTTTTCATCCAAAATTTTCTATCTCCCGCTCTTCCCCTTACCCTTGCCCGTGGTGACCCCCTGCCCGATGACCCCATTCCTCCGACGACTCACTCCCTCCGACGAACACCCTCTATTCCTCATCGACACCGACCCGACCAGTCTCCTCCGACACTGCTCCAGCCCCGGCGACCCCGACCCAACCCCAACGCTGTATCGGTAAACCCTAACCCTATCTCCCTTTTTCTGATGCGACACAGACACGACCCTTTGACACACACGTGGACACTTTGACACACAAGTGGACACTTTGACACATACTGTAACACTTTGATACTTTGACACTTTGACAACACGTGGACACTTTGACACTATTAGGCCTCGTTTGGTTCACGGAAAGGAAATGTATTCCTTTGTATTTTCCATGGGAATAGGAAAGTATGATTCCTGTCACATTTTCTTTCCGTTGTTTGGTTGGTGTAGGAAAGGAAAGCAAAAATATAACAATGGTAAAATAAGCATTAATGATAAAATAAGCAATAACACATGGTTACTTTTGTAATAAATGTTGGAAAAGGAGGAGGGAAAATGAATCCCATGGGTCATGAGTGGAACCATATTCCCTCCAATTTTCCCCTTGTGAGGAAATTGATTCTCAAGTTTGTGGTTACCAAACAAAGGAAAGGAACAACTTTCCTTTCCTAGTTCCTTAAATCGGTGAACCAAACGAGGCCTTAGGATAATGTGTATAGATGAGGACTAGGAAAATAAGTATAGGTAACTTCAAGATAGGAATTGTTTTACCTATGAGTATAGGTAATGGCTTTACCTAGAGTGACTAGGTAACATATAGGTTTAGGAAGCCTATAGGTTTAGTTAATAGGTTGACACATGGGTATGGGAGATACCTATGCTGTAGTGTATGGGGTATTGAGTTTGGGTATTAATTTTTACTAGAGTTAAGGATAGGCTAGTGTATAGGTAATTAGGTAAATAAGCCATAGTAATGGTTTTACCTATGTGAATAGGATATTGGTAGGGCAAATACATAGGGTATTAGCCTAGTATAGACTAGAATACCATGGTAAGGCAACGTATGGCCCTAAAAACCTAGGTGTGACCTAGTTTGACCAAATTTGGCAAGGTATTGACCCAGTTGTCGTAGTGTGACCTAGAAATGACTTGGAGACCTAGAATTGACCTAGTATATCATGTTTATGATTCCAAAACACCAATTGACATTAATATTCTATATTTAAGTCTTCGAGGTACCGTATCGAATATTATTGATATTTTATACTACCAAAATAAGTCAAATTAACGACGAAATAAGTCAATCCTAGAGTGTATAGAGTGAGCCACCCTACTTCCTTCCTTCTCATTCGGGTCATTCAGTCGACTATTCTGTATCATAGGATATCTACCTCAACCTCACCCTAGAGAAGTGTGGAAATATTAATGTTAACCAAGGTTCACAGTAAAGGGAAGGAAAGAAACTACATAGGATACATCATATCTATTACCACTTGTTGTATCATGATTACTTTTATAAGTGTTTAAACGATGTGCATGTATCTATCTTACAGAATTATCCTCAAATGGATATGGAGCTGAATTACTATCTGCAGAATCGTTCATGGATGTACAACCGTCATCCTGATGACATGTACGGTGTACGAGATAAATTCATAAGAGGGTGTACACCAATTCCTGTAGTTTGCCAAGGCGTTCCCTCAGTACGTGGACGGTACCAAAATTAAGTGTCCGTGTGTGAGATGTCGCAACTTGAAATATCATCCAGAAGTGGATGTCACGTATCATTTATACTCGAAGGGTTTCAGGCCGAATTACTATCAGTGGAGCAAGCACGGAGAACTTGTGTCTTTAGCATCGAAGTACGAGCCTTATGTCGATGTCCACAACAACGCTCCTTACGACGATGGGTTGGTGAACATGGTTTTTGACGCGGTCGGGCCTAGTTTCGATCCGGATGATCATAATGCACCTGAGGAGGCACCGAACCCGGATACTGCACAGTTCATGGAGTTGCTGGAGAATGTAAGGACTCCATTATATCCTGGTTGTGAGGATCATTCACCGTTAGAGGTGGTTACAAGATTGTTGAGCATCAAGTCCGATTTTAACATGTCGCAAGAATGCTACAACCGTCTTATGGAGTTAATTATAGAAATATTGCCTGAGGGTGCGAAGTTGCCTAAAGACTTCTACCGGTCTAAGAGGATGGTTAGATCGCTCTGGAAGGGATACAAAAAAATCGATGCCTGTCGCAACGGGAGCATGTTGTACTACAAAGACGACAAGGATGAAGATGCCTACAGATTTTATGGTGTCAATCGCTACAAGGCATGTGGTAGAGGAAAGTTTGTCGGTGCCAGGAAGCCTACCTCTTCGATGTACTACTTGTCGTTGACGCTGCAGTTGCAGTAGTTGTTTATGGTGATGGAAACTGCAGAAAACATGAGTTGGCATAAGCGGGAACATACCGAAGGAGTGTTGGATCACCCATCTGATGGAGAAGCATGGAAGCACTTTGATCGAGAGTATCCAGATTTTTCTTCTGATTCGCGTAATGTCAGATTGGGTCTCTGCTCCGACGGTTTTACCCCATTCGGACTTTCGGGATCCCAGTATTCATGTTGGCCTGTGATCGTCATCCCGTACAATCTACCGCCTTAGATGTGCATAAAGACTCCATATATGTTTCTCACCGTTATTATCCCAGGTTCGAACAATCCGAAAAGAAATATCGATGTGTATTTACAGCCGTTGATTGATGAGTTGAATCAGCTGTGGAAAGTAGGTTCCAACACGTACGATGTATCTAGAAAACAAAATTTCCAGATACGGGCCGCACTTATGTGGACCATCAACGACTTTTCGGTCTATGGAATGTTATCTGGATGGAGCACGCATGGTCATCTTTCATGTCCGTATTGTATGGACAGCACTAAGGCTTTCCGTTTGAAACATGGAGGCAAACCGTGCTTCTTCGATTGTCATCGACAATTCCTGCCGAAGGATCATCCGTACCGGAGGAACAAGAATGCTTTTCGTGCTGGCATTATGGAGAAGGCTAATCCCCCGCCAAGGTAGCCCGGATACACGATATGGAAAGAGGTAAAAGATTTACCAAGAGCTATTGAGCAGCCTACTACGGGCTACAAGTGTGACAGATTTGGTCGCACTCATAACTGGACGAAGAGGAGTATATTCTGGAATCTTCCATATTGGAGCACCAATCTGATTAGACATAACCTTGATGTCATGCATATCGAGAAGAATATATTTGACAACATAATTAATACTGTAATGGACGTAAAGGGGAAGACGAAAGAGAATCCAAAGTCTAGATTGGACTTGGAAGAAATATGTAGACGTCCTGCATTGTATTTGATAGAGGACGAGAATGGAAAGTTGAAGCAGCCTAAAGAATTTTTCTCACTAGAGAAGGAGGATAAAGTGAGGCTTTGTAGGTGGATTCAGGGTCTGAAATTTCCAAATGGGTATGTTTCGAACTTGAGAAGATCCGTCGACCTCAAGAAGAACAAACTGACAGGTATGAAGAGCCATGATTGTCACGTATTCATGGAGCGGTTAATTCCGATTGCATTTCGGGAATTCTTACCGTAGGCTGTTTGGGATCCATTGACGGAGCTTAGCATATTCTTCGGGGACCTTTGTTCTAAGAAATTGCTCGTTGATCGTCTAGAAAACCAAGAAAAGGATATTACGGTAACACTGTGCAAGCTAGAGAGGGTGTTCCCTCCTGGATTCTTCGACTCTATGGAGCGTTTGCCGATTCATCTTTCCTACGAGGCACGTGTTGGTGGATCCATCGAATATCGATGGATGTACCCGTTCGAGCGACATTTGAATCACCTAAAAAGAAAGTTAAAAAATAAGGCTCGGGTCGAGGGCTCTTTTGTGAAGCCTATATTCTCGAGGAGATTACAAATTTCTGCTCCTCCTATTTCAAACCTCATGTTGCTACGAATAGAACGAGGGCTTCGAGAAACGACGACGGATATCAAGAATTTAATGATTGAATACTGAAAGTATTCAATACGTCTGGAAAGCCTTCGGGGAAAATGAAGAAGAGATATTTGAATGACGAAGAGCTAAGGGCTGCTCAGTTGTATGTATTACTCAATTGCGACGAGGATGAAGTGGAGAAGCTAGAGGGGTAAGTAACTCAGGATGATGAGTTTACGTAATCTCAATGTAATAGTATAAGCAAATATTATTGTACTAATCGGCGGTTGCTTCGTTGTTTTTCAGCACATATAATGATGAGTTCAGGCTGGTTAGACCCTACCTAATAGACAAAACATTAGAACAAGAAATGAGACGTCATTTTCCTTCTTGGTTGAGCGAATATGTAAGTAGCTCGGTAATTACTGGCCTCTTCTAATGCAAATGCGCAATGAATAACTTATTATCTCTTCTTTGATATTTAGGTCGATCGTCTAATTTCACCCGAGATTGAATTAATTAGAACTCTTGCCAAGGGACCAATTACTTTTGTTAAAATATGGCCAAGTTACTATGTCAATGGCTTTTGGTTCAAGTCGACAAATGCTCCGATCAGAGACAGCTTCCTGGATCTTGATTCCACGAAAAACAGTTGTTTGTGTATCAAGTCTTCGAACTTCAAAGACGTCGATCCCGGAAATGATTTATTTGGCATCTTGCGAGAGATTGTGGAGTTGTTATATAATAATGGCAGAGAACCTGCAAAGATCGTGTTTTTCAAGTGTGAATGGTTCGATCCGATTGAAAATCAAGATTGGAAAATTGACAAGCATGGTCTTGTGGATATAAACTACAAGCGTAAATATCAAGGCTACGAATTGTTTGTCCTAGCAACTCAGGCTCAGCTCGTGTACTTCACAGCTTATCCGAGACGGAGAGCAACGAAGTCTGACTGGTAGGCAGTATGCAAGACTAAAGCTAGAGATACTTTTGATATTGACGAAAAAGCTTACCAGGAGGACGAGCTGCCTCTTGTAACCAATATTGTCGATGTGGACTCCATGGAAGTTACACATTACACGACACATAATGTAGAAGATGTAGAATTATCCGAAAAGGAAGATGAAGCCGACGAAGACGAAGATGAAAGTGAAGATGAGGAGGAAGAGGAAGATGAGGTCGAGGAAGACGAACAAGATGATTATTCTGAAGATGATTGAGAGAGATATACTTATCTGAACTTAGATGTTTCTTCTAGATTATATTATCTGGACTTAGATGTTTATTGTAGAATGTATCATCATATGTTGTCTTGGTTATTATCTTGTCTTTGTTGTACTTTCATATTTCTAGTCTCTATTATTTGTTGTACTTTCATATTTCTAGTCTCTATTATTTGTTGTATTATCATATGCTGTTATCAGGTATGGCAGGACGTCGCGGATTATTTCGAAAAGGGGGACGACGAGGTCATGATCCTCCGGTACTTCCTATAGGTACTGCTAGAGGATGTAGTTTTTTTCGGTACCTCCTACTGGTACCGGCTCTGGATCCTCGTCGCCGATTACTCCTCCATATCGGACAGTAGCTGGGCCTGCTGGGACGACGTCATGTGGCATATCTCCTGGGACGAGTAGTTCCAGGCATGTTGAGAGTGCTCGCCCGTCTAGCGTTCCTGCTGCTGATACGACGATGGAGACGGATGAGCAGATAGAGGAGGCTGTACCGACGGCCGAGGCGGCTGCGTCGATGGCCGACCAGCATCATACAGATAATACGTGCGTACCTCCGGAGGAGAGGAGGACGGACATCTGGGCCGACGGTACAAAGTAGGTATTTTGGTTTATAATTTTTTTCTGTTTTTATCATAAATTAACTTTTTTATGAATATAATATGTCTGTATAGATATCGTTCCCCAGAGGTACAGAGACGCCTAGGCCACATGTTGAGGCATAATTATGGTGGTCCCTGGATTAACTACTCTGATGCTCCAGACGAAAGAAAGAACTACTGGTTTACGCGCATCAAGGTTAAAATAGATTTGCTTTTAATATGAATCATATAATTAATTCATATTATATATAACTGATAAATATTTGGTTTGCGCTCTTCTAGGATATGTTTTTTTATCCACCGCACCGGGCCGAGCTTATCGAGGGGATGTTTCCTGCCGTCACTGCCAAGATGATCCGCGACGCTATTAATGATCAGAAGGATCATGATCGTGCCGGAAAGCCGATCCAAGGTTGGATCACCCCTGATCAGTGGAATAAGATAAAGGCTCGATTCGATGAGCCAAGGTACAAGGAGAAGTCGGAGAAGGCCAAGGCTGCTAGACAACATGTCTCGAAGTGGTGCGGTGGGTCGATTTCGATGATGAAATATTTCCAGGAAGGTCGGTAACGCCGACATGGTGACCGTCTTCCTGGCCACCCATCGGAAGGGCGAAGACCTTATTGACGAGAGGGCCGAGCAGACCTATGTAAGTATTACAATACGTTATCTTAATTTAATACTTCGTGTCAATTTTAATATAACTTAGTAAATATGATGCAAATAAATATTCATGTAGTTAGTAATAATAAGTACATTAATTAGAAATTAGAAATTATAGAGTACTATCCATACTTTCTAGGCCGAGTATCAGAGGCTGCGGGAACGGACGGCTGCTAGTGCACCTAATGCAGGAGAGGCCGATACTTCCTTGCAGCCCTCAAGCTCCGTCGACGGACGAGCTGTGGATGACCGCCGCTGGTGGACTCCGTAGGGGTACGTACTACGGTACGGGATCCTATGGTGCCCTAGTTGTGACCCAATCCTCTAGGGCATCTCCTACTAGTGTGCATGGTCCACAGCCGTCCCAGGAGTCTGCCCGAGTCCACCAGATGATGGAGTCTCTCCGTGATGACCTGCTACGACGGATCAAGGAGCACTCTCAGCACCCTACGGACGATCCTGCGCTGCTAGCATGATTGGATGCGCTCGACCGCGACATTATGGAGCTCATGGAGACGACTGAGAGGACAGAGTACAGGTTGGAGGATTAGAGCGCACGGTGGCAGAGCTGCAGACAGCACAGGTGACCATGACTGATAGGCAGATTGGTGACTGATTCGATGGTCCAGAGCAGTGATAGACTGTTATCTACCATGGATTCATACAACCAGCGACTGACAGCGTTGGAGCATGCTGGTCCTCCGGGTGCACCTTCATCGTCGTCGACTCCGCCTCCTCCACCGCCTTCTTCATCGACACCGACTCCACCGACGTCACTGCCTGCTCCATCGGTATCGATTTCACTTGAGGAGTATGAGTTGTTCTTATCCCTTCATCGCGGCGGTGCCCCTCCTGCACCAGATCCCTAATAGTCCTAGTTAGGACAGTTTGTTTGAGTTTGTTTCATCCTTTGTTGTGACTTGGATATTTGTTGGTTGTGTAGACTTGGATGTTTGGATCCTATTCTATTTGTTGGTTGTGTGTAGACTTTGGTTATTTGGTTGTAGAGTTTGTTATTTGGTGTAGACTTGGTTATTTGGACATTCTGTATTTTATTTTAAACTGCAGCATCGGAGAGAAAAGGACATTTTGTAGGAAGAAAAGGTTGTGTGTAGACTTTGGTTATTTGGACATGGTTGTGTGTAGACTTGGTTATTTGGACATGGTTGTGTGTAGATTTTGTTATTTGTTGTGACTTGGATATCTGTTATACTTTATGGTTATCTTTTTAAACTGCAGGGAAAAAAGGACATTTTGTATTTTATTTTTTTGCAGATTTACCGACGTTTACCGACGCAAACGTACGTCGGTAAACGTCGGTAAATCTGCAAAAATTTTTAGGGTACCGACGTTTACCGACGTCCCTATACGTCGGAGACCGTCGGTAAACGTCGGTGGACGTCGGTAATAATCCTAGGATTTTACCGACGTATAGCGACTTTCAACACGTCGTTAATACACCGACGAAACGACGGTAGACGTCAGTAATAATCCCAGGATTTTACCGACATGTAGCGACTTTCAACACGTCGCTAATCCACCGACGAAACAACGGTAGATGTCGGTAATATCCCAGAATATACCGACGTAATAATACGTCGGTGAACGTCGGTATTTGCGATGTTCGGCGACGTTTTAAAGATCAGCGACTTACGTTTCTGCGACAAGTCCAAAACGTCGATAATTGCGTCGGTAAATATTGTTAGCGACGTAATTTATCGTTTTAGCGACGTCTTTGGGCGTCGCTAAAACGACTTATTTTGGTAGTATGGGGTCTCACGAGGCAGCTCTCGGTCTGTGCGAAGCCTCGTCATTGTAGTCTCAGATACGGTCGCCTAACTGCTTCCGGCCTCTGAGCCTCCTGACCGAAAATGGCTGCTTCCAACCCCTGATGCTGTTTAACCTGTTGGAGCTGCCACTTTCGCTCCCTTTGTCTCGAAAATGTGTTTAATCGGGGTTTGAATCCCCTCAACATCAGTTCCGGGATTCTCATCAATCCTAATATTCCCAAGCTTCTTAGCCTGATCTTTACCATCTTTTTTGTTATCATCAAGGTCTTCATTATCATTCTCATCACCTGGGCATTTATCGCCTTCAACATCAATATTTAAGTTATCATCACCCTGTGGGTTAACGAGACTCTGGTTATCATCTTTTGGGCTTTGATGTCCTTCATCAACAGTAAGGTGCTCTTTACCCTCACCAGTGGTATGGCCCTCTTTGGCCATTAAGTCTTGATCTTTTGAGACTTCTCCGAGAGTTGGATTTACTCCAGCTCTATTAAGATCGGAAGCGGCGTCTATGGAGTCTGCTTCGATCAACTCATCACCAAAATTATAACCTTCGAGAGCCACTATCATTTTTTGATCCTCTTGAGAGAGGGTAGGAGTTTGGATTACGGAAGGAGCTGCAACATCGGGATTTGAGTCCATTGAAGGCAATACCTTCTCAGGAAGTGTGGTCTCCGAAACCTTTGGAGTTGGGGATGACATCATTATTCCTGCTGCAGCTAGTATAGTTGTAGGAATGGTCATCTTTATAATCATGTGTTCTGAGGTATCCGCTATGACGACTGGAGCTGGAGCGCTAATTTCTAAAGCCTCTGCCAATAAAAAAAGGTTAACGTCAATATTTTACTCAATCATGATCCTATTAAAAAGAGTACGAATATTACCTTGAGGAAGTGACAGATCCTGTAAAGGCAATCACTCTGGTAAAGGCAATGACGAATCAGGTCGACTTGAAGGCTCTTTCGGCATTGAAGGAGTTGGTGAAGCATTAGTTCATTGATGAACAGCTCGAGTCACCATTAACTTCCTTCTAGTCTTACGTATAAGAGGTACCGGCAGTAATTCTTCGGTTTTGACCGGATCATCCTGTGCAGTCGGCCCCTTACTATTCTCTTCATCAACGACATTACTATGTATTGGAATTGAAGAGGGAGTTACTTTTCCTCCTCCAGGAGAATTTCATGTGTTTATTTGCTTCATCTGGGACCTTGTCGTCCTAGTAGTAGGCTGTTCAACAAAAACCAATGATGTTTTCTTCTTCCTCCTTAGAGCCTTAGAAGGGGAAGGGAGTTCATCTGGGTGTGATGGAACAAATGGTTCTCCGGTCTTTTTCCTTTTACCAAGCCCCTTCCGGAAGACTTCTCCTTATGCTTCTTAAGTGAGATATCCAATGGTTCATTCACTTCATCAAAAAGACCAACAAGAGTAGCCTCTAGAGGTTCATCAGCAGGGTCATGGTCTTCCGCATCTCTAAATTATCGCATAGTGTGAACCCTCGATTATGCCCGTTTGGCGCTTGCAAAACTATTAGCCAAGTTGAAACTTTCGAAGAAAGTATTGGCTGCAGTATAAAAATTTGCATATGTATATAACATACGCAGACCTACTTCAAGTGTAGCAGAGGGCATGGTGAATACAGCCTTGGTACCTCTTATATTATTGTACCTCCAGGCTCTGGCCCCATCTATAAAATAACCTTTGGCTTGTAAGCAGGTGGTGGCAATCCCCACGTGCATTTGATCATAGCCGAAATATCGAGCAAATCGGCTTGGTAAATATGGCTCTAGAAAGCAATCACCCTCGAACCGATACACTAGATGGGAGGGTCAGATCATCTTCAGCCACATAAAAGTCGGTGGAATTAGACAGAGTGTCATAGGTTCTAAGTCCATGAGCTAAGGTGGAAGATTCTCACATCCCAGAAGAGGAGGGACGCAGTAGAATCTCCATCCGGAACCCATGTTCAAAGCCCTTCTACAATCGAAAAGGGTGTTTATGCTCCATCGAGTGGTGGCGTAATGCCTGATGAAGTCTCCTCCAACATTACCCACAGTCGGGTCCATCAGATTGGGATGATGCAACAACAGCCACCCGAACAGATAGGTATAAGGCACCTCGGTACGAGAAAAGGTGTCTCGAGTGCTGGGATCATTCATCATACTGTCGACAAAAGAACGCAAACCTGCGTTCAGTTGGCAAGTCATCGCCGAAAGAATGTCCATCTTGTAGCCAAATACTATACGCACAGCCGCGAATAGTACGCCCCGGTGGAATCCATCGACGGCACTGGCTCCATGAACCACGAACCGTCGTATCCACAAGAAAAGGAAACCTACTAAAATAGCTTCTCGAGACATGGGTCGGTAACCTTGCCTAAGGTAGCTCTCAATGGTAGCACCGGCGGTAAATGGATGCCAATCTTCGTTCAGTATGTTGTCAAAATGTTTGGATTTTTCTGTCAACTTTTTGACAGTGTTGCGGTCAAGCAGTTTGAAGAAACAAGGTTCACAAGCTTGACTCTCATTGATCTTGTCTTCTTAAATGTGGCCCAAAAATAAGTACGGCAGCTATTTAGTCATATAGCATGTCCTTTTTACAGAACTCTGATAATAGAGGAATAAAGTGGCATAAAAGTTCTTCGAAGACGGCTACGATCTGTAGATTTTCTTTGGCTAAAGCATTTACCTCTTCATTCGTCGGTACATATTCTTCGTACGAGTTTTGACCCATTAGCAAATGAGAAAGATATTGCATCTCGTGAAGTGCAAAGCCAATCTTTCCATGAGGAGTCAGAAAGGTGCCAGTTCTGTCATTATTCCGTTCCACTAGAGCCAAAAATAGATTAGGATTGGGACGAATGCTGTAAGCAGTAGTCCAGATTGGATTGTAGAGTTCCAGTTCAAGAAGCTTGCCTTTAAATCGGTCCAGAGCCCAGACTACAACACTGTTCCAGCGCTTCATCTCTCGATTCATCAAGCATGTTAATCTCATGGCTTGATCTGGATATTTTCCCTCAGCCTTAGAAAATATATTTGTAAAAAAGGGAATTCTGATGGGAATCAACATGGATGAATCTTCAGGAGAAACGTAACTCGGTTTTAAGCCTCTCAGTGGGAACTGAATCTCTCCGAATGACTGTAGAATATATCATTAATCTTGGAACCCAATTTATGGCATATTTTACCAACTCTGATCTGTTGGATTGGAGTCAAGTCCCATGCTATCCGTCAAGGAGAACTGGAATGAGCATATTGAGATAGAGATAAGTGTCTCAACATCTCTGTGAGATACATCAGTCTGTCTCCGCTCCGATAAATCATGTCCTCTCACTTTGATTTGTGTTGAGCTATTTTCTTGATGGCATCTCCAAATAAGAAAGATGGTTTCTTGTGAGGGACTTGGTCTAAACTCATGAGGAGTTCTCCATTTATCAAACAAAATAAAGTCATATCCTTTTGAGACGGAAAGATCATATTGAGGATATGGAACATGAGACAAATCCTCTTGGTATTCCGATACTCTAAAAGCCGAAGTCTCTCAGCATCTGGGTCTTCTCTAAGATCAACTACAAAAGAAGAATCAAAGGTCATTTTCGGGAAAAGATTACAAGTCTACACAAAAATCTCTAAATTTAATGCAAAGTACGCGAGTTCAAGTTTTGCACGAGTTCAGATTGTGTGAGATCTAGATAGCACGAGTATATAGATTGCACAAGAGCTGTTTGGCGCAAGTGTGTTTTTGTGCAAGCTTGCTTTTTGATGTTTGGCACAAGTGTGTACTTTGTAGTTCGAGTAACCGTTCGCACAACTGGATGAATGGCACGCAAAATGCAGTGTGTGCCACCCAGAATAACTACTTGATAGTTATTTCAAAACTCTATAAATAGAGTTTCAAATCAGTTCTAAAGCATCACTAATGATCATAATCTCCTGACAAGGTACTGCGGCATTCTCCAGAGTCTCGTGTCTTCGATAACACATCATCCAAGGGATAAAGTGATCATCTTCTAATCAGATTCCTATAGTTGTACTTCCCTAGAAAACAATTATACTTTTTGTACTTTCTTTTTTAGTTTGTTGGTCAAACCTTTGTTTTTTGCAAACAAACGTATCTTTTGTACCTTAAAGGCACTTCTTCTGTCGGCTTATGGTAACCCAAAATCACGTTCTTTGACCTAACCGGTTACTCGGATGCTGATTTTGCTGGATGCAAAGTACATAGAAAAAGTACTATCGGCATGTGTCATTTCCTAGGTAATGCTCTAGTCTCTTGGTTTAGCAAGAAGAAAAATTCTATCGCATTATCAACTACTGAGGCTGAGTATATCGACGTAGGACGTTGATGTGCACAAATTTTGTGGATAAAGTAAACCTAAGAAGACTTTGGTTTACAGTATTCATACATACCTATTTTTTGTGACAACACTAGCACTATTAATTTGACTAAGAATCATGTATGTCACTCTCGCACTAAGCATATTGAGATTTGGCATTATTTTCTTAGAGATCATCAAACAAATGGAGATATAGACCTTGTATATGTAGACACAGAGAACCAAAAGCTGACATCTTTACAAAACTATTAGCGGAAGATCGTTTCAATTATTTACGTCGAGAATTAGAAATTTTATATGTGAATAATATTAATTAATTTTGTTTTACTATTTATCTTTTAATATGCAAAACTGTTCTCGATACAAGCCTACAAAGGGTATGTCTGTCACCAAGGCTACGACTAAAGCGAAATGGTATTTAAGCATTCCGCGATAAACCTTTGTTAGCTTGGACAGTACCCCTACAGCTAATTTGAGACAGTAGATGCGTAACGAAATATAATTCATAAAATAATATTAATTATATTTATTGAAATTTAAAGTAACTAAACTTGGAATTAAATAATTGAAAAGGATTAATAAATATAAAGTGGCATTGTATTTAATTTTGCTCAAAAATACCTCAACAGAACCCCATGCGAACTCTGACTGAATTTAGCCCGAGTTCGGTTGGTGTGGGGTATTTTAAGTCAGAATCAAGTGACCCCTTCCTACTCATCTCCTCCAAAACCCTCAAAACAGAGCAAGCAGCCGCGCCCGAGCTCCAAAACCCTAGTTTTTCTCCAACCCATTGCTCTCAATTCTTTTGGAGATTTCAATCCAAATTTTGGATTCGTGTGGAGTATCTCGTTCTCTTTTACATACTCAAATCTCTGAAGGTATAACCTCCTCCTCTTATTTTAAAATTTTGAAAATTTTTATATTTTTCATAGAAATAATGCCTAAGAACTTCAACCCATTCAAGAGGAAGAAGATGGCAGCTAATAAAGAGGCCTCGTCTTCGGATCTAATCCATGAATCCCTCTTTTCATCCGTCCAAACGGACGATGGGGCATTTGCCACATGAGTCTGTATTTCATATTCAATATAATTTTTATATTTTATTGAGTCTAGGAATACGATGTACACCAAGTCGTACTAAAAAAATAGGCTATCCCAAAACATTTTTAAAATATCCTTTGTTTTGAAAATAATCCATTTTATAAAAATCTCCTGACTGCCTTTAAACTTTTCAAAAAGACCAAAATTCGATTTGCAAAAATCCCAAAAATCAAACTCTGGACCTCAGGAGAATTTGGCACGAGTTTGGCCCAAATTCTGCCCGAGTTCGTTTAGTGTCCGTTGAATTTTGAACTTGGTCATCCTGCAGTTACGGATGCAACGGCTATTTATCGAGATTCTCTCATAGAATTTTGTCCGAATTATGTCCGAATTCTGTCTTTGAAAAAACTATAAATAGAGAAGAATTTCTCTTATTTAAACACACCTCTCTATTCTCTTCTCTCTAAGCTTAATACATTCTTCCAAAGTGTTCTAAGCTCTTTTATTTTCAGATCCCAAGCCAGTTACAATCATCTAGTCGTCACAATTGAAGTTGGTCGAGTACTTCGGATCAAAGCTCATATTGTAGAAGTTGCAAGAACATCGGAGAAAAACTTGTGACATTTTTATAGTAGATTCAATTGGAAGCTAGAGTTCTTTCGACTGGAATAGTCCTCACAAGAAGAAAACCAGTATACATCCTTATGTTTGCTTTCTGCTTTCTGCTTTTTGCTTTTCATTTACGTACTTTTGATATATATTCTATGATCTTGTTGCTAATATTTTTAAATAGCTAATTTTCCGCTGCCAACTCTATTTACCCCCTCTAGAGTATAGCGCTTTATATTTCGTTCCCACATAAAGGATGGCTCGTCGGTACTAGAGGCGGCACGGAAAGCCAAAACTCAGACTCTGACGTTCTCTGGCAGAGTACAGCACGTCGAAGGGGCGAAGAGGTGCACCGGCGCTCTCCTTGGCACGTTCGATCTGCATGGAAGTGCTTGGACGATGGTCATCAGTACTAGACGAGGGGCACGACGCTGGAGGAGGTTGACCGCTAAGAGGAGAGTGGTGATAGAGACCTGGAGAAGTCGGTCGGAGTTGGAATCGAGGAGGAAGAGGAAGTGGTTGGGTGAGCATTTGACAGGAAGGAGGAGGTCGATGCCCTGAGTGATGGCGGCATTGGAGCGAGCACTCGTCGGTCGAAGCACACGGGGTTGGCATGACTTAGGAGGTGTGCTGACGGAGCTCGATGCCGAAGATGGCAAGGACACTACTCCAGTAAAGGCAACACAGCCAAGATGTAGTGGGAATCTTCCGATCTAGAGGTCCAGTCAGCGACGGCCACATCACAGACACAGAAATGGACAGTAGCTGTATCCTCGGTGTCGGACCCAGGATACGAGGTTTTTTATTGATTTTTGATGGTTTGGGGGTATCATATCGTGTCAGACACAAGAATGGGTTTGTATTATGGAATTGTATGGATAAAAAGTATAATAGAATAAAATGTGGACACCCGGGGTCGGGCCCAAGGTCGACGCGGCTGACACGAGGTTTCGGTGGACACGAACACAAATTGGACACAAAGTAGTGGTATTTAGATTAGGGTTTGGTCTAGTCAATCATTGGGTTAGATTTAGGGCTTGGACTTGGGTTTAGAATTGAAAATTATTAACAATGAAAAACTAAGAGTATTTATAGGAATAGAGTAGAATAATCTAAAAGTCAGTTAGGACATGCTAATTGAGATTAGAATGAATATTCGAGGAATGTTCCAAGAATATGCTAGATTTACAAGGATATTCCCTAGGATTAATTAAGCACATGTTTAACTAAAGCACACACTTAATTAATAAATTCTAGAAAGTTTTCATATTAACCATGACTAAGAATTTACTAAACTTGTCACTCCCTCTTCATTATTACCAAATCATCATCCCCTCTTCACTAATAACAATACTTCCTGGAAAAAATCCTAAAAAAGAAAAATTAGAGAATTAGGAATAATAATAAATATATGAAATTTATGAACACGGGGTTACAAACTGTCAGTAATCCATGTGATCAACTTCCCTCAAATTGAGTTGGGTTCTCCTTTGTGTAACAACCTAGATTTTGAATCTCTAACCTCGAAATTTTTTAGTTATAAAATTCTTTTCTTGGATTTGAATTCTATTTTTGGAAAATAATATTATAATTTTTGTGAATTTATAAATTATTTTTAGATTTATTAATTCCTTTCTAATCCCGATTATTATTATTTAATTAATTAATTTTATTCCATAATTATTTTGTTATTTAATTGTGAGCCTACCAAAGCCTTGGGCTTGGATTGTGGGCCCAATAGCTTTGGGCTATGGAATGTCTATCTATTAGTTAGCCTAATTATTTGATTAGTTCGTAATAGTTATTAATTACTGGATCAGTTAGTAACTAATTGTTAGTTAGTTAGTGGTTAGTTAGTTAGTTAGCCTTTCACTATGCCCCTAGATCAATTACAATTTACCAGCATTGCCACTCTAGACTTGTGGAAAACTCCACACTCTTCCTATAAAATATTGGGGACTCCCCTATATTTTATTACAAAATATTTTTATTCTAAATCTCTCTCTCTCTCTCTCTCTCTCTCTCTCTCTCTCTCTCTCTCTACTGTCGAGTTCTAACGAGTGCCGCCACGCTCTGCCTGCCGGACCATCGTGCACTCTGGCGACCTCTTCGAAATCCTCCTATTCTTTAGCTCCACTCAACAGCACCTCCTCCCCGTCTCTCCTTCCCGTCCCCTCAATTCCACCATGACAGTCTCTACTTTGTAAATCCCCACCGAACCACTATAGGCCACCCTCACGACCACAACCACCGCCACGACCGGCTCCTCCCTGATCACCGTACAGCCTCACTCTGCCTCTACAGTCCCATTATCACCTCTTCATACACCTGTCGGCAACACTAGCTTCACCACCTCTGCACCACCACTCCCCAACCAGCATCACCATGCCACGGCCTTAACAGCAAACTTCAGTCACCCCAATCTCCATGTTCACTAGTTTTTTTGGTGGCCCATACAGGTCAGAGCATATCGTACCGGTTACGTAACTATACTGGTACGAACCTGCGAATATGACTAAACCTTAAAAATATCAATCCACACTTCCTTAAAAATTCTTTTAGAAATCTCTCTACCGTTCTTGAAACTCAATATTTTCTCTCGATTATTCTTCTTTGCTTTCCCGTACCATTGATTCTCGTCCCTTCCTATTTTGTGGTGATGAATGATCGTGCTGACTAGAATTTATCAGAAATTCTTAGGGTATAGTGTAATATTGCTTGATTGTTGAAATTTTTGATTGCTTGATAGAAATAAGGGTATTAGAGATACCATATGCTATAAATATATATGGATAGTGATGTTAGCAACTAGTTGGGTGTTACAAGATTCTAGTGACCGTATTTGGAGGAGTAGTGTGACCAAAGGTGGGTAGAAGTCCTCGAGGTTTCATAGTTACAAAATGGCTAGGAGAACGATATAAACTATTTTGAGAAATTAAATTTAAGAGAGTACGGTAATAGTAGACTTCCTTTTGAATTTTAAGGGATAGTTATGAATTAGAATTTTGAGGAAGAAATTATTTTTAAGATGGGTAGATTTGTAGCTCCCCTTCCCAGAAATTTTGAATTATTTTTTATTATTTATTTGATTTAAAAGGGTGATTTTTAGATTTTTATAAATAATTATTTAGTTAATTATTACGGTAGATAACTTTGGCCATGGTAGAGTTTTGAAGTACCAGATGACCAGAAATGGTGGCACGGATAGTGTAGTGGCGTGCCTTGACTAGTGTATTAGCCATGCCAGGGAAGACCGAGTCATAGTGATGTCCTAACTAGAAAAACCGGACCAAGTTGTGACTTGACCATTATAAATAGTTTAATTATTTATTATTAATATTATTTAACGTTGAGTGACCCGGTTGTACCAAATTGGCCCAGACTTGACCCAAACCAAGCCCAAGCCCAGGTAGTCATGTACTGCATCCCAAGATGTCCTTGTAGACATGCTTGGGTAATAGTATTTTAATTTAGTAACCTAGTAGACGATTTTCACAAATTGTAGTTAAATATATATATTATGAGTTCTTGATATTAAATAATGTTTTATTTATAATTTAGTAAATAATTTCTTTAACAAATATGTTGGATTTTGGGATTTATATAGATTACATATACAGGTGTGTGTATATATATAGAAGTAAATTTGTATTATATGAAAATCAGGCATATATTTATAACAATATAATTTTATTTTATTTGTCACGATTCCAGTATATAAAACTAAGAAATTCTATAATGTGAATTTTAATTCTACTTAGAATATTTCACTGCTTGTATTTGTATCTATGGTATATGTGTATATATCATTAAACATATATACATATATACACATATGTGTATATCTACTTAAATTGTATTAATGGAATAATATATATATCATTATATAAGTATATATATATATATATATATATATATATATATATATATATATATAAAATATATATATATATTCGATGAAGGGGAACTCTCTGCTACTACCTGGTCTGTATTTAGCAATGATTTTCACGTCCAACTGCAACATTGCAATTTGCTACATCGATTTCTAGCTTGGTGGAAGGGACCCAACTTTCATTTGAAAGAGGTTGTGGTCGGGGCTATAGTTTGGGTATTATGGAAGAATAGAAATAAATGGCGTTATGAGAATTTCAAGTTTTCGACAGCTCTAATTCAGAAGGAAGTTCGTCGACAAGTGATGAAGGCATTGTCTCGGTGCAAGCACAAGACTATGATTCCTACTACTTATATCTAGTTGAATCTATCTTCATGTATGTACTGAACTTTTGATCCAGTCACTCAATAAAATTTCCTTTCTATCAATATATATATATATATATATATATATATATATATATATATATATATATATATATATATATATATATATATATATATATATATATATATATATATATAGTGAATACCCAGCAGTAGATAACCCAGCCAGCCCAAAGCCGAGCCCAGCTGAACCCACAGCAAGCAAAACCCCACAAGTTCCCCAGCCCAACCGCTTAACCCGAGAGCAAGGAATCCCAGCCCTTCTAATGGGCCGAGCCCAACCGAACAGCTCCACCCACAAGCAAACCCATATATACAAATCTACATATATGTATACATATATATATATATCTAGGTAGAATGAATACTCAGCAGTAGATAACCCAGCCAGCCCAAAGCGGACCCAGCTGAACCCACAGCAAGCAAAACCCCACAAGTTCTCCAGCCCAACCGCTTAACCCGAGAGCAAGGGATCCCAACCCTTCTAATGGGCCGAGCCCAACCGAACAGCTCCACCCCACAAGCAAACCCAAACAGGGAGTAGTCCAGCCCACCCCGGGCTACTGTGCATCCTGAGCAAAACCCGATCCTCCTCTGAAACCGAATGCACATATACACATATATATGTAAACGATGGGAAGGGAGAGCACAACGAGCAAACCCTAACCATAAACTTACACCACCACCCCAGAGCGTTGCTCGAGGTTGGGCAACCCACCCTGAACCCGCGCGTCGTCGGGGGGCAGCCGTCGTCGGCAGAAAAAGCCGCGCGTGCGGGGGTGGCAATAAGCAACCACAGCAGTAACTGCAGTCAAGGACGCCACTTCGCGAGGAGTTTTCGCAGCGTGTGTTTGATCGTTCGTCGATCTACGAATTTGGGTATGAACACAAACCATACAACTTCCAACACCTTCTTTTAATTCGAATTTATATGATATATAGCCCAGAAGATCGATAAAAACTTACCCAAAAAACTGTCGAAACAGGACAGAATTTTGCGTTCGTAAACCTATTTTGGAAGGCGACAAATCGCTGACCCATCGAGTAATTTAGAAATTCACCTGAATAAGATTGTAAACAACCTATACGGAATTAAAACCCTTCTCGTAGTTTTTGATTTCATTAAATGTATGCCAGAAAAACAAATCTTGAAAATCAGAGAAAACTATTTTCAAAACAGAATTATTTTTAGAAAAACCTTCGATACGACGTGCATTCCGCCAATCCGGGCGACGTGGTCGCGAACCGAAAGCATTAAAAGGTGTGTAACGACTTCGTGTACGTGTGGGCTTTGACGGAATTCAAATTGGTCGCGTGTGCGTGACGAATTTGATGCGTATCCGTCAAAAATCACCGTATTGGCCTCTGTACAAATTTTCTAAGTACTTTGTGCATGTTCATCAGATCGAGACAAAACTTGTGCCAGCAGAACCGTATCGTATTTTTAGTCCTGTATACCAAGTTTGGTCCGATTCTGAGACAGTTGATCGGATCGCCGTTTTACGGGCCCCACGATCCGATTCAACGGACGATTTTGTGCACGGTCTACTGAAATCAAAAATTGGATATACCATTAGGTTCGTATCATCAAAACAAATTTGTAGACATGTAGTTTGACAACTTTAGAGACCATTGACTCTGACACGTTTTTCGGTGCACAGCGGGTCTAATGGCGGACACAGTTTTGGCCCAAAATTACCGTTTTGCCCATGTGTCCAGAATTGGACTTAAGGATAGGCAATCCTAGCTAATTTGACTAATCTGAGAATATTGGCAATATCTATTTCAGCTTTCGGAGATAGTTGTGATGACGTAGATTTTATGGCTTATCAGTTAGTAATATTTTGTGGATTTACGTGCATCCACCAGGCAAGTATACCTTGCCTCCCTCTACAGTTTATTTACATACATATTTTTATTATTATATAGTTTTACTAGTTGATTATTGACATATGATTTGTACATCGTGCATGCTAGTATATATATATAGTTCTTGTTTATAGTTAATTTTGTAGTTCATATTGGATTGGTTCTCTCGTGTATCTTGGTTGGGTCATGTCGTGTCATCACCTGTACTTGGATTGTGTCGCATCGTGTCATAGGATGGATAAGTCATAGCGAAACTATTGTACCTTGAATTCTTGAAGCTAACCTGCGAGTCCACACTAGAGGCGAGGGTTAGTAGTTATCTGTACCTTGATTTCCTGAAGCTAACCTGCAAGTCCACACTAATGACGAGGGTTAGTAGATATTTTTTTGCACTTGTGAGTCCACAATAGGGGCAAGGGTGAATTCTTGAAGCTAGCCTGCGAGTCCACACTAGGGACGAGGGTTAGTAGTTATCTGTTTCGCACCTGCGAGTCCACACCAGGGGTGAGGGTGATTCTTGATGCTAGCCTGCGAGTCCACATTAGGGGCGAGGGTTAGTAGTTGTTCAAACCTACGAGTCCACACTAGGGGTGAGGGTTTGAGTATTCGATTGTTTATCCGTTGACATCGTGACATCGTGTTCTCTTGTTCTCCTCCAGCAGTTCGTTTATGCGTAGTGGTTATTCCAGCCATGTATAGTAGTATTTTCGTGTTAATTGGTCTTTTTCTGTTTATTTCCTGTATTTTCTTTATTGCATGATAAACTGCTAGATAGGCATGTTTTTATATATCTTGTTATGTCCCATGAGGACCTGATGATCTCTTCAGGTTTAGTGATTGCATGGAGTTAGCTAGTGGTTCTGGATGGAAGATGTGATGATACGCTTGCAAGATTCAGGTATTTTTATTACGTTTGTTATCCTTTCGTGCTTTACGTTCCTTATCATGAGATATCTTGCTTATTGATTCAGTTTAGAGACTCTTGTTATATTTCTTGGAGTCTCATCGGACATATATGCTAGTGGGCTGCAGATCACGACCCATAGTGTTCTTTCATGTTTTGTACACTTATTGTGGATTTGAGATATACATTTTTTTGCCATGACTTGGCAGTATACCATTGCCTTGACAGCGTTTACGTATTCGAGAGGGGCTGGAGTCCGCTCGATATGTAGCTAGCTTGCTCACGAGCTCGCGTCCGAAAAGCGGGTGTGGGTCGTGACACCAGCACCCTGCTCACTGCCTCCACTAGCCTATCCCCAACTCCGGTCCCACCTTCCGAACACCACCACAACCCCACCGTCTCTGACCACTCAACTCTAGCACTTCCACCAACACACATTAATCAACACTTTCATAGTGCCACCGCTATATGCACACAACCACCCAAAAAGAAAAGCCACCACTCACATGAACCCTGCTTCTGGCCATCGACGTTGATTTTCCATCGTAGGATGTCGACCGATCTCCACTGCAGACGAGGAGCTACTGCGTCCATTCGCCTCGCCACCGGATCCCGACCCTACACTATCATTGGACTTCTCCACCACTCATCTGACGTCAACGTTAGCATCGTCTTTGACCATCGTTCTCACCTCGTCGTCCCCGATGAGCATCGGCTCCGCCGATCTATCAAATCTGAGTTTTTCTCCCATTGCCACTTCTTTCGGACCTCGTTGTCGAATTCAAGGGTTCAGATCCGAGCCATCGACTGCCTTCCAGCTAGATCTGGAGCGATCGATTAGCCACCGCTCCTCCACTGAAACTCTCCGACTCTCTATCTAGCTCTCCTTCGTGTCGACTGGATTCCTCTATCCCGTTGTTCCAAATCTAGGGTCATGGACCCCATGACATCGAGAGACACCACGATACGTCCTTCGATCTCGTCGTTCCGTCCTTCGACCACCACCGTCATCGCAGCATCGGTGTGCCGTCTCCGTCTAACGAAGTCGTGTTGTGCCTCCCGGAGCACCAAGGTGGTCTTTATCTCCCTCCTGCTCGACCCTCCTGCTTCCCCGGTCTTCTTCTCCTTCTTTCTCTTCTTCTTTCTTTCATGTCCATTTTCTTTCTGTTAGAAGTTTGGGCAGCCATTGCGTTATTTTTCTTCAGTAAGAGAATAGCAGAGTCTTAACCCTAAATTCTAATGGGTCTTGGGCTCGAGCCTAGAATGTTTGGGTAGGTTAATGGTTGCTTCGTGGGCTGGGCCTCAAGCCTATTGTGGTTAACATAATATTGATTATAATTTTCTGCTGGCCCAGTTCTGTTTAAACCTATTCAATTTGATTAGTCTAGGTTTAAAGCCCAGTTACTATTAATTTCTTTGTATAATAAATGCTGGAATGGGCCTAAGGCTGTAACGTCCCAGTCCCAAAATATGTAGGACTAGAAACGTAGACATGCCAGCCGTATAATAAATATACGTAAGCTGTAAATGCAGTAAAACCACAGCTAACTAATCTCATCCACAAAAATTAAAGAATAAGAGATATCATATAATAACCATGAATTGTCTTTATATAATATGTTAGGCGGAGACACATCCACTATCAACCAATTTAAAGAAAATAGGTACATGACATATGAAATGATTTGGCGAAAGTAGCAAAAAAAATTCAAGACACGTCATCTTCGAAGGAATGGAGAAGATCACGACCTCGACTAGAATACCTGCGGAAGACAAGAACACACACCTGAAGAGATCACCAGGTCCTCAGAGGGACGTAACAAGATACATAATATCATGCCATATAAACTAAATAAATACTTCTCAATAATAAGTCAATCGGATCATAACATGGTCCAATACTCACCCTTGAATTCGCATACCATCCTCCTAACCAAACAAGGACAGGAGATGGCACACTAACCCACGATGAAGTATCTTTCCAAGTCACAAATCCAATATGGTATCCGAACCATAACAGAGTTCAGTACCTTCTCATCGGAGTAGTGAGCCACACCTATAACCAAACAAGGACAAGATGCGACAAACTAGTCTGCGACAAGTTACTGTTCCAAGCCACGGTCAGATACAAGAAACCAAACCAAGAGTACTCATACCTAACGGATAAGGTAGCCTAACCAATCTAAGTGTATGCAGTTTTAAGAACATCATCCAACGCATGGGCCTTGGCTAAAATATGATCGACATGGTCCCCTCTTGGGGTACCAGAGGCCCGATCAGTAAGAGCATGACGTTTCAAAGAACGTCAGTAGCCGTCAGTAAAATAAGGGTCATCTCACATCGTATCTCCAGCGGAGCATCCGGATCAAAAAAGGGAAGTGTATAGTAGCCCATACGCTAAGGAATTGTCCTCCCCGTCCAATGCCTACTATGTTGTATCCATAACATAGAACCTCTATTAACCGCTAAGTCAAACTAATCATGCAAACACTATTAGCGGTTAATCCTATCGCATGGCTTATACATACTGGTGGCCAGCCAGTCACGCATGTCCGAGTTCTATATGCGACTCGCAATGACGTGGTATAAATGTGTCAAGGCCTATGAATGCAACACATAAAGGATGGTCCCTTAGATCTAAGCTCAATGTGTAAGAAAATAGTACATAGCAGGAAATAGAACTGAACAGTAAGATTCTATCAAATTATGCCATGTATCACAGTTTATTTTACAGAAAGTAAATAATAAGTAAATGCATGAAATATGAGCTACAATAAATAAATAGAAAATGGCAAGGTATCTTGCCTGGGGTATTACATGGTGTGGTGCGGTGTTCTGACAAGTCCAGGTTGATCCAACAGTCACAGGGCTACACAAGATGAACTCAGACGATGGGACAAAAAACCAAAAATAAAATATTTTGGAAAATTTTTGGGAAAAATATATGATGTGCATCTTTCCGTCAGCATTCCGAAACTTCAAACGGTTCGTGATTCTGATTCCTGCTTCTCCCAGAATCTCGAAAACACTAAAACGTGTTAGATTTCGAACAACTGGCACTCCACAAATTTTTCAAAAAGTTAAGTCTAGAATTTATGGAAAAAAAATTATATTCAAAAAATATACCTCAATACGATTCCAACAAAAAAACTAGAGGTCAAACAGAGTCTGGAGTTGGGAGTTATGGTCATTCGAAGTTGCTACAACCTTTGAAAATTGAGGCTGAATTTATGACGAATTTTGGGCTTAGTTATGACAAAAAAAGAGAGAAATTTTGAAAAGGATGGTTTGAAAGATGATTTTATTCATAGATTCGATATATATATATATATAATGGCTAGCAATTAGCTATTTATGATAGGATTAGAATTAAATCAATAAGGATGATTAGGATTACCAAATAATTTGGATAGGAATATGACTGGTTTAAATAAGAAACGATCTAATTAATGCTAGATATGATTGCAATAGGATAAAATTTTCTAATGGATAAATCTTTCCATAAATTTAAATTAAATAAATTATTAAAAACAAATCAATTTGGTTGCAATCCTTTAAATGATTGCCATAATAATTTTAAATATTATTCTATATTATTAAATAATTCAAATCATATGAATCCAAATCCAAATCAACTCAACATAATAACTTTAAAATAATATTTATTATTTATCAAAACAATTTAAATCATATAAAAGATAAATCTTTAAATCAAATAATATTTCAAATCTAGATTAGACAAATCGTAATGCCACAATTAGTCATCGTAAGTATTTGAAACAATATTTAAATTATCAACATAATTTAAAGTATAGTTTATAACCACCAAGATAATTTAAATAAATTCAAATATAATCAAATAACTGATTATCATATCAAAATAATACTCGATGTCATCAAATATTATAAGACTTACTTTTATAAATCCAAATCTTTATTTAAAAATAATTGGACAAAAATCTTTTATCGCTAAAGTTTTTTTTAAAAACCAATTTTTAGAAGACCGAATAATAAAAACATATTTTATATTTCAAATAACAAAATTCGAGAACATTTTTTTTAGAAATATTATTTCAAACCATTAATTTAAAACTAGTTTTTGATAACAAAAGTAATCACAAAATATCTTTTATAAAATTTTAACAAAAATTACTTTAAAACACAATAATTTAAATATATAGAAATAATTTTAAAAAAATTGGGAAAAGGAGTTACATATCTACCTTTGAAAAATTTTGTCCTCGAAATTTAAGGACTGCTAGAATAGACGGACTTTGTTGATCGGTAAAAAGATAGTAAGAATTTGTGATAAGAGAAAATAGATGGAAAAAAAGAGAATTTCTTTAATGAGAATATTAATCAATTTGGGTAAAAATAGAAAAAGTGAATGGATATGACTTGGTGTGCACAGACACGATGCACATACACATTTGTAGGTAGAGAAAATTTGGAGAGAAATTTGTGTAAAGAAAACAATGGCAAGCTGACATATAAATAGAGTAAAAATTTTGGTTAGATAAGGATTATGATTGTTTAAACCCCGTAGATAATTCACAATTAATTTAACCGTTTTTAAAACCAAATCATAAAAAAACTAGGTATTTTTTATCTTTATTTTAAATTATTTAAATCAAATTAGAAAAATTAATTTCCCAATTTAAATTATCATGACAATTAAATAATTAAATCTAACAAATTTTTAATTATCTTTTTATAAATAGTAAAAATACAATAATAATTAATTTTGAAATTCATGATAATAAATACTTAAATAGTTGAAAGATCTTTTTGCAAACAAATAAATAAATTACAATTAGTTTTTAAAAATCAAAATATACATGAATTTAATTTCATGTACCTCTCATGCGAATAGAACATATTATTTACAAAAATATTATTTTCTAACTTATCATAAATACTTGTATTGTGGGTAAAAATAGTTTTTACGTAGTAGTAAAATAAAATCAAGTTTGTTTGGCATATAAAAACATTTACTTGCTAAGATATTGATCCACAATAGTTATTCCCTATAAAAATATTTATAATTAAAACTTTTGTACAAAGAATTTTAAGTACTTCGTATATACGGATTCGCTCTAGACGTACGAATACCAACATAAAATAATTATCAAAATAAACTAAAAAAAATCATAGTGAATTTTAGGGGGTTTACAAAAGCCCAGGTTATATATATATATATATATATATATATATATATATATATATATATATATATATATATATATATATATATGTGTGTGTGTGTGTGTGTGTGTGTGTGTGTGTGTGTGTGTGTGTGTGTTTGTGTGTTTGTAATTTTGTATAAATATTATTAGTATAAATGTATAAAGATATATGCATGTATAGTATATTAATAATATTTTGGGTAGTTACGTAGTTATATTAATTAATATGATTATCAAATATTTTATCTACGTAGTATTACCAAATAATGTTTAATGCATTTTAAAGAGATTATTTCTAAATATTTTGATTAAGTAAAACCTAGCTTTCCTAATATTATAAATATTCTTCTTAATAAATGTTGGTTAGTCTAAGTGATATTTTGATATTGCTATTATATTAATAAATATTTTACTCTAGTATTTGCTTTAATCAAAACTATTTGGTAAAAATAAAGTTCCTACTATTTATAAATATTTTGCTAGAATAAAGCTACTAGGTATCTATTCTAGCTAGTATAGTTATAGTTAGTGATATTTTATAAATAGTTAGTCTATATAGATAGATAGCAAAAAGATAGTTATTGTCATTGTTAGAATCTAACCTATTCTTTCCCAACTCTAGGTGGAGACTTTGAGACAAAGTGATTTGCAAGAATAAGACAAGTACTTCTATGATTTTGACTCATTTATTTTATGTCATGGTCTTTCATATTTGACACGTTGTTACACGACTTGGTCTTATACTCTGGTCTTATATCTGAGGGAGGGAAAATACTACGGATATGTGACCGAAGTCCAACTTAGGATTCATGTTGATAGCTTAAGTCTCACACTTGTGCACGTAGGATTTAAGCCGTACCATATACTTGTTCTTGTTCATGATCTATGTGTGTGTGTGTGTGTGTGTGTGTGTGTGTGTGTAATTTTGTATAAATATTATTAGTATAAATGTAAAAAGATATATGCATGTATAGTATATTAATAATATTTTGGGTAGTTACGTAGTTATATTAATTAATCTGATTATAAAATATTTTATCTACGTAGTATTACCAAATAATGTTTAATGCATTTTAAAGATACTATTTCTAAATATTTTGATTAAGTAAAACCTAGCTTTCCTAATATTATAAATATTCTTCTTAATAAATGTTGGTTAGTGTAAGTGATATTTTGATATTGCTATTATATTAATAAATATTTTACTCTAGTATTTGCTTTAATCAAAACTATTTTGTAAAAATAAAGTTCCTACTATTTATAAATATTTTGCTAGAATAAAGCTACTAGGTATCTATTCTAGCTAGTATAGTTATAGTTAGTGATATTTTATAAATAGTTAGTCTATATAGATAGATAGAAAAAAGATAGTTAATGTCATTGTTAGAATCTAACCTATTCTTTCCTAACTCTAGGTGGAGACTTTGAGACAAAGTGATTTGCAAGAACAAGGCAAGTACTTCTATCATTTATTTTATGTCATGGTCTTTCATATTGGACACGTTGTTACACGACTTGGTCTTATACTCTGGTCTTATACTGAGGAAGGGAAAATACTACGAATATGTGACCGAAGTCCAACTTAGGATTCATGTTGATAGCTTAAGTCTCACACTTGTGCACGTAGGATTTAAGCCGTACCATATACTTGTTCTTGTTCATGATCTTACCCAGTCGGTCACATATTTTGGTAGTTATTTCAAATTCACGTGTAATGATCATTTGATTACATGTTTCAGCCTGGTAGATTATGCATTTACAGTTCATGTTCATCCTATTTTATTGTTTCTTTACTTGTTCATATGTTGTACTTGTTTTATTATTATATATTGTACTTTGCTCCTTTCTTGACTTGATCATTGACATATTAGGCCAGGGCATGAGAATTGGATTGGATGACTCCTAGAAGATTCTAGAAGACCATATGCATTATTATTCTTATGTATTAGATGGTTTCATAATATAAATGTTTATATCCTCCTTTTAGTTTAGTTGTCCGGATACTCTTGTATAAGTTGTACTAAAGAACATAGTGGTATGTGATATAATTTTAGCATGTGATTAGATGTTGTGATGTGATTTCATGATATTACTTGAGTTCTTAGATACTTAGTAGAGCTTCCTACGTTGAGTCTATCAACGTAGGCTGGACATGTCCGACTCATATCCGATTATTCGGGAGCAGGTCGTGACATATTTTTAGTGGTGGTGGCCCATGCATGTCAGTCTAATGGCGCTTAGGATTAGAGTACCATTGGGAGCCTACGATATAGGAATAATTAATCACAGCTTAGGCCGATTGTATGATTATATATATTTGCTATCTGTGTTTCCAAAGCATTATTCCCGTATCTCTAGTAGTTTCTAGAATTCTCTAGGGACTAGGCCAATTACTATTTTAGAAGTTTTAACTCCTCTTTTAGCAAACCTCTCATCAACGACTAATATTCCCAAGCCCTCCAAATTCCTTTGATGGTTTTGTTAGACTACTTCAATTTGACTTCTTTGATCAAATCCATAAGTTTGTCCATTGAATAGTGAAAGGTAGGAGAATAGATACTCCTCTTAACTTCAGTTATTTCTTTCCTTCTACGGGTAAGTGACCCCTTGATTCTCAATGACCCAATATCTAAAAAACAGATACTTGCACTGCTAAATCTCCTTACTTTCTAAAGAACAGATAACGTCACTTTCTATCATGATTATGACTTTTAGATCACATTTGAATTTTCAAAAGCTCTTTTGAAATTCCTATGGATAAAGTTGAAAAAATATTCGACGACCTACTATGGCATGGCAGATGCACACTGCAATCATTTATCTGAATTATGGAGATTGTGGGTTCACTACAGCCATCTGCCCACTGGCAAGGCATGGGCTCTAAGTCAAAGTAATTTTAGGTATTCATAGGTTCTTGGATATTATTGATTAAGTCCTAAATTCGTACTATTTGATCTCTTGAGTTGTTCCAACGATATTGGATAAAGTTGATAGAATATTTGGTAATCTATCATTATTTGAGTCATGGAACCAAAGGTTCACTGCAGCCAGATGTATACTACACTGGCGGGATATGAACTCTAGGCAAAGTGATTTCAGATATGTATGGTTTCCGGATACTATTGAGACTAAATCCATGTTATATACCATGATTGGCCTTTTATCGCCATCGACCAAAAATTATCTTAATATGTTTAAATTTTTGTCTTATTTAAAATCTTAGGTCTGATCCGAGTTTCAAAAATCATTTCTATTACCATATGTTCCATATAGAAATTTTCATTTGATTTTCTAAAACTCATTACGACCATTCTTTCAACACCTATTTGCCCAATCTCTTTCATGGTTTGACTCTAGTGTATTACATGTTCCATATTTTGATATTATATATATACATATATATATATATTTATATATATACATATATATATACATATATATATATATATGTATATATATACATATATATATATATATATATATATATATATATATATATATATATATATATATATATATTAGAATATATATATATATATATATATATATATATATATATATATATATATATATATATATATATATATATATGATATACAATTATGGATATATGCATGTATATATGTATATGGTTGTAGCTATATCTTGAGCATATCTAAGTAATTTTTGATCATATCCTGATCATATCTAATTTGATATTGATTATGCTTATATAATTTGATCTTTATTCCGGAATGATTGTGATCTTAACCACAATCGTGCCTAAACGACTTATTTTCCTTTGATCATGTTTCAAAACAATTCTAGAATTTATTTTTGCTCATTCTTAAATTTGATTTATAGTCAAGCTAAATTTTTAAAAATTCTCGTTTTATTCTTAGTCGTATCATTTCTATTTTAACACTTATGACCCTAATAGTCTAAATAATTTTGACCATATTTTTACTAATCATGTTTAAATAATTTGAATTTTATTCATGACCATACTAGTTATGCCTAAACGATTTCTTATTGGATTTATCACAATTTTATTATTGATCGTATTTAAAATTTAATCATGACTACATCATTTTGGTACTTTTTTTTACTATGCCTAAATTTAAATCCCATAATTATCTAATTTTAATCATTTTCAAGTTTTCGTATTTTGTTATTCTTAATCATGTTTATTATGCCAATTAAAATTTTAATGACGAAATTTTAGTAAGGCGGGTAGATTTGTAACTGCATAGATTTCGTATTTCTACTTTTGAAAATTTTTAGTTATAAAATTCTTTTTTTGGATTTGAATTCTATTTTTGGAAAACAATATTATATTTTTGAAAATTTATAAAATTATTTTCAGATTTATTAATTCCTTTCTAATCCTGATTATTATCATTTAATTAATTATTTTCATTTCAGAATTATTTTTATTTTTTAATTGTGAGCCTACCAAAGCCTTGGGCTTGGATTGTGGGCCTAATAGCTTTGGGCTATGGGATGTCTATCTATTAGTTAGCCTAATTATTTGATTAGTTACTAATTATAGTTTATAATTAGTCATTAATTACTGGATTAGTTAGTAACTAATTGTTAGTTAGTTAGTGATTAGTTAGTTAGCCTTTCACTATGACCCTAGATCTATTACAATTTACAAGCATTGCCACTCTGGACTTGTGGAACACTCCACTTTTTTCCTATAGATTATTCGGGACTTCCTAATATTTTATTATAAAATATTTCTATTCTAAATCACTCTCTCTCTCTCTCTCTGTCTCTACTGTCGAGCTCCACGGAGCGCCGCCACGCGTTGTCTGTCGGACTGCCGTGAACTCCGACGACCTCGTTGGAATTCTCCCATTCTCCAGCTCCACACAACAGCACCTCCTCCCTGTCTGTCCTTCCCATCCCCTCAATTCCACCATGATAGTCTCTACTCTACAAATCCTATCGAACTACCATGGGCCACCCTCACGATCACGACCACCGCCATGTCCAGCTCCTCCCTAATCACTATCGCACATCCTCACTCCGTCTTTACAGTTCCATTATCACCTCTCCACACACCAGTTGACACCACCAGCTTCACCACCTCTGTACCACCACTCCCCAACCAGCACCACCGCCCACGGCCTCACCAGCAATCTCTGGTCACCCTAATCTCCACGTTCACTAAACCAGCACCACGCTTACCGCCTCCACCACCCTGTCCCCAACTTCGATCCCTACCTCCCGAACACCACAACAACCCTGCCTTCGAGAACCCGACTCTAGCATTTCTACCACCAAACATCAGTCCACACTTCCACAGTGCCACCGCCATATGTACACAACCACCAAAAAATAAAACCCATCACTCACCTGAACCCTACTTCTGGCCGTCGACCGCATCCATTCGCCTCGCCACCGGATCTCGACCCCGCTCCATTACTAGACTTCTCTACCACTCACCTGACATCAACGTCAGCATCGTCTTCGACCATCGTGCTCACCCCGCCGTCCCAAAAGAGCATCGGCTTCACCGATCTGTCAAATCTGAGTTGATCTACCCTATCCACTTCTCTCAGACCTCGCTGTCGACTTCGAGGGTTCAGATCTGAGCCATTACTGCCCTCCGGCCAAATCTGGAGCGGTCGATCAGCCACCGCTCTTCCGCTGAAACTCTCAGACTCTCTATCTAGCTCTCCTCCATGCCGATTGAATTCCTCCGCCACGTCGTTCCAAATCTAGGGCTGTGAACCTCCTGATCTCGAGAGCCACTGCGTTGCATCCGATCTCGTCATTCCATCCTTCGACCACCACCATCACCGCAGCATCGGTGTGCCGTCTCCGCCTGACCAAGCTACGGAGCGCCATGGTGAGTCTCTGTCTCCCTTTCGCTCGACCCTTCGTCTTCTCCGCTCTTCTTCTCCTTCCATCTCTTCTTCTTTCTTTCATGCCCATTTTCTTTCTGTGAAAAGTTTGGGCGGCCGTTGCTTTCTCTCTCTTCAGTAAGAGAATAACAGAATCTTAACCCTAAATTCTAACATGTCTTGTGCTCAAGCCCATAATTTTTGGGTAAGTAGTGGTTGCTTTCGTGGGCTGGGCCTCAAGCCCATTATGAGTAACAGATTATTAATTATTATTTTTGTTGTACCAAGTCTATTTAAACCTGTTTATTTGATTAGTGCGGGTTTAAAGCCCAGTTACTATTAGTTTCTCTATATAATAAATATTGTAGTGGGCCTAAAGCCCAGGTTAGTTTTATTAATATGCACTACCAAAATATATTAAATTAGCGATGTGATTAGCGACTCCAGTTAAAAATGTTGCTACGTTTTGTGTATTTAGCGACGTATGAAAATGACATAGATGAACGTCACTATCAGCGATGTTTAGCGACTAATAGCGACTAGAATTATGGTTTGGAAAGAACAAGTCGCGATTTAGTCGCAAAATATCGCTGATTTATCTTTTTAGCGATATTTTGCGACATTTAATCAAGTACGTCGCTATCCTATTAGTGAACTGCGACGTCGCTCTCAGACGTTGCTAAAAACTTTTATATAGGGTTCTGGGAACCCCATCGATTTCATTTTATTTCACCCAAATTTTCGATCCCCCGCCTCGAGCCCCAAATCTCTCTTCCCCTCCCCCTCTCGTCTCCGGCGAGCCCTTCCTCCGGCGAGCTCCTCCCCTCCGTCGCGGCCTCCCTCCGATGACCCCTCCCTCCGGTGACCCACTTCCCCCTCGTCCCTTGCCCCAGCGATCCCCCTCGTCCCCTGCTCTGCTCCGGCGACCCCGACCCGACCCCATCTACGTATACCTAACCCTATCTCCCACTGACACGACACAGACACACTGACACACTCACTGACACGACACCGACACACTCCCTCAATCTGCCATAACACGGACACGGACACAAACATTCATGTACTGAGACAAAGACACAGACACAGACATACGCACCCTAATACGCAGACACGAAAGTATATAACATGACATACAGACAAGTGGACACATATGACACATAGACACGTGGGCACACACGGTTTACAGACACATTGACATTGTCATTGCTATCTTGATGGGAATACTTGATTCACATTTGGGGTTAGGGCGAGGGTTATCAAAATGACTTGGGTTTTTTACCTAGTAGTAACATAGTTATGGTATTACCTACTCTCATGTACAGGTAAGGACTTACCTAGGATAGGTAATGTGAATCCTAATTTAGGTTAAGATATTGGGGATTACCTACTCTAGAGTGTATAGAATATCCTAGTACCTAGAGTGTGTAGAGTATCCTTGTACCTAGAGTGTATAGAGTATCCTAGTACCTATAGAGTATCTTCTAGAAGTGTATAGAGTATCCTAAGAAGTTGTAACGCCACAGAACCAGAATATTGGAGAGCGGGGGCGTACATAGCCAGCTACGTATATTGAAGTGCAACCCACCTCGCTATACGGTCACGGCTATCTAGATACATGAGGGTTTAACTACAAGCCATCAGTCTCCTATGGTCATGAACATGCCTATTGTCTCAATCTCAAGCAAACAATAACAGTTTACAAGATACCAGAACACCAAATATATAATTGTAAGGCGTCCCATACATTACATATCTGGATGATCATGAAGCTAGTCGTACAAAATGTCAAGACTAGCAAGAGTCTCAGTCATACATGATCAACCCTAGGATTTGTCAATCATGTTACAGCCCGTAGGCAGACAGTAAATAAAGGTACAATCGAGCTAACACGTGCTCATCGGCTAACACCTCAAAAGATGATTTTTATAATAGAGTGAGAGAACAAAAGAAACCCACGCGTTGCTAGGGTTACGTCTGGTGGTCACCATCTGGCTGGAAGGTAGTAGATCTTCTGGAGCTGCTCCGATATCTGGCCATACAAAACCAGCTGGGTCAGACCCCAGAAAGAGCAAGTGCCACAAAGGAGGTTTCACTTAGGAACTAAAACCAGCATATCATAAATGAATCATAAAGATACTTATAAAGGTACTGATAATAACATGGACAACAATAATAAATTGAGTACTAGGAATCCATTCAAGTAGCCAGGTCACAACCCTTAAACCAAACAAGGACCGGGGTTGTAACCCTTCACCTGAATAGAAACCCGTCTCAAATACTATTGATAAAGTAATAAGACAATAAACGAAGAGAGGACACATAACTGCTTCGGGAGCCATGTTACAACCCTTAAACCAAACAAGGACCGGGGTTGTAACCCTTCGCCTGAACAGAACTGGATCCCTGACCTTTATTGTTAAGGCCAGTATAAATAATCATGCTATTGAAGTAAGGTACAACATGACGAGCATGGCATGGGGTACAATAAGACAATAAACGAAGAGATGACACAGAACTGCTCCGGGAGCCAGGTTACAACCCTTAAACCAAACAAGGACCGGGGTTGTAACCCTTCGCCTGAACAGAACTGGTCCCCTGATCATTATTGTTAATGCAAGCATAAATAATCATGTCTTGTCACGATCTTGTACAGGATCAGGATAAGACTAAGCTGGGCTAAACTCCATCCAATCAATCACGGTCAAGCAAGAGTACGGCTTGATACCTTAAATAACTAGGGTTATCACAGGCCTAGTTACTAGCAAATACAATGAGATTATCCCAACAGCCACAAGCCCTGCAGACCATCCAGTTATCCAGGTCGAATGTCTATTTATGAAGGGTGCAACACGTGACTGTGTGCTGGAAATGTGCCCTACTCGTCGGTAGGCTACAAGTCCGCTGGTGCGCCCAGATAAAGGGATTGTATGTAGCTGGGAAATCTCTCCATGACTACTGGATCTTCTAGTTTTTAGCCTTAGTCAATTTTAGTAGGTATCCATGACCATGGTACTCAGGGATCCCCATCCTAGACATGATGCAAGACAGTACCGATTTATTTGTACAAACACAATCGCCCACGGTGTCCATATCATTCATACTTGCCATGTCAAGCTAGCTGTCATAACAGTATATCGGGTATATCATGTCAGGTTTACTTGTCAAGAGTGCGCCACGACGGGCCACTATTGTATTTATGGAACATATCAGAATTTACATGGCATAAGCATAAATATGACATTTTAATATAACAATAATATTAAATATAATAATACAAGGGGACAAGACTATGGAAGGAGCCAGGTAGCTAAGGAAAAACAAGCTCATGCGGCTGCGGGCTCATGCGGCTGGAAGGAACGGGCGCATACGACTGAAGAATGCAGGGCGCATGCGGCTATATAGAGCAAGTGCATGCGGCTAGAAAGATGTAAACTTATGCGGCTGGAAGAACAGGTCATATGCGGCAGCAGAGGAACAAATCATATGGTAGCGGGAAGGAAGGGCTCTTGTGGCTCGGAGAAGCAGAGCATTATGCAGCTGAGAGGAGTTGGGGTCTCATGCGGCAGCGGGAGGAAGGGCTCATACGGCTCAAGAGAATAATGACTTCATGCGGCAGCGGGAGGCGGGAGGTCATGCGGCTAGAAGAATACAAGTCTATGCTGCTTCGGTCGAGCAGAGCCATGCGGCTGGGTCATGCCGAGGCCTTATGCGGCTGCGAGAAAACAAGTTTATATGCGGCAGCGGAAATTGACTTCATACGGCTGCGGGTCAACAAGCATTATACGGCTAAGGGAATGATGAGCTTATGCGGCAAGGAAACTAACAAGGCCATGCGGCTAAGAAGCCAAAGCTTATGCGGCTGAAAGAGAGCATGTCGCATGAAAAGTCATGCGTCTGGAACTGTGCTTCTTCTCCGTTGTCCGAGAAGGAAAGCCATAAAGACCATGGCTTCCAAGCTCCACAACTTCCTCATCCGAGGTCAGAATTCGGACTTCCATAGGTCGAAATAGGGCAGAATCAAATTCTCTACAACATGGAACCATCAAAACCTGGAAGTAACAATGTTAGATGGATCAAAACCCAAAAAAATTCAAAAATATAATAAACTTAGATCTACACAAATTGAACCATAGAAATTAGAAATGCTAAGTATTAAAGTGTGTTAGAATCTTGTGAGGAAGAGAATGGAACAATAAAAACTGAGTTCTTCCATAAAGCAAGCTGTACTTGCCTAAGCACTCTCCCTGTTAGGTGAAGAAAGTAATGGTGAAGAAGAAGAAGTAATGGAGAAGAATTAATGAGGAGAGAGAGAGTTGGATGGCTATTAAAGGAAGGGAGTGGGGGTAGGTGGGGTTGGTTCATAAGAAAATCAATCCAAACCAAACCAGGCCAACCAAGCCGGACCAAGCAAGGAAATACCAGAATAAACCATGCAATGAAACATATAAAAATACGTACACGTATGCCAAAATACGTAATACAAACTATGGTCATTACAACTCTATCCACCTTAAAAGAATTCCGTCTTCGGAATTTAATTAAGATGCTAGAGAAGCAAGGACAAGCTATACTAATCACAGGAAAGCTATACCAATCAATCTATCATGCAGTCATTCATTCAAGCAAGAAATTGAGAGCATAAGGCATAAAGAAGACATTATACCTTACGAGTCAAATAGGTTGGGATATTGCGATTGAATATCATCCTCACGCTCCCATGTTGACTAATCCAGAGATTGATGACCCCAAGAAACACGGACTAACTTAATAGTCTTATTCTTGAGTATCTTCTCTCTCCGGTCCAATATAGCCACGGGCCTCTCCTCGTACGAAAGGTTGGTACCAACAATCAATTCCGAATGATCCAGGATGTGGCTCGGGTCCAGGATATACCGTCGTAGTTGGGATACGTGAAACACGTCATGCACCTCACGTTGCGACGGTAGAAAAGCGAGACGATAGGATACATTACCTACTCGCTCCAAAATATCGAATGGTCCTATATACCTAGGACTAAGCTTTCCCCGTACGCCGAAACGAATGACACCACGGTTAGGCAAAATCCTCAGGAATACATGGTCGCCGACCAAGAATTCAAGGGAACGCCAATGAGAATCGGCCCAATAATGCTGGCGATCTTGGGCAACTCGAATATGATCTCTGACTTTTCTGACCACCTCAACTGTATGAGCAATTATTTCCGGACCGAGCATCTGCCTCTCTCCAACATCGTCCCATGCTAGCAGGGATCTATGCTTCCTACCATACAGTACCTCGAATGGTGCCATCTGGATACTGGCCTGGAAACTGTTGTTGTACGAGAACTCCACCAGGTACAGGTGATCTTCCTATGAACCATCGAAGTCGTGCGTATAAGATCTCAACATATCTTCCAAGGCTCGTTTGGTACGCTCTGACTGACAATCTGTCTGCGCATGATAAGCTGAGCTGAACTAGAGACGAGTTTCCAAACTCTCCTACAGGCTACGCCAAAAGTATGACATAAATCTTAAATTTTTGTCTGAGGTGATACTGACTGATACACCGTAGAATCTGACGATCTGCCTGGGGTACATCTCCGCTAGCTGAGCCGTCGACTGACTAACTCTGAATGGAAGAAAGTTAGCCACCTTCGTGAGCCTGTCTATAATAACCCAAATAGCATCTCTACCGATCGGAGACCTAGGTAATCCAGTCACAAAATCCATGGTTATATGCTCCCACTTTCATTCTGGAATTGGCAAGGGCTGAAGAAGTCCAGCTGGCCTCTAATGTTCATCTTTAACTTGTTGGCAAACCAAACACCGAGAGACAAATTGGGCTATCTCCCTCTTCATGCCATTCCATCAAAAGTGCTGCCGGATATCACGATACATCTTCTTACCACCGGGATGAATGGAATACTGAGAACTGTGAGCCTCTTCCATGATCTCCTGTCTGATATCCCTACTGGGAATACAAAGATGCCTTCTATGCCTAAGTGTACCGTCTACATGAATGCATAACTCGGACCGTCGTCCTGCCTCACACTCTGCTCTGAGTCGCTGAAGCTTAGAATCTGCTGACTGCGCCATCCGGATCCTCTCGACTATACTGGACTGAACTTGCATACTGGCCATCAATACCACACTGGTAGGAAGGACAACTTCTATGCCCATTTTCTGAAGATCTGCTAACAGCTCTGGTTGCGATGTTAGGAAATAAACTCTGCTCTCCTGCTCAATGCATCTGCAATGACGTTGGCCTTTCCAGGATGATACTGCAGGTTGACATCATAATCTACAAGTAGCTCTAACCACCTCTTCTGACGCATGTTAAGATCCTTCTGAGTGAACATACACTTCAGGCTCTTGTGGTCGATGAAAATCTCTATCCTATCTCCGTACAAGTAATGCCTCCACAACTTAAGTGCAAACACTACTACTGCCAGGTCCATGTCATGGGTTGGGTAATTTCTCTCATGATCACGAAGTTGGCGTGACGCATAAGCTATTACCTTCCCATGTTGCATCAAAACACATCCCAAACCTCTGCCTAAAGCATCGCAATACACTAAGAATCCCCCAGTTCCATCTGAAAGCGTGAGAATGGGTGCCATCATCAAGCCTCGCTTCAACTTCTTAAAAGAATCCTGGCACTCGGCCGTCCAAGCAAACTGCACATCCTTGCGGGTCAACTGGGTCAATGGCTCTGATATCTGAGCAAAGTCTGAAACAAATCGCCGGTAGTAGCCAGCCAAACCAAGAAAACTACGAATACTTGCAACTGTGTCGGGTACTGGCCACGTCTCAATAGCCACGATCTTATGGAGATCCACTTCCACTCTACCTCTGGTGATGATATGACCCAAGTATGAAATACGATCGAGCCAGAACTCGTACTTACTAAACTTGGCATACAACTGGTGCTCCCTGAGAGTCTGAAGAACCACACGGAGATGATGCTCATGCTCTGCCTCACTCTTGCTGTAGACCAGGATGTCGTCTAGGAACACAATCACGAACTGATCCAAATAAGGCATGAAGATACGATTCATGAGGTCCATGAATACGACTGGCATATTGGTTGCTCCAAATGGCATCACAAGGAACTCCCAATGCCCATATCTAGATCTGAAAGCTGTCTTCGGGACGTCCTGCTCTCTGACTCTGATCTGATGGTACCCTGACCGCAAGTCAATCTTCGAGAATACTGCTGCCCCCTTGAGTTGATCAAATAAGTCATTTATCCTCGGAAGAGGGTATCTGTTCTTGATTGTTACTGAGTTTAAGGTACGATAATCTACACATAACCTAGACGTACCATCCTTCTTTTTCACAAGAAGCATCGGGGTTCCCCAAGGTGATCTACTAGCACAAATGAATTCCTTGGTTCAGAGTTCTTCAATCATCCTGTACAATATCTCTAGCTCTGACGGCGCCATCCTGTAGTCCCTCTCTGACACTGGGGCTGATCTGGGAATCAAGTCGATGGTGAACTCGATCTACCGCTCTGGCGACATTCCTAGAAGCTCTTCTGGAAAAACATCTGGAAACTCTTCGACTATCCGGGGTAACTACACTGCTGCTACTGCCATCCGCAACACTGGAGAAGATGGTTCAACTTCGCCTCGGGAAAAGGAAAACTCTGGCTCGCCGGGAATGCTAAAAACAACCCTGCCAATATGGCAGTCTATCCTAGCATACTGGTCCCTCAACCAATCCATCCCTAAGACCACATCATAATCGACCATTAGAAACTCTATCAATCTAGCGGAAAACTCTTTACCGCTAACTACGATCCGACACGAGAAAAATACTGTATCTACTCCCACAAGACCGTTACCAGTAAGTATATTAAACCTTACTGATAAGGACTCGGGCTCCAGTCCTATCCGTGTCGCGAATCGTGCGGACATAAATGAATACGAGGCACCAGAGTCAAATAATACTGAAGCTGGAAAGGTGTTGACGAGAATAGTTCCTGCCACCACCTCACCTGGTGCTAATCCTTCTTCTTCCATGGTCAAAGCCAGCACTTGACCATATCCCCGGGAGCGGGTCCCCTCTGCTGAAAACTTCTCCGTCTTCTCTGGATCAGGGCTTGGGTTTGGGCATACTGTTGCGGTCTCTGCTACTAAAATGCCTGGGCCTGCGTCGACAATAGCCTCAGAAACGGATACTGCTGCTGCTGTTGGACTGGTACTGGTCCTCTATCTGAAGGACTAGAGAAGGCTGATGAAGATGAACTCCCCGTGTTCGGACAGTTCCCAATCCTGTGGTCCGGGGCACCACAAACCAAGCACAACCCCTGTGCTCTGCGACACTCTGATACCACATGCCCTGGCTTCCCACAATGAGTGTAACCCATTACGGAAGACTGCTTTTGCTTCTGCTGCTGAGGGTACGTCGAGATTGAATATTGAACCGACGTCACTGAGGCCGCCCGCCTCGGAGCTTCAATGGTCAAGGGCCTAGATGCCGGGACTGGTGCTGAAGACTGATTTATCTGGCCACAGGATCGCTTCCGACCCCTTGTCCTATCCACGATCCTCTGGGAGGTATACTCATGCCTGCTGGCTGCTCTCAATACTGTATCAAAAGTCTGATGCTCAAACTGCTCTACTGCCAGTAAAATCTCTAGATGGAGCCCCTGTTGGAATCGCTGGGCTCTATCGAACTCGGTCGCTACCAAGGTAGGAGCAAACCGACTGATTCTCGAGAACTCGGCTGCATATTCGTCGACCGTCCTGCCCATCTTCTTCTGATTGGTGAACCTCGTCTGTAGATCGTACCGAGCTACAGTATCGAAATACTTGGTCTAGAATCTCTTTCTGAATACTGCCCATAAAATAGGTGCCAATAATCCAACGGCCTGTGCCGTCCACCAGCTGCGGGCAAGATCCAATAACTACAGGTGCACAACGGCCACCTTCTCGACTTCTGGAGTCCTGGCTGCTTCTAGAATCACCTATGTGTCCTGAAGCCAAGCATCTGCGGTAATAGCATCTTCACTGCCATCGAAGAAGGCAGGGTTCAAGCGCTTGAAGGGGTTGGCCGCGATGTTCCCTTGATGACCTCCTCTGGTCAAAGCATCTGTCACTGCCTGGTGCCAGGCATCTCCTTGCCGATCTTGGAAAGATAACAATGTCCTGATGAGACCCACCAAGGTTCCATCATCAGGCTCTACAGGCTGGACGGGCTGAACTGATGGCTCTCCTCCAGTAGGCATGACTCTGGAGGCTACTCCTGAATGCTGGGCTTGATCTTCAGGTTGCTGTCGGTCCACGGAAGGTGCTCTGTCTTGCTGATCGGTAGGACCAGGAACAATGCCGCTGAAGAAGACGACATAGGAAACAATAAGGAAGGACCAGGACAGATCAACGATACAAGCATGTGATCAGGTCAAGATTTTAGGGATTAAGAGGATACGAACAGAGATCAAGGGCGAGTACTGATTGAGACATATATTCGATAAACCCTCGTATATCTTGATTTGCAAGACCTGTATGGGCCACCACTTAAACTATGTAACACCCCAGAACCAGAATACTGGGGAGCGGGGGCGAACATAGCCAGCTACGTATATTGAAGTGCAACCCACCTCGCTATACGGTCACGGCTGTCTAGATACATGAGGGTTTAACTACAAGCCATCAGTCTCCTATGGTCATGAACATGCCTATTGTCTCAATCTCAAGCAAGCAATAACAGTTTACAAGATACCAGAACACCAAATATACAATAGTAAGGCGTCCCATACATTATATATCTGGATGATCATGTAGCTAGTCGTATAAAATGTCAAGACTAGCAAGAGTCTCAGTCATACATGATCAACCCTAGGATTTGTCAATCATGTTACAGCCCGTAGGCAGACAGTAAATAAAGGTGCAATCGAGCTAACACATGCTCGTCGGCTAAACACCTCAAAAGAATATTTTTACAATAGAGTGAGAGAACAAAAGAAACCTACTCGTTGCCAGGGTTACGCCTGGTGGTCACCATCTTGCTGGAAGGTAGGTAGATCTTCTGGAGCTGCTCAGATATTTGGCCATACAAAACCAGCTGGATCAGACCCCAGAAAGAGCAAGTGCCACAAAGGAGGCTTCACTTAGGAACTAAAACTAGTATATCTTAAATGAATAATAAAGATACTTATAAAGGTACTGATAATAACAGGGACAACAATTATAAATTGAGTACTAGGAAACTATTCAAGTAGCTAGGTCACAACCCTTAAACCAAACAAGGACCGAGGTTGTAACCCTTCACCTGAATAGAAACCCGTCTCAAATACTATTGATAAAGTAATAAGACAATAAACAAAGAGATGACACAGAACTGCTCTGGGAGCCAGGTAACAACCCTTAAACCAAACAAGGACCGGGATTATAACCCTTCGCCCGAACAGAATTGGACCCCTGATGTTTATTGTTAAAGCCAGTATAAATAATCATGCTATTGAAGTAAGGTAAAACATGACGAGCATGACATGGGGTGCAATAAGACAATAAATGGAGATAGGACACAGAACTGCTCCGGGAGCCCGGTTACAACCCTTAAACCAAATAAGGACCGGGGTTGTAACCCTTCGTCTGAACAGAACTGGTCCCCTGATTATTATTGTTAAGGCAAGCATAAATAATCATGTATTGCCACTATCTTGTACAGGATCAGGACAAGACTAAGCTGGGCTAACCTCCATCCAATCAATCACGGCCAAGCAAGAGTATGACTTGATACCTTAACTAACTAGGGTTATCGCAGGCCTAGTTACTAGCAAATGTAATAAGATTATCCCAACAGCCACAAGCCCTGCAGACCATCCAGTTATCCAGGTCGAATGTCCGTTTATGAAGGGCACGTGACTGTGTGCTGAAAATGTGCCCTACTCGTCGGTAGCCTACAAGTCCGCTGGTGCGTCCAGATAACGGGATTGCCTGTAGCTGGGAAATCTCTCCATGACTACTGGATTTTCTTGTTTTTAGCCTTAGTCAATTTCAGTAGCTACCCCTGACTGTTGTACTCAGGGATCCCCATCCTAGACATGATGCAAGACAGTACTGGTTTATTTGTACAAACACAATCGCCCGCGGTGTCCAGGTCATTCATACTTATCATGTCAGGCTAGCTGTCATAACAGTATATCGGGTATATCATGTCAGGTTTACTTGTCAAGAGTGCGTCACGGCGGGCCACTATTGTATTCAAGGAACATATCAGAATTTACATGGCATAAGCATAAATGTGACATTTTAATATAACAATAATATTAAATATAATAATACAAGGGGACAAGACTATAGAAGGAGCCAGGCAGCTAAGAAAAAACAAGCTCATGCGGCTGCGGGCTCATGCGGCTGGAAGAAACGGGCGCATGCGGCTGAAGAATGCAGGGCACATGCAGCTATATCGAGCAAGCGCATGCGGCTGGAAAGACGTGAACTTATGCGGTTGGAAGAATAGGTCATATGTGGCAGCGGGGAAACAACTCATGCGACGACGGGGAGGAAGGGCTCATGCGACGGCGGGGAAGCAGAGCCTTATGCGGCTAGAGGAGTTGGGGTCTCATGCGGCAGCGGAAGGAAGGGCTCATGCGGCTCAAGAGAATAATGACTTTATGCGGCAGCGGTAGGCGGAAGTTCATACGGCTGAGAGAATGCAAGTCTATGCTGCTTCGGTCGAGCAGAGCCATGCGACTGGGTCATGTCGAGGCCTTATACGGCTGTAGGAAAACAAGTTTATATACGGCAGCGAAAATTGACTTCATGCGGCTGCGGGTCAACAAGCATTATGCGGCTAAGAGAAAGATGAGCTTATGCGGCAAGGAAACCAACAAGGCCATGCGGCTAAGAAGCCAAAGCTTATGCGGCTGAAAGAGAGCGTGTCGCATGAAAAGTCATGTGGCTGGAACTGTGCTTCTTCTCCATTGTCCGAGAAGGAAAGACATAAAGACCATGTCTTCTAAGCTCCACAATTCCCTCATCCGAGGTCAGAATTCGGACTTCCATAGGTCGAAATGGGGCAGAATCAAATTCTCTACAACATGGAACCATCAAAACTTGGAAGTAACAATGTTAGATAGATCAAAATCGAAGAAAATCCAAAAATATAATAAACTTAGATCTACACAAATTTAACCATGGAAATTAGAAATGCTAGAAATGCTAAGTATTAAAGTGTGTTAGAATCTTGTGAGGAAGAGAATAAAACAATAAAAACTGAGTTCCTCTATGAAGCAAGCTGCACTTGCCTAAGCTCTCTCCCTGGTAGGTGAAGAAAGTAATGGTGAAGAAGAAGAAGTAATGGAGAAGAATTAATAAGGAGAGAGAGAGAGAGAGTTGGACGGCTATTAAAAGAAGGGAGTGGGGGTAGGTGGGGGTTGGTTCATAAGAAAACCAATCCAAACCAAACCATGCCAACCAAGCCGGACCAAGCAAGGAAATACCAGAATAAACCAAGCAATAAAACATGTAAAAATACGTACACGTATGCCAAAATACGTAATACGAACTATGGTCGTTACAGAAGTGTATAGACTATCCTAGTTGTTTGCCATTGAATATCAAGAACAAAAATTACAGAGGAATTAAACTTGATTGCAAACTTGCTTGTACAAAAGAAAGTCTAGAAAGAAATCCTAGAAGACAATCTAAGTACAATTGTTTAGTTTTGATTCTGGGGGTGACGATAGAGGCTCGGGAAAGTGTAATAACTCTGCCATACTCCATGGACTATCTGACGCGATCCTTGCACTTGAAGAAATTGCCCTTCGTAGGTTGCCAGCCTTTTGCATGGGTGTGGTACCCTGCTATTTATAGTGATTTCAGAATGAAGGATATTTTGAGCCGCATAGATGGCCACATGGCTATAACAGCACACAAAGACCCGCTCTTTGGCCGCCAGCTGTAGACTTGTTGAGATTTTATTATAGAAAATCTGGGTGGTTGAGATTTAGTCAGCCTGTCAGGTATCCTATCGCAGGATAGGATCAGTCTGTTTGAATCATTTTGAGCCACATAGGCCTTTCAGTGTTCGGCCATATTGGGCCGCATAAGACTCATGTGGCTTAAGTCGCAGTCTCCCTTAGTCCGTATATAGCTTGGGGACTTTTGAGCCGCATAGATTGTGTATTTTTGGGCCACATAAAGCTCATGCAGCTCAGGTTACAGTCACCCTTGGCCGCATGAAGCACATGGATTGAGCCGCATAAGGTTTATGCGACTCGGGTTGCAGTCTTTCTAGCTGCATGACTATGTCCAGTCTGGTGACATGACATTTTATCTGAACACATCTTATCTTCCTTTTGTCAGAGTGTCAGCTATCAGTTTTGTCAGTTTTGACAAAATTTGTCAGCTTTGTCAGAAGGATTGATCAGCTTAGCCGCATATGTAACTATTCTTTCTGTAGCTCAAATTAGTCTGGTTGCTTTTGATAGTAAAGATGAGCCGCAGGATGCATGCCGTGTTTGTCATACAGCTATTATTTATGCGGACCTATTTGTCCTGAAGTACTCATGCGGTCAGTTGTGATCCGCATAACCCCCATATTTTCCATACTTCTATATGACCCCCTTCAAAGTTTTCAAATTGCAAATTTGGAATACTTTGAAATAAGAAGCATGGAAATATGTCAAGCCGCAGGGAGTCAACGAGTTAGGAGAGACATTGAGCCACAGAGAGATTTTGTACCGCAGGGAGATCTTGTGCCGTAGGGAGATCCCATCCATACTGCCAGCTGTCACTGCTGCATTTAATGGCTTGATTTGGTTTTGGATTTGGGTTCTATTTTCGAGATAAAGTTGGCGGTTACTAAGAAGAAAATTCTCGAACGTCATCATTATCTTTAATGGACTCGAGAATCAAAACGGCTCTCTTTCAAAAATATTATAAATATAGGTTATTCGGAGAGAGAAAATTTTCTCCTTCACCTTCTTCTCCTTCGTCTTCATTGTCCCTGTCATCTTTTCTGTCCCAGTTAGCCATGGCTCCAAAAGCTTCCAAGTCGACTGATGTTGTAGCCAAAGGGAAGGGACTCGCCTCTCCGTCGAGAGCTAGGGGCTCTCCTTCCATTCATCCTGACGTGCAACCCCTATCAAGGGTAAGGACTGCGGGAAGACGACGACTTTAATTTTTGAATGGCCATATCGCATATTTTATGTGTCGGCCTGCCATGCGTCGCCATTATGCTTTAGGCGTGATTGTTGCACGCCCTATCTGCATATGTTTTGTATGATGAGGCCGCATGGCTGATGCATACACTTTGTCTTCTTCTGAATGTTAACCCCCCCTTTTTTCTCTTTTCATATTTTGTAGGGGTTTGGCTAGCAGATTTCTCTTGGACCGATATCGATAATTTTGGGCATGGTGAAGATGCAACACTTGACACACACATCAGAGAGCTCAGAACTCTTCATGATTTGGAAGATTTTTTCTCATATGGTAGGAAGAACCTTTATACGTCGGAGAGTCGGACGGTGGTGGGACGTCATCGTGAAAGTTTTGTTTTCACGGCTCTTAAGTAGGCAAAAACAACACTAGGGATGTTGTTTTGAAGGTATGGTCTTTTGGAGGAACGGGGCTAAGATGTCCGTAATACGGAGGAGAGAAAAACATGTTATATTTGTCTTCCTCTGTACAGCTCCTCGGAGATTCAACAGTCTTGTTTGCTTCTCAGCAGTAAAACATGACTTCTTTCGAGGGCCACAAAACTGCTTTTTGATGAAGACGATGTGCTGCTAAACTGACCAGACTACGTATTGCTAGCTTTTCCTTTCTTTTCTTTTTGATGTCGATGTCGTCCTATGAATGTAACTGATTTTGAATAAACAGAATACATTCACCCTATTCTTTGTTTGTGGTGCTTGTATTAGAGGGACTAATACAGCATTTTGATAAAAGATATCCTACTAGGGGACTTTTTGTGGACCTATTGCCCATTTGTGCATCTGGAAATGCGAAAAAATAGATTTGAATGATATTTTGTGGACCTACTACTCTTTTTGTGCACCGATGGTACGAGTAATAGATTTTGATAACTTCTGTGGACCTATTACCCTTTTGCGCACTAGTGGTGCGAGTAGTAGATTTTGAATGATATTTTGTGGACCTATTACTCTTTTTGGGCACCGATGGTGCGAGTAATAGATTAGGATAATTTCTGTGGACCTATTACCCTTTTGTACACTAGTGGCACGGGTAATAGATTTGAAACGAAATCTAACAGAGGTAATACGGACGTGATAGATTTTGTGGTCTTAATATCATGTCTTTTATCACGGGTTGGGAACATATGTTAAGACAAAAGACCATCAGTATCAGAGGTAATATGGACGTGATACATGATGATCATGAAATTTTTTGTGGACCTATTACTCTTCTGTGCACTGGTGGTACGAGTAATAAATTTTTGAGACAAAACCCAACAGAGGTAATATGGACGTGATAGGTTTTGTGGTCCTAACACCATGTCTTTTATCACGGGTTGGGTACAGGTGTTAAGTCGGGAGACTATCGGTATCAGAGGTAATATGGACGTGACACACGATAATTACGGCTAGGAAGTTTGCTCAGAGATAATGATAAGCTGGACAGACTCCTGTGGGATAAAGTATTAGAGTGGAAGTTCAGAGGCATCAGCATGCATGACTCTCCACTCAGGGAGATGCGATGTGAATCTACTCAGAGAAAAATAGAGTATGAGTTCAGAGCTACTTGGTGTACATAACTCGATGGCTTGAAAGATTTGGTGGTTTGAGGAAGTACCAGCATGACCTTAGACATAGTATTTCTTCAGAAATTTATCGTTGATGGGCATCATGAGTAAGTCTCCGTTCTGCTTCGTGAGTCAGTATACGCCGTTAGAGAATACGGTCTCGATAATGAATAAACCCTCCTACTTGGGCTGGAATTTGCCTGCAGTTTTGTGAGTCATGACCATCGGTCTACGAACGACCAAGACGAGATCGTCTACTTGGAATGTCCTCTGCTTGACTTTCTTATTAAAGGCCCGAGAGATGCATCCTTGATAGAGATTGATGCTTTGTTGAGCTTGCAAGCGCATCTCGTCTAAAGCTTCCAATTTTTGTAGCCATCGACGGTAGTTATCGTCTGATGTCAACTGGTAAGTAAGGGCCACACGAAGTGAGGGGATCTGGGTCTCTAATGGGAGAACTGCCTCGCTCCCATACACCAGAGAGAATGGTGTATTTTTTGTAGACGTCCGACTCGTAGTGCGGTACGCCTATAAGCATTCACCCAGATTTTTATTCCAGTCGCACTTGTTTGAAGACACAAATTTCTTGAGAAGCTTGATTATGGTCTTATTAAAGGCTTTGTCTAGACCATTAGCTGATGGGTTGTATGTTGTTGAAGCAACATTCTATATCCGATTCTTGTCACAGAATCGATAGAAGGCATAGCTTGCGAAACTGCGGACCATTGTCATGAATGATCCTCCGTGGTAGTCCAAAACGGTAAATAACGTGATGTTTTATGAAACTGATCACGTTTGATGTCTTTACCTCTGCCAGCAGAACACCTTCCGCCCACTTGGAGAAGTAATCGGTGATTGCAAGTATAAACCGGTGCTCTTTGGACGACGGTGGGATGATTGGACCAACGATGTCCATTCCCCAGGCTTCAAATAGCCAAGAGGCCACTGTTGGGTGTAAGAATTCGGATGGCAGATGTATGAAATCTGCATAGATCTGACAAGCCTTACACTTCTTTGCATAATCGACTGCGTCTGCTACCATCGTAGGCCAGTAATAACCTATCCGACAGAGACGGTCCTATAACTTTGGTCCAGGTTTGTGAGCCCCGTAAACACCATCGTGAGCCTTGTGTAAGGCTTCTTTGGCTTCTATATTTGACAGACATCTTACCAGTAGCCCGTCATAAGATCGTCGATATAATATTTTTGTTTCTGTGTCATAAAAGAATATGAGAGAACGTCTTCTGATTGAAGTTGCTTCTTTCATATTCTCAGACAGGATTCCGTAGACTGCAAAGTCGATGAACGGGAGTCTCCAGTCTTGCACGTCATTGGTTATCTGGGCGGAGTAACTCATATCCAGTTGAACATTATTTTTGGGACAGATCAACTCATGGCCTATCACGTCGACTAGATGATGAGCATAATTTGGAACCGCCAAAGAAGCAACGAGGCCTGCTAGGGCATCGACTTCAATATTCTGAAGTCCAAGAACATGCTGTATAAAGAACCCCTCCAAGGTTGAAATAATGGCAATTGCTGTCTGATAATAAGGAATCAGATCCTCATTACGAACCTCGTACGAGCCTCGGATTTGATTAACGATTAGCTGTGAGTCGCCATACGCTTCCAGGTATTTGACCCCTACTTTTTTTGCGAATCGGAGTCCGATGACCAGAGCGTTATATTCGGCTACATTGTTTGAACAAGGTTCTGTAAGAGAATATGCCCGATGGACTACCAACCCAGAGGGAGAAATTAATACTACCCCGACTCCAACGACGATATCACCTTGTGGCCCGGTTCTTGAAGCACCGTCAAAGAACATTCGCCAAACGTCATCATGTGAAGTCATATTTGAGTTAACAATATCGTCTGGGATTTTTTCATAGATTCTGGCTGTTTTTGAGCCTGGATGGGCTGCTAGAAAGTCAGCCAAGGCTTGACCTTTGACAGCCTTCTGTGGAACGAAGACCATGTCGTAGGGGGATAACAGTATCGCCCATGTGGCTAGACGAGAACTGAGTGCGCCTGTCTTGGTCATGAGAACCCTGAGGGGATTAACTTGTGAGACAACATGGATGGTTTGCCCTGACACGTAGTGTCGTGTTTTCTGAATGGCAAATACCAAGGCAATACATTACTTCTGCACGGCGGTGTATACCTATGCTCCGGCCCCACCATCATTCGGCTGAGATAATAGATGGCTTGTTCTTACCCCACATTATTATTATGTGCTAGTAAGGCACTGAGGGAGTGTTCCATCGCCCTTACATAGAGCAGGAAAGGCTTTTCGACGACCGGGGCTACCAGAACTGGCGGATTCGACAGGTATTCCTTAATTTTATCAAAGACACGTTGACATTCTTCATTCCATATGAAAGAGACGTATTTCTATATGAGTTGTATGAAGGGTTGACATCGCCCTGAGAGGTTATATATGAACCTCCTAATGTAGGCTAATCTTCCCTGAAGGCCGCAGAGTTCACGGAGGTTCCTCGGTGGACTCATCTCCAGGATTGCCTTTGTCTTATCCGGGTCTATGTGAATGCCCCACGAAGTAATGACAAATCCTAAGAACTTCCTACTGGACACATCCAGGAAGGACTTGGTGGGATTCATCTTCAGATTGTGCGCTCGTATAAGGTCGAACACTGTCCTCAAATCGTGTAAGTGATCATCTTTGGAGCGGCTTTTGATGGTGATGTCGTCAATGTAACACTCTACCGTCTTGCACAAGTGATCTTTAAAGATGATGCTCATAGCTCGTTGATATGTAGCACCAGTATTCTTCATGCCGAAGGGCATGACTGTGTAACAATACATGCCGATCGGTGTTCGGAATGAGGTATGCTTCTCATCATCAAAAGATATTTTGATTTAATTGTATCCTGAAAAGCCATCCATAAAGGACATGCACTCGAAGTCACACGTACTATCGATCATTATATCGGTGATAGGAAGAGGGAATTCATCCTTAGGATATGCTGCATTCAGATTGCGAAAGTCGATACAGATTCGGATCTTTTCGTTCTTCTTGACAACTGGTACTATATTAGCTATCCAGTCTGGGTATTGTTTTTTGTGGATGAAACCGCTAGCTATAAGCTTATTTACTTTCGCTTTAATCGAGTTTATGATGTCTGGACAGAACCGTCGTTGCTGTTGTTTGACTGGTTTTGTGTCCGAATGAATATTGAGCTTATGAAGTACGATTTCGGGGTTTAGCCCTGGCATGTCTTCATAGCTCCAGGTGAAAACGTCGATATATTCTCTGGCGAGTTACAACAACGACTCCCGCTCTTCGTCCGTCAGGCTTTTGCTGATAAAGATTGGCTTTGGAGAGGATTCATCACCGAGGTCAACTTGTACGACCTCATCTTCAGTGGGAGGGTCACATAGTTCAAAGTGCTTCTCCCATTGTGCATCCAGTTGTTGGACCTATGGCTCCAATTTAAGAGGTTTAAGTAGATCTTCGTCTTTCTCTTCAATGTCAGCGGATGCCATGTTGACAGATAATGTCTATCTGAATATATCTCCAATGTTGTCATCGGAATCGTATGTAGGTGATTCGAATGAGTAAGAATGCCACCCGTATTCCTTATCGGAACTCTCGAGCGTTGTTGCTGGTGTAACATAACCGAGGTCGTATTTGGACTTGTCGTAATAATCCCGAGGTTTTCCAGACGGAGTTGACAGCTGTAGAGGCGATCGCCGACCGCTGTCGTAATTTAGACCTGGGGTAGCCTCTATGTCACATCCCTACTTTTGCATGAAGTACTTGGCTTGAGGACTATACAGATAGAGCGGTAATCTTCCAGTATCGGGTTCGAGATCAAACTCTTAAGGCATTAAGGATTGAGGACCTTCTTTTCGGCCAAAGATGGTCGTGTGATCCCCTACTCTTCTGCCTGGGACTAGAAAGTAGGCACCTCTAATGGGGGTAAGTCGGTTTACGGTATGGACGGTTGTAACATGTGTGTGCAGGTTAATGTCCCGATCGTGTCCCACAATATACATCAGATTGAGTTTATTACACTCAAGATAGTTCAATGGCAGCCTCTTATTGATGAAATAAGGAATTTTGTCCAGAGGGATTACATCATCAGGAGAGGGACTATCCATCTTTGTAACAAGATATTTCGTGAGTTCTGCCTCCTCTTCAGCTACCTCCTGCGTGACCGGAGGTTGGGACGCTGTCTTGGTGTAACTCCCCTTCCCGAAATTTTAGAAATTTTTATTATTATTTTAGTTTATCAAGGTTAAATATTTAGATAAGAATTATTTCCTATTTTGGTGTATTTATATGTATTTAAGTATATATATATATATATATATATATATATATATATATATATATATATAAGTATATATTATATATCGGTATATGTGTGAGTATATATATAAATATATATTATATAGATATTTAGGTGTAATTATATATAAATGTATACATGTATATGTGTGTATGTTTATGTATATATAAATATGTATATACATAAATGTATACGTATGTATATATGTATATATGATTATACATATACAAAGAGGTGTATATATATATATATATATATATATATATATATATATATATATATATATATATATATAAGAAATAGAATTCATAAAAGGAAATAGAAAAAGAAAACAAATGAATGAAAAAAAAAAGAGAAATAACAGTATCGGCCCAACCACTCCCCACCTTGTTCCCAACAGCAGCAGGAAATTGAACCCGAGCCCAACCCTTTGAAACCCCACAAGAGTAAGGAACGCAGTATATATATAGCATATATCAGCCGAGAGAATATCGAGAGAGTCGACGCAATCCCAAACCCTAACTCGACGCTGCCACCCACGCCACCATCTCCTCCCCCGGGCGCAACCCCCGGCCACCGTGCGCCTCCGCGGCAGCGCCGGAAAGCCGCGCGCGCCGGTGGGAAAAACAGAACGCGCAACAGCAGCAGTCGCAGCTATGATGGCCACTTCGCGCCTCTTTTTCTTCCTCGTTTCTCAACGAAACTCTGAGACACGAACTCTGGTATGAACCCCTTATAACCCTCTTTAGATCCTAGTAAATAACTTTGAGAATCATAGGAAAACCCGTATACAATATCGACGCGAAGTCGAGCGGAATTTCTGTTCAAAAACAGACCACGAGACGATCCAAACCCCCATATTTGGAGACGATTCCTAATCGACCTATTAGAAATTTTCGAAAACTTCTTGATAGTACTTGTAAACAACATATAGCTCTCAAACTCCCTCTTTGCAGTTTAATTTTTCATGCACCATACGCATTTTAATTCGAATCCAAAGTTCTAGAAAAATATGTTTTTAAAACTGGAAAAATATAGAAAATTGGTCCACACGACGTGTGTCCCGCCAAACCGGGCAACGTGGTCGCGAACCGAAGGCATCGAAAGCTGCGTAACGGCTTCGTGGTCGTGTGGGCTTTGACGGAATTCAAATTGGTCGCGTATGCGCGACGAATTTGATGCGTATCCGTCGAAATTCACCGTATCGTGCACGTTGCAAATTCTCCAATTACTTTGTGCACGCTCGTCAGATCGAGACGAAACTTGTGCCAACAAAACCGTATCATTTTTCTGGTCCTGCATGCCAAGTTTGGTCCGATTCTGAGACAGTTGAATCCGACATCGTTTTGCGGGCCCCACGGTCCTACCCAACGGGCGATTTTGTGCACGGCCTGCCGGAATCCAACTTTGGACATACGGTTGGGTTCGTATCGGAAAACTGGATCCGTAGACATGTAGTTTGACGACTTTAGAGACCGTTAACTCTGGCACGCTTTTCGGTGCAAAGCGGGTCCAACGGCAGATACCGTTTTTGCCCGAAATTACCGTTTTGCCCCTGTGTCCAGAATTGGACTTAAGGACAGGCAATCCTAGCTAATTTGACTATTCTGAGAACGTTGATAATGTTTATTTCAGCATCCGGAGACTTTTACATGTGTTGATTGATTGTGGCTCGTGAGTGGTATATAAATATTGGTTTCTCCAGCTATGGACCTCAGGCAAGTGCACTTTCTGATTGCTTTTCGATTCATAGTAGTTTTTTCATTTCATGTCTATACATATATCTTGCTGCTTGTTGACACGCTCGTCACACGGAGTTGTCGGGAGGGGAAATATCTTAGTATACATGTGGACTACCCAGAAATATCCCCAAAATATCTATTCTTGAACGATAGCTGCTGCACACGACACGTGCAGTATGCCGGATTTTACCCCCTAGCCGTCCACATGGCGAAAGGATATTTCACACCACTTAGATAGATGTCTTTTATTAGCTTTTCCTTGTTTATTTCTCTATCGTGCTCTGACATCACTTTATCTTACAGCTTTCATTTCTCATATGCTATTTTCATGTCTTGATAATTCTATTGTGTTTTGCACTGCCGTCGGTTTGTGTGCTTGTTCCAATCCTGACTGGATAACCAACATTTTTCAGGTTTAGCCGCTATCACTCTTAGCACTGGGGAAGACTTGGGTATGCTGAAGACAACCTAGAATTAGATAACCATTGTATCATTTCATTAATTATAAAACTTTGTATTTACCTTTAATTATAAATGTTGTAACTGTTGTAATAATTTAGAAATGTGAATGAGCAGCAAATGTTGTATTTCTTGAGCATTTATTTCTTGCGGGCTTGACAGCGTTCTACCGCCGACTCTGCGGCGTAGGCTGGCTTGGACACGTCTCGTATCCGAAAAGCGGGTGCTGGTCGTGACAAGTTTTTGTGGTGGCCCATGCAGGTCAGTTTTTGCAAATCATGCGAACTCGTGATGGTACGTTAGTCGTACTGTTGCGAGCCTGCGACCAAGAATTGCTCATTCACAAATTAGGATTAAAATGATTTAAGAGAACAACTAGGATAAGGGTCCCTTATTAAATTGACCGTTGGGTAGTTAAGGATGCTAGATAGACCATACAATTTAGAAATTTTTGATTGCTTGCTAGAACCCTATAGGTACGTTCTTACCTTGATATGACGATATGACCCCATGTGGATATACTATTCGCTTGCTTTGTTAGGCTTACCTAGAATTAAAGTTTTAACCTTGATGAACTGTCTAAATTTCTTTTGCTTTACTAGATACAAATCTTATATCATAAGTTAGAATTGCCTATTTTAAAATTCTCTTTTGTTGTAAGGAGTTAGTTTATAATTTTTGATTCTATTATTTGTGTATAAATTTCGAGTTGGATTTTGATTCTCATAAAACTTGAACTACTTGTACCTCCTTTCCAAAAATCTCGCATACTTATATTTTGACTATCTTGACCAATGCTGCTATTACAGCCTAGTTTTACAAGCTTACTCTTTTATCGAGCTTGATTCAAGACACATGTTTATTGGGGACGCCCGCTAACATATTGTCTAATCAGAATCATTGTATTACGGCCTGATCAACCATGATGCATTTGGTTCGCTTTCCATTTAATTACCTACGTGGATTGAGATATAGATGTTTCTAGGGTCTCATCCGCGACTGCTTTGACAATTCCTCTTGAATTAAACATTCGCCCTTGAATCATGTAATTGTGTTCAGTGACATCTCTTTTGAACTCTTTATTGTTTTCGTCTTCATTGATTGGGAAGGCGAAAGCTCGTGATTGATAGGTAGATACAGAGTATTTCCCATGGCTATGATAGTTGTATGCGAGTGTAGCTACCATCGGCCAGCCCTGTGATAAGAACCTTGCCACCATATCCTAGCCTCTAAGGTGGATAGACCGCAAGCCTTCTAAAAATTTTAGGATATACCAAGACTACCGAGTAATTAGAATAATTTCCATTAGAATGATTATTAGTGCCCTTGGACTCCCACTTTTCATTCAGATCCTTTTGAGTCCCCGGCCGTGTCATTAGTATTTGGAACACGAGACCAGCTATTACCTTCCAACAGATTTCACATGTAAGATCTAGACGAGTCCATCTTTATCTAGGTATATCATGTCTCACTCAAACCCGTCCCCTTGTACTCTATTTTCGTGGTACGACTTTCAGGATAAAAGGATTAGTAATGACCCTTACCGTAATACCAGTACACTTTTCAATTTCCCCTGGAGCCTCAACCTTGACTCAAATCCTTCGACCCAATATATGTCTGTGATCTACACGAAGCCCACTACGCACATGACATTAGTGTGCTACTCAATTGTGTCTTCTCGTGCTATTTAAAAAGGTCACTGAAGGTGCATTTTTGGGCTTTAGAAACCTGGTTAAACCAACCTGACTGACAACTAGCTCAACCACTTGGAAGAAATCCTATTCTAGATTACCCTAACCTAGTAGACATAGTTTTATCTTGGAATTTTGTTCAGTCAATATAGATTGAAATCCAGTGTTCATCCAACCAACGACAGATGGCCAAATAGAGAACCCATTAAGACCACAATTTTGATTTCTCAAATTCCGTTCCGTTATGGAATCTTGTTTGAATTAGAATTTCGAGAACGAGACTTATGTATTGCATGCCACTCTAAGTAACGAAGGGCTTTTCGACGTAGCAAGTGACTGAACTATAGTAGCCCAATATAGCAAACAAGTCAGTGGTTCATAAACACCCTTTTTAGCTGTACCGTCGAAGACACTCTACCGCTCTTGAGACTTCATAATTGCCCTCGATTATTCCTTCTTACCCTTCTGTCCTTCATTTCGGAGCGAGGAAGGTCATGCTTATTAGAATTTACCAATATTCTTAGCTACTAGTGTAAATTTTGCTCGTTAAATTTTTTGGGTTGCTTGATAGATACGAGAGGATTTTAGAAACCAGATGCCTAGATATTTGTTGGTAGGATTGTTAGCAACTAGTTAGAAGATTATGAGATTTTAGTCTGAGGAGTAGTGTGACCAAAGGTGGGTAGAAGTCCTCGATGATTCGTAGTTACGAAAGGGTAAGGAGAAAGATATAGTTATTGCTGAGAAATTAAAAATTCGAGGATATTGTGGTAATAGCGGATTTATTCTTTTAATTTTTATGTTGGAATTTTTGGCCAGTTTATGAGTTAGAATTTCGAGGACGAAATTATTTTTAAGGTGGGTAGATTTGTAACTCCCCTTTCCGAAATTTTAGAAATTTTTATTATTATTTTAGTTTATCAAGGTTAAATATTTAGATAAGAATTATTTCCTATTTTGGTGTATTTATATGTATTTAAGTATATATATATATAAGTATATATTATATATCGGTATATGTGTGAGTATATATATAAATATATATTATATAGATATTTAGGTGTAATTATATATAAATGTATACATGTATATGTGTGTATGTTTATGTATATATAAATATGTATATACATAAATGTATACGTATGTATATATGTATATATGATTATACATATACAAAGAGGTGTATATATATATATATATATATATATATATATATATATATATATATATATATATATATAACAAAATAAAAAATAAAAAAAAATAAAAAAAAAAAAAAAAAAATATATATATATAACAAAATAGAATTCATAAAAGGAAATAGAAAAAGAAAACAAATGAATGAAAAAAAAAGAGAAATAACAGTATCGGCCCAACCACTCCCCACCTTGTTCCCAACAGTAGCAGGAAATTGAACCCGAGCCCAACCCTTTGAAACCCCATAAGAGTAAGGAACGCAGTATATATATAGCATATATCAGCCGAGAGAATATCAGGAGAGTCGACGCAATCCCAAACCCTAACTCGATGCTGCCACCCACGCCACCATCTCCTCCCCCGGGCGCAACCCCCGGCCACCGTGCGCCTCCGCGGCAGCGCCGGAAAGCCGCGCGTGCCGGTGGGAAAAACAGAACGCGCAACAGCAGCAGTCGCAGCTATGATGGCCACTTCGCGCCTCCTTTTCTTCCTCGTTTCTCAACGAAACTCCGAGACACGAACTCTGGTATGAACCCCTCATAACCCTCTTTAGATCCTAGTAAATAACTTTGAGAATCATAGGAAAACCCGTATACAATATCGACGCGAAGTCGAGCGAAATTTCTGTTCAAAAACAGACCACGAGACGATCCAAACCCCCATATTTGGAGACGATTCCTAATCGACCTATTAGAAATTTTCGAAAACTTCTTGATAGTACTTGTAAACAACATATAGCTCTCAAACTCCCTCTTTGCAGTTTAATTTTTCATGCACCATACGCATTTTAATTCGAATCCAAAGTTCTAGAAAAACATGTTTTTAAAACTGGAAAAATATAGAAAATTGGTCCACACGACGTGCGTCCCGCCAAACCAGGCGACGTGGTCGCGAATCGAAGGCATCGAAAGCTGCGTAACGGCTTCGTGGTCGTGTGGGCTTTGACGGAATTCAAATTGGTCGCGTATGCGCGACGAATTTGATGCGTATCCGTCGAAATTCACCGTATCGTGCACGTTGCAAATTCTCCAATTACTTTGTGCACGCTCGTCAGATCGAGACGAAACTTGTGCCAACAAAACCGTATCATTTTTCTGGTCCTGCATGCCAAGTTTGGTCCGATTCTGAGACAGTTGAAACCGACGTCGTTTTGCGGGCCCCACGGTTCTACCCAACGGGCGATTTTGTGCACGGCCTGCCGGAATCCAACTTTGGACATACGGTTGGGTTTGTATCGGAAAACTGGATCCGTAGACATGTAGTTTGACGACTTTAGAGACCGTTGACTCTGGCACGCTTTTCAGTACAAAGCGGGTCCAACGGCGGATACCGTTTTTGCCCGAAATTACCGTTTTGCCCCTGTGTCCAGAATTGGACTTAAGGACAGGCAATCCTAGCTAATTTGACTATTCTAAGAATGTTGATAATGTTTATTTCAGCATCCGGAGACTTTTACATGTGTTGATTGATTGTGGCTCGTGAGTGGTATATAAATATTGGTTTCTCCAGCTAAGGACCTCAGGCAAGTGCACTTTCTGATTGCTTTTCGATTCATAGTAGTTTTCTCATTTCATGTCTATATATATATCTTGCTGCTTGTTGACACGCTCGTCACACGGAGTTGTCGGGAGGGGAAATATCTTAGTATACATGTGGACTACCCAGAAATATCCCCAAAATGTCTATTCTTGAACGATAGCTGCTGCACACGACACGTGCAGTATGCCGGATTTTACCCCCTAGCCGTCCACATGGCGAAAGGATATTTCATACCACTTAGATAGATGTCTTTTATTAGCTTTTCCTTGTTTATTTCTCTATCGTGCTCTGACATCACTTTATCTTACAGCTTTCATTTCTCATATGCTATTTTTATGTCTTGATAATTCTATTGTGTTTTGCACTGCCGTCGGTTTGTGTGCTTGTTCCAATCCTGACTGGATAACCAACATTTTTCAGGTTTAGCCGCTATCACTCTTAGCACTGGGAAAGACTTGGGTATGCTGAAGACAACCTAGAATTAGATAACCATTGTATCATTTCATTAATTATAAAACTTTGTATTTACCTTTAATTATAAATGTTGTAACTGTTGTAATAATTTAGAAATGTGAATGAGCAGCAAATGTTGTATTTCTTGAGCATTTATTTCTTGCGGGCTTGACAGCGTTCTACCGCCGACTCTGCGGCGTAGGCTGGCTTGGACACGTCTCGTATCCGAAAAGCGGGTGCGGGTCGTGACACTTGGGCAACTTGACCACCAAGGGTTCTACTTGTGGCATTGGCTTGCCTGAGGGTCTCGGATCAACACTTGGTTCCCGGCTCGTCTTGGGAAGACGGATATCCGTCGGCTTGGCAGAGGACTTCGTGTCTTCTGATTGCTTTAGATTGGATCTTGGCAATCGGATCTCCATCGACTCCCTAGAGGGCCTCGCATATTCTGGTTACCTTTGATTGGATTTTGGCAATCGAATCACCATCGGCCCTATAACGGGCTTTGGCTCTTGGCTGGACCTTAGGAGTCGGATGATCATTGGTTTCGACTGCGCAGCTGTGACGAGAGAACCGGGCACCTCTTTATGCAAAGTTGCGATAAGGGGTTTTGCCCGATTTACGGGCCTGGAGATGAATTCTCAAGGATTCCTCTGGCCCTGTGATGACCTCCAGTTCGTCAATTATGTGCTTCTTGGATTCTTCGTATAGACAAGCCTCCGAAGAGTAATAAGACTCAACCCCTTGGAAGGGATCGATGTCGGCGAGTTCCATCTTCACGAAGCCGTGCTTACTGACATACTTGAAGCACTGGTAGAGTGTGGATGGCATGATCATGTAGTCATGTATCCACGGATGCCCCAATAGGATATTATAGGACGTATCTGCATCTATGACTTAGCAGGTAACCTCTGTCCTCAGGTCGCCGATCTGACATTTCAATCGAATCTTTCCTAAAGGATAGCTACTTCCTGAGTTGAAACCGCTAATGGCAGTATTGGTCGCCGCTAGCCGATGCATAGGGATGTCGAAGACTTGAAGCAAGCTTTTCGGGATAATACTTAGATGGTCGATGTGCATCCGATCCACCTTGATGTCGCCTATGTGCATCCGATGCATAGGGATGTCGAAGACCAGGGTCGATGTGCATCTGATCCACCTTGAAGTCGTCTATGTATCCAGTGTAGTACTAGGGGCGATCATACAAGTTGGTCTTGATCAACATGTCCTGTGGGGTGAATACGATATTGGGTATTGCATCCGTACAGTTGCTTCCCTGGAGATCTGCCGACGAGTCTTCCCCTGTAGGTTTGACCTGGGCTAAGTAAGCTTCATCATTCTGGAGTGCTTTGCTCAATGTGACACGAAGATCCTTAGAGAGCCTTAGAAGCTCGTATAACGACAACTTTGCCAGTGTATTAGCCAGTTGTTCTAATATGTCAAAGTTGTAAGGTCTCTTCAGCCCTTGAGGTGTATCTTTACGAAGCGACCTGTCGAAGCGAGTTTCCTTCGGCTTGGCCTTGTCTGTCGGTAGAGGCTGAGATGGCCCTAGAACATCAGTGGCAGCCAGCGTTGCTGGCTGAGGGTCTTCGACTGAACTACCCAGATTGGACTGGACTTGTGCCCCGAACCGGGTGACAACGGCTGCTGCCTCTTCAGCTTCGGTTGAAATGGTATGGCAGAATTTGGACTTTCTGTCCTTCTGGTTGTTGGCTGGAGATGACACGGCCTGGGTAACTTCGGGCACTAAGTCTGGGTGCACCCATATGACCTCTCCTCGTGACGTAGTAAGAGGTACTAAGCCAGTCGTCTGGTCTCGAATGGGGTAAAGATTTGTTACCTCCATCGTTGCCCAGGGGATAGGTATTACCCCGTCTTGAGCACTTGTTGGAGGGAAGTCATCGAACTAAATTGATACCATGTTCGCTGCCACAATAACCTCTTCAAAGTCTAGCGACAGAGCTTTGGAGTCGATAAGACTCTGGATGTACCGCTTTAATTGAAAGCAGTCTTGAGTGGAATGATGAACATAGCAGTAGAAATGGCAGTATTTTATGTCCTCCATCTCTGCCGCTCGAGGCTCGTATCTTGGTGGAGGGAGTTGGATCCTATCCCCTTGCAAGAGCATGTCGAAGATAGGCTTGACATGACTATCTTCGAATGAGTAATTCATCTTAGGCCACTGAGCTTCTGCCTGCTTTTGTTCAGGCTTCTTGGTCGTACCGACGACCATAGCCTGTTTGCCTTTATTGTCCCGGTTATTGGAGGTGACATCAGTATTGTTGTTATTGGGGACGGTACCAGGACGTTTGCCTTTGACCTCTCCATCCAGGATGTGTAATCCCAACTGGCGAGCCTTGTTTAACTTCGTCTTCGCATTGGTGGCACTTATGATGATGGTCGTCCAATCCCTGAACTGATCTTCACCCATCCAGAGGCTGATTGTGGGAAGCAACTTCTTCTGGCAGATTTCAATCAAGGAGCTTTCGAGATTGCCTTGGGGCAATCTCATTGTGGATTGGTGGAACCACTCGATATAGTTCCTTGTTAGCTCCCTCTCCCCCTGAACGACGTCCATAAGGGATGACATTGTCACATCATGTCCCACTTCATAGAATCTTTCTAGGAACATGTGCTTGAAGCCGTGGAAAGAATAGATGCAGTTGTCAGAAAGGTTACGGTACCAGTCGAACGCGATTTTCTCCAATGCTCCGATGAATAGTCGTGTGAGGATGGCATCGCTATGCGACAAATGGTCGGTTGTGACCTCGAAATAAGTCATATACCGACTAGCAGAGGTCTTTCCGTCATACGAATCAATATGAAACGGTTTATACCATGGCAGAAAAGGAATATCTCTCCATGCAACGGGATACGGCTGCCGTATTCTGAGGTCCCGGGTGGTGTCTCGGGCATTGAACATTGCTCGAAGCTCATGGACTTCCCTCCTTGCCTCCCTGGCTTCATCTGTAGCTGATGGAGTGGATGCCCCTAGAGGATTGTCACCCAAAGGAGGAGCGGTCGTGTTGGAATCTGTGTTGACTGTGGGTCCCAAGCATGTTTGTCCAAGCGTCCTTGTCGGTTGAGTTGGCAAGGCAACTTTGATTTCGTCTACTGACTTGACCAAGGACAGGATCATGGCTTCAAGTACTTCTAGACGTTGTCGGTCAGTAGGCGCTTTATGATCATCGCCGCCCATAACGACTGTCCGCACGTGGGTAGTCGTAGAAGGGATCATAGCAGAGGTGCTCTCTGTATCGTAACCTCGTACCGAGAAATCGTCGGAGAATGTCGGAATGTCTTCTTTCTTGGACTCGGAAGGGTTGCTATCTCCGGCGTAGGAAGCCACATCGTCTTAGTGAAGGCGGTCACCCTCAGGGACGTCCATGTCTGTTACATAATTCTAGTAGATTGCTACCCCCTGTGTATGCTCTTAGAACACTGGATTGTCGCATACATTGAGGGGACTGCTACCCCCAACTTTATCTACCTCCAGGGAGGTCGAGGATGCACCCCCAGGTGTTAGAAGCTTCTTTCAGGATCGAATGCCTAGGTAGACACCCCCTGTGGCTGTCGGTGGCAACCCTCCAGACGAGAGTTTCCTTGTAGTACTGGCTGAGATTGTCAGACTGAAAGAGCATGTCTTCTTTTCTCCCTTGTCGGAAAGAACCTTCCGAGTTGATTTACAGTAGACGAAAGGGAATTTCTCGTCTCCCAGGATTTGTACCTGTTCCTCAAGTTATTGTTGGACAGGTGCTGGCTGGTACAGTCATTGAAAAATGGGCTGTCGATCTTCAGGTACTGCTGACTTATCGTAGCAGCAGTTGATGATGACCTGGGTACAACGACGTCCAGAAAAGGTCTCATTACATGCCTAGGTTGCTTTTTTCTCCTTGTGTTTATGAGTAATCACCTTTCGCAAGTCGATAGCAGACTGATCTATCTTTGCATCCACTTTGTGGACTCGGGTATCCGGAGCACACGGGTGCGTGGGTATCATATTTGCTTCCTGATCTGAGGCTAGTAAAAGCCCTTGCACTCGATCGTTGGAGGGAGACTTTTGAGACACACCCTGTCCATTAGCCCTGGGGGACTGGATGCGGGTGGTTCTGTATAACTTTCCATCAGGGGCCCATATAACAGTTAACAGTGCCTGCTGACGGTCAGCAACTTGGACAGTTGACTGGGCTTGTTGGGCCCGTACTACCCTAGACTTCTTCGATTTAGAACCTGAAGGCACATAATAAGAAGAGTCCAGATTGGAATATTCCACATTCTTAATGGACCGAATAGAGTCGAGCCCGCACGAGAGATGGTCGAACACAGAGCTTCTAATAGGGCCACATGAGATACTCTGTCTATGGCCATGATTGGCTGTCGCACGGGCCGTCTGCCTGCGGCCAGAGTTGGCTGTCGCATGGGCCATCTGTCTGCGGCCAGAGTTGGCTGCCGCATGGGCCGTCTGTCTGCGGCCAGAGCTGGCTGCTGCATGGACCGTCTGCCTACGGCCAGAGTCAGCTGCCGTATGGGTCGTCTTCCCATCTCTCTTATGCGGCCTCTTTTTCGTCTGCATGGATTTCCCTTGTGTCCCTAAAAACTCAGCATCGTAGTATTTTCTTTTACTGGATTTAGGGACAGTAGGGTCCTCTGCGGTTGGAAGTATGGCCGCAGGAGAGTCTTGATTACCGTCTTAGCCCACAGAAGGAGCTTCTTCGAGAACCTGGTCGGGGGCAACGGTTTTGTGCTTCGACGTCCTGCGGGTTCTCTTTGGGTTGGCTCGCTTCTGCGATGGGCTGGAGCTCCCTTCAGAGAGCATTTCTTCGAATGCTCGTTGGTCAAAACGAAGTACGAGCATTTGCTACGTGGAGCCGAGCTTGGACGCGTCAGATTGTGTCACCAACTTCTCATCAGAAGAGAAAGATGTCCCCAGCAGAGTCGCCATCGTGTTTGCCATTGAATATCAAAAACAAAAATTACGGAGGAATTGAACTTGATTGTAAACTCGCTTGTACAAAAGAAAGCCTAAAAAGAAATCCTAGGAGATAATCTAAGTATAATTGTGTAGTTTTGATTTTGGAGGATGACGATAGAGGCTCGAAAAAGTGTAGCAACTCTGCCTTACTCCTTGGACTATCTGACGCGATCCTTGCTCTTGAAGAAATTGCCCTTCGTAGGTTGCCAGCATATTGCATAGGTGTGGTACCCTGCTATTTATAGTAATTTTGGGATGAAGGATATTTTGAGCCGCATAGATGGCCACGTGGCCACATGGCTATAACAGCACACAAAGACCCATTCTTTGGCCGCCAGCTGGTGACTTGTTGAAATTTTGTTGCAGCAAATCTGGGTGGTTAAGATTTGGTCAGCCTACCACGTGTACTATCACAAGATAGGATCAGTCTGCTTGAATCATTTTGAGCCGCATAGGCCTTTCAGTGATCGGCCATGTTGGACCGCATAATACTCATGCGGCTTAAGTCGCAGTCTTCCTTAGTCTGCATGTAGCTTAAAAACTTTTGAGCCGTATAGATTCTGTATTTCTGAGCCGCATAAAGCTCATACGGCTCAGGTTGCAGTCACCCTTGGCCGCATGAAGCACATGGATTGAGCCGTATAAGGTTCATGCGGCTCGGGTCGCAGTCCTTCTAGCCGCATGACTATGTCCAGTCTGGTGATATGATATTTTATCTGAACACATCTTATCTTCCTTTTGTCAGAGTGTCAGAGCTATCAGTTTTGTCAGTTTTGACAGAGTTTGTCAGCTTTGTCAGAAGGATTGATCAGCTTAGCCGCATGTGTAACTATTCTTTCTGCGGCTCAAATCAGTCTGGTTGCTTTTGATAGTGAAGATGGGCCGCAGGGGACATACCGAGTCTGTCATGCGGCTATTCTTTATGCGAACCTATTTGTCCCAAAGTACTCATGCGGTCAGTTGTGATCCGCATGAACCGTATATTTTCCATGCTTCTACACTAGTACCTAGAGTGTATATAGTATCCTAGTACCTAGAGCATATAGAGTATCATAAAATATTGAGGATTACCTACTATGAGAACCTTGCTAAGAAGTATCCTAGTACCTAGAGTGTATAGAGTATCCTAGAAGTGTAGGTATGATCGGTACACTGTTTTGAGCCCTTCTCTAGAAATTAATTTTACTTATGCTCAGCCTTTTGGGCCTATCAGAGTTAAAGTTTTTTTTGAAAATCTAGTATAACGCTGATTGCCTCAAAAGGCTTACATAAGTAAAAGTGTATAGAGTGAGTATACTAGTAGTTATCGTAGTATCCTAGAGTGTATAGAGTGAGTATCCTAGAGTGTACAGAGTGAGCCTCCCTACTTCCTTTCTTCTCATTCAGGTCACTCAGCCAACTATTCTGCATCATATATGATATCTACCTCAACCTCACCCTAGAGAAGTGTGAAAATATTAATATATCGGTATCGGTATCGAAATCGCTATCGGTATCATTTACGGTTGATATCATGAATCTTATGGCTTTCTCTAGCAGAGCAAAATATAAAATCAAACGTAAAGCAGAGCTTCATATTCAAAACATCATAAGTAAAAAGTTTTCGATTGGACTACCACCAATTGAAAACTTTTTACTTCTGATATTTTGAATATGAAGCTCTGCTTCACGTTTGGCTTTACATTTTTCTCTGCTAGCGGAATCCATGAGATCATGATATCAACCGTAAATGATACCGATTTCGATACCGATACCGATATTGTGAACCTTGGTTAATATTAATATTTCTACACTTCTCTAGGTTGAGGTTGAGGAAGATATCCTATGATGCAGAATAGGATCCTGAGAGAGTCGAATGAGAAGCAGGAAAGTAAAGGAGGTCAGGGAGGGGGCCTTCTTGTTGAACATGTGACGACACTCATTTAATACTCATGTGTCTATGCATCTATTTCGAATATACTCGAATAACGTATATCTATCTTTGCAGAATTATTGTCAATTAATGGATATGAATTACTATTTGTGGCATCGTTCGTGGATGTACAATCATCATCCTGATGACATGTGTGGTGTGCAGGATGAATTTATACGAGGGGTAGAGAAGTTCCTGCAGTTCGCTAAGGCGTTCCCTCAGTATATGGACTGTACCAAAATAAAGTGTCCATGTATGGGATGTCGCAACATGAAATATCATTTAGAAGTGGACGTGATATATCATTTGTATTCGAGAGATTTCATGTCGAATTACTATCAGTGGATCTCACACGGAGAACTTATGCCTTTAGCATCGGAGCTGGAGCCTAATTTGTCGTGTATAGATGTCCATGACCATGCTAGTTACGACAAAAGATGGGTGAACATGATTTTTGATGCTGCGAGACCTAGTTTCGATCCGGACAATCATGATTCGGTTGAGGAGGCACTGAATGCCGATGCTGCAATGTTTATGGAGTTGCTGGAGAATATAAGGACTCCTTTATATCCCGGTTGTGAGGATCATTCACCGTTGGAGGTGGTTACAAGACTGTTGAGCATTAAGTCCGATTTCAACATGTCTCAAGAATGCTACAATCGAATCATCGAGCTGATTATAGAGATATTGCCGGAAAGTACAAAGTTACCTACAGACTTCTACCAGTCTAAGAGGATAGTGAGATCTCTATGGATGGGATTGTTTGCCATTAAATATCAAGAACAAGAATTACAAAGGAATTAAACTTGATTGCAAACTCGCTTGTACAAGAGAAAGCCTAGAAAGAAATCCTAGAAAACAATTTAAGTATAATTGTTTAGTTTTTTATTCTCGGGCGTGACGATAGAGGCTCGAAAAAGTGTAGTAACTCTGTCTTACTACTTGGACTATCTGACACTGTCCTTGCTCTTGAAGAAATTGCCCTTCGTAGGTTGCCAGCATTTTGTATGGGTATGGTACCCTGCTATTTGTAGTGATAGATATCTTGAGCCGCATAGATGGCCACATGACCACATGGCTACAACAGTACACAAAGATCCGCTCTTTGACCGCCAGCTGGTGACTTGTCGAGATTTTGTTGTAGCAAATCTGGATGGTTGAGACTTTGTCAGCCGGCCACGTGTCCTATCACAGGATAGGATCAGTCTTCTCGAGTCATTTTGAGTCGCATATATCTTTTACTGTTCGACATTGTTGGGCCGCATAAAACTCATGCGGCTTAAGTCACAGTCTTCCTTAATCCGCATGTAGCTTAGGGACTTTTGGGTCGCATAGATTCTATATTCTGGGCCTCATAAAGCTCATGCGGCTCAGATCGCAGTCACCCTTAGCAGCATGAAGCACATAGATTGAGACGTATAAGATTCATGCAGCTCGGGTCACAGTCCTTTTGGCCGCATGACCATGTCCAGGCACGTGGACCCTGTGTCACGTCTTATCTTCTTTTTGTCAGAGTGTCAGCTGTCAGTTTTGTCAGTTTTGACAGAGTTTGTCAGCTTTATCAGAAGGGCTGATCAGCCTGGCCGCATAAGTAATTCTTTCTTCTATGGCTCAAATCAGTCTGGTTACTTTTTTTAATATATAATCTGAGATGGTGAAGATGGGCCACAGGGGACATGACGAGTCTGTCATGCGGCTCTTTCTTATGCGGACCAATTTGGCCTAAAGTACTCATGCGGTCAGTTGTGATCCTCATGAACCCTATATTTTTCATTCTTCTACAAGACCCCCTTCAAAGTTTTCAAATTGCAAATTTAGAATACTTTGAATAAGAAGCATGGAGATAGGTCAAGCCGCAGGGAGCTCTTTGAGTCAAGAGAGACCTTGAGCCGCAGGGACATTTTGAGCCGCAGGGAGATCTTGTGCCGTAGGAAGATCCCATCCAGACTGCCACTTGTCACTGCTGTATTTAATGTCTTGATTTGGTTTTGGTTTGGGTTCTATTTTTGAGATAAAGTTGACGGTTACTAAGGATAAAATCTCCAAACATCATCATTATTTTTAATGGACTCCAGAATCGAAACGACGCTCTTTCGAAAACCTTATAAATATGGGTCATTCGGAGGGAGATTTTTCTCCTTCACCTTCTTCTCCTTCGTCTTTATTGTCCCTGTCATCCTTTCTGTCCTAGTTAGCCATGGCTCCAAAAGCTTCCAAGTCGACTGGTGCTGCGACCAAAGGGAAGGGACTCGCCTCTCCGTCGAGAGCTGCGGACTCTCCTTCCATTCATCCCGACGTGTAACCCCCTATCAAGGGTAAGGACGGTGGAATAAAACGACGAATAAATTTTTAATGGCCATATCGCATATTTTATGCGCTGGCCTGTCATGTATCGCCTCTGTGCGTCGGGCATGTATGCCCTATCTCATTGGACCGCATGTGTTCTGTATGATAGGGCCGCATGGGCTGAAGAATGGCTTTGTTTTCTTCTGACTGTTAACCCCTTCCTCCTTTTCATATTTTGTAGGGATCTGGCTAGAAAATTTCTCCAGGACCGGTATCGACAATTTTGGGCATGGTGAAGATGCAACACTTGACACACACACACATCAGAGAGCTTAGAACTCTTCATGTTTTGGAAGGGTTTTCCTCAGATGGTAGGAAGAACCTTTATACATCGGAGAGTCGGACGATGGTTGGGCGTCATCATGAAAGTTCTGTTTTTACGGTTCTCCACGTAGACAAAAGCAAAACTAGGGATGTTGTTTTGAAGGTATGGTCCTTCCGCAATATGGAGGAGAAAAAACTAGCGTCTGTAGATGCTTTTAGCATGCAATATTTGTCTTCCTCCGTGCAGCTTCTCGAAGATTCAACAGCCTTGTTTGCTTCTCAGCAGTAAAACATGACTTCTTTCGAGGGCCACGAAACTGCTCTTTGATAAAAGCAAAGTGCTGTCAAACTGACCAAACTATGTGTTGCTGGATTTTTCTTTCTTTTCTTTTTGCTGCTGATGTAGTCCCATGAATGTAATTGATTTTGAGTAAACATAATACATTCACTCCATTTTGCTTGTGGTATCTGTGGTGCTTGTACTAGAGGGCCTAATACAGCATTTGTGTTTTGATAAAGGATATTCCACTGGGGGACTTTTAGTGGACCTATTGCCCTTTTGTGCATCTGGAGATGCGAGCAATAGATATGAATGATATTTTGTGGACCTATTACCCTTTTTGTGCATGAATGGTGCGAGTAATAGATAAGGATAACTTCTGTGGACCTATTATCCTTTTGCGTACCGGTGGTGCGAGTAATAAATTTTAAGATAAAACCCAACAGAGGTAATATGGACGTGATAGGGTTTGTGGTCTTAATACCATGTCTTTTATCCCGGGTTGGGTACAGGTGTTAAGTCAGAAGACTTATTGGTATCAGAGGTAATATGGACATAACACACGATAATCAGAAATAATCTTTGGTGGACCTATTACTCTTCTGCGTACTGGTGGTGCGAGTAATAGATTTTGAGACAAAACCCAATAGAGGTAATATGGATGTGATAGGTTTCGTGGTCTTAACACCATGTCTTTTATCCCAAGTTTGGTATAGGGGTTAAGTCGGGAGACTATCGGTATCAGAGATAATATGGACGTGACATATGATAATTAGGACCAGAAAGTTTGCTCAGAAGTAACGATAGACTGGACAGACTCCTGGGTGATAAAGCATTAGAGTGAAAGTTCAGAGGTATCAGCATACATGACTCACCATTCAGGAAGATGTGATGTGAATCTACTCGGAGTAAAATAGTGTGAGTTCAGAGGTACTTGGTGTACATAACTGGATGGCCTGGGAGATTTGGTGGTTTGAAAAAGTACCAGCATGTCCTTAGACATAGTATTTCTTCAGAAATTTGCCGTTTATGGGCATCATGAGCAAGTCTCCGTTCTGCTTCGCGAGTCGGTATGCGCCGTTGGAGAATATGGTCTTGATGATGAATGGACCCTCCCACTTGGGCTGGAATTTACCGACGATTTTGTGAGTCATGACCATCGGTCTGCGAACGGCCAAGACGAGATCGACTACTTGGAATGTCCTCAGACATAGTATTTCTTCAGAAATTTGCCGTTTATGGGCATCATGAGCAAGTCTCCGTTCTGCTTCACGAGTCGGTATGCGCCGTTGGAGAATACGGTCTTGATGATGAATGGACCCTCCCACTTGGGCTGGAATTTACCGATGATTTTGTGAGTCATGACCAACGGTCTACGAACGACCAAGACGAGATCGTCTACTTGGAATGTCCTCTGTTTGATTTTCTTATTGAAGGCCCGAGAGATGCGTGCTTGATAGAGCTCGATGCTTTGTTAAGCTTGCAAGCGCTTCTCATCTAAAGCTTCCAATTCTTGTAGCCGTCGATGGTAGTTATCGTCCGATATCAACCGATAAGTAAGGGCCATACGAAGTGAGGGGATCTGAATCTCTAATGGGAGAACTACCTCGCTTCCGTACACCAGAAAGAACGATATATTTCCTGTAGCCGTCCGACTCGTAGTGCGGTATGCCCATAAGCATTCGCCCAACTTTTTATCCAATCGCGCTTGTTTAAAGACACGAACTTCTTGAGAAGCTTGATTATAGTCTTGTTAAAGGCTTCCGCCAGACCATTAGCTGATGGGTTGTATGCTGTTGAAGCAACATTCTGAATTCGATTCTTATCACAGAATCGATAGAAGGCATGGCTTGCAAACTGCGGACCATTGTCCTGAATGATCCTCCATGGCAGTCCAAAATGGTAAATGATGTAATATATTATGAAATTATGAAACTAATCATGTTTGATGTTTTTTACCTCTGCCAATGGAACAGCTTCCGTCCACTTGGAAAAGTAGTCGGTGATTACAAGTATAAACCGGTGCCCTTTGGACGACGGTAGGGTGATTGGGCCAATGATGTCCATTCCCCATGCTTCAAATGGCCAAGAGGCCACCGTTGGGTGCAAGAATTTGGATGGCAGATGTATGAAATTTTTATAGATCGGACAAGTCTTACACTTCTTTGTACAGTCGACTGCGTCTGCTACCATCATAGGCCAGTAATAGCCCATCCGACGGAGACGATCCTGCAACTTCGGGCCAGGTTGGTGAGCCCCGCAAATGCCATCGTGAGCCTCGTGTAAGGCTTCTTTGGCTTCTGTATTTGACAAACATCTTAACAATAGCCCGTCTTAAAATCGTCGATATAACATTTTTGTTTCTTGTCATAAAAAATCTGATAGAACGCCTTCAGATTGAAGTTGCTTCTTTCACATTCTCAAACAGGATTCCGTAGACTGCAAAGTCGATGAACGGGAGTCTCCAGTCTTGTACGTCATTGGTTATCTGGGCGGAGTAGCTCATATCCAGCTGGACGTTATTTTTGGGACAGACAAACTCATGGCCTATCACGTCGACTAGATGATGAGCATAATTTAGAACCGCTAAAGAAGCGATGAAGCTTGCTAGGGCATCGGCTTCAATATTCTGGAGCCCAGGAATATGCTCTATAAAGAACCCCTCCAAGGTTGCAATGACGGCAATGGCTGTTTGAAGATAAGGAATTAGGTCCGCGTTATGAACCTTATATGAGCCTCGGATTTGATTAACAATCAACTGCGAGTCGCCATATGCTTCTAGGTATTCGACTCCCACTTCTTTTGCGAGTCGAAGCCCGATGACCAAAGCGTTATATTCGACTACATTGTTTGAACATGGTTCTGTGAGAGAATATGCCCGATTGACTACCAACCCAGAGGGAGAAATTAATACTATTCCGACTCCAGCGACGATATCACCTTGTGGCCCTGTTATTGAGGCACCGTCAAAGAACATTCGCCAAACGTCATCATGTGAAGTCATGTTTGCATTAACGACTTCGTCTGGAATTTCTTTATAGATTCTGGTTGTTTCTGAGCCTGGATGGGCTGCTAGAAAGTCGGTCAAGGCTTGACCCTTTGACAGCCTTCTGCGGAATGAAGACCATGTCGTAGGGGGATAACAGTATCGCCCATGTGACTAGACGAGAACTGAGTGCGCCTGACTTGGTCATGAGAACCCTGAGAGGATTAACTCATGAGACAACATAGCTGGTCTGCCCTGACATATAGTGTCATGTTTTCTGAATGGCAAACACCAAGGCGAGGCATTCCTTCTCCATGACGGTGTACCTATGCTCCGGCCCCACCATCATTCAGATGAGATAATAGATGGATTGTTCGTGCCCCGCATCATTGTTTTGTGCTAGTAAGGCACCGAGAGAGTGTTCCATTGCCCGTATATAGAGCAGGAAAGGCTTTTCGGCAACCGGAGCTACCAGAACTGGCAGATTCGACAGGTATTCCTTAATGTCATCAAAGGTGCGTTGACATTCTTCATTCCATATGAAAGAGATGCCTTTCTTCATGAGTTGTGTGAAGGGTTGACATCGCCCTGAGAGGTTAGATATGAACCTCCTGTTGTAGGCTAGTCTTCCCTGAAGGCCGCGGTGTTCACGGAGGTTCCTCGGTGGACTCATATCTAGGATTGCCTTTGTCTTATCGGGGTCTATGTGAATGCCTTGGGAAGTAATGACAAAGCCCAAGAACTTCCTGCTGGACACACCCAGAAAGGACCTGGTTGGATTCATCTTCAGATTGTACGCTCGCATAAAGTCGAATATTGTCCTCAAATCGTATAAGTGATCATCCTTGGAACGGCTTTTGACGGCGATGTCGTCAACGTAACACTCCACCGTCTTGTGCAAGTGATCTCTGTAGATGATGCTTATAGCTCATTGATATGTAGCACCAACGTTCTTCAGGCCGAATGGCATGACTGTGTAACAATACACGCCGATCAGTGTTCGAAATGACGTATGCTTCTTATCGTCAAGAGATATTTTGACTTGATTGTATCCTGAAAAGCCATCCATAAAGGACATGCGCTCGAAGCCACACGTATTATCGATCATTATATCGGTGATGGGAAGAGGGAATTCATCCTTAGGGCATGCCGTATTCAGATTATGAAAGTCGATGCAGAATCGAGTTTTTTTTGTTCTTCTTGACGATTGGTACTATGTTAGCTATCCAATCTGGATTTTGCTCCTCGTGGATAAAATCGCTAGCTATAAGCTTGTTTACTTCTACTTCGATGGAGTTCATGACGTCTCGACGGAGCCATCATTGCTGTTGTTTGACTGGTTTTGCGTTCGGATGAATATTGAGCTTATGAAGTACAATCTCGGGGTTTAACCCTGGCATGTCTTCATAGCTCCAAGCAAAAATGTTAATATACTCTCTGACGAGTTGTAACAACGACTCCCGCTCGTCGTCTGTCAGGCTTTTACTGACAAAGATTGGCTTTGGAGAGGATTCATCACCGAGGTCAACTTGTATGACCTCATCTTCAGGAGGCGAGTCACGTAGTTCAAAGCACTTCTCCTATTGTGCATCCAGTTGTTGGACCCATGGCTCCAATTCAAGAGGTTCGAGTAGATCTTCGTCTTCCTCTTCAATGTCAGCGGATGCCATGTTGATAGATAATGTCTGCCTGAATATATCTCCAATGATGTCATCGGAATCGTATGTAGGTGATTCGGATGAGTGAGAATGCCACTCGCATTCCTCATCGGAGCTCTCGGGCGTTGTTGCTGGTGTAACATAACCGAGGCCGCATTTGGACTTGCCATAATAATCTCGAGGTTTCCTAGACGGGGTTGACAGCTGCAGAGGCGATCGTCGACCGTTGCCGTAATTCAGACCTGGGGTATCCTCCATGTCGTACCCCTACTTTTGCATGAAGTACTTGGCTTGAGGACTATACAGGTAGAGCGGTAATCTTCCAGTATCGGGTTCGAGATCAAACTCTTGAGGCATGAAGGATTGAGGACCTTCTTTTCTGCCAAAGATGATCATGTGATCCCCTTCTCTTCTGCCTGGGACTTGGAATTAGGCACCTCTAATGGGAGTAAGTCGGTTTATGGTATGGACGGTTGTCACCTGTGTGTGCAGGTTAATATCCCGATCGTGTCCCACAGTATACATCAGATTAAGTTTATTACACTCAGGATAGTTCAATGGCAGTCTCTTATTGATGAAATAAGAAATTTTGTCCACAGGAATTACATCATTAGGAGATGGACTATCCATGTTTACAATAAGATACTTCGCAAGTTCTGCCTCCTCTTCAGCTACCCCATGCGTGACCTGTAATCCCCCAAAATTTTGGAGGATTTTTTTTATTTAATTACATAAATATTTAGTGGTTTAAATTATGAAATTTTATTATGGCTATCTTGACCTCTTAATACTTATAATATATTTTTATTTTGGAGTTTAGAAGTTTTAAAAGTTTGTAAAAATAATAATAATGATAGTTCTATTTTGATCAATGTTATATATATAAATATTTTCTTAATTGGTGCGAAATATTTTTATATTAATTCATAAGGACATCGTGTATAATTTAGGAGATTTTATAAATTTATTTGATTTTTAAAGATGGTTCTATATAGAAGTTTTAATTATAAAAGAAATTTTGAGATTTATGTTAAGTTAGAATTTTAATTATTGATATGTAATTTTTATTAAAAGATTTTTATAAAATATTATTAGTTATTTAAATTAGAATTTTTGGAGGCTATCATTATGATTTTTAAAATAATTTAGTTAATATATATATATATATATATATATATATATATATATATATATATATATATATATATATATATATATATGTATTTACTGTTTTAAAAAAAAGTTTCTGCTGACGTCATGCTGACGTCAGCACTCCTCGAGCCCATGGGAACACCGACCCAGCAGCTCAGCTGCTTATTGAAGAAAAAAAAAAAAGACTCAGCCACTGTTCCCCGAAGGGAACAGAAGCCAGCGCTCGGCCTTGTAATGCTTGGCCCAAGGGGGGGGCAACCCGAGCCTGCAAGTAAGCAGTGAGTTTTATGTATACATATAACAGAGAGTTATATGCTAACGCGAACCTTCGAAACCCCGAAACCCTAGATAAACTACAGCGTCGACCCCCTCGAGATCGACTCCAACGTGAACCGCACCTTCCGGCGCTGCCATCCCACCGCCGACGACCGGCCCCGTCGCCTGAGTCCCTCCGGGCCGACCAAGCTCGTCGCGTGCAACACCGGGCATCCCTGTTTGGACGCAGCAAGGTAACTCCGTTCTCCTCATCCTTTCTCCGTCTGTGCTTAATCGTTTCCAAATTCGTGAATTTCCCTGGACACCCTATATAACCCCCTCGACACCCCAACAACTAGATCGTGGGAAGGACGTCCCATCGATTTAGAAAATCGACGCGAAGTCGATGAAAAACCTATTATGCATGGACAGAAATAGGAATTGATATACCCATGTTCGAAGACGAATTCTGACCAGCCTGTTAGGAATTCGAGAAAAATTTCTTGAACAAAGTCATCAACAATATGTAGCACTTCATAAACCAACTGGTACCTCTGAATTTCATTGATTAGATTGTGATTAGTTAGGCCTCAAAGTTTAGGAAAAATCAGATTTTTAAAACAGTAAATTTCAATAAAACCAACCGATACGGCGTGCGCCCCGACAAACCGGGCGACGTGGTCGTGCACTATACGCATCGAAAGGCGCGTATGGTTGTTACCGACGTGTGGGAACTGACGGGACTCAATTTCGTTGTGTGTGCGCGACGAAATCAATGTGTATCCGTCGAGATACCCCCGTATCGACGTTTTGCAAACTTGACCATAACTTCGTGTACAGTCATCGAATCGAGACGAAACTTGTTCCAACAGGTCCGGATCAAAATTCTGGTCCTGCATGCCAAGTTTGGTTCGATTCTGAGAAGGTCGAATCGGAACCCAATTTTGGCAGGGCCGCGACCCACTCAAACGGGCGATTTTGTACACGGCTCCTCGGAATCCAAAACTGGACATACCGTTGAGTTCCTCTCCTCAAACTGAAACCGTAGACATGTAGTTTGATGACTTTAGAGACCGTAGACCTTGGCATGCGTTTCGGTGCAAAATGGGTCCAACGGCGGACATCGTTTTGACCCGAAATTATGATTTTGCCCCTGTTCCAGAATTTGACTTTTGGACAGGCGTTTCCTAGGTATTTCTTTTATGCCAAATCTGTTCATGATGTTTATTTCAGCATCCGAGGTTGTTCGTAGAAGTTGGCTTTCATTGCTTCCCCATTTTGACGATTTGAGTCATCAGGCGTCGCTATTCTGCACACTACCCCCAGGCAAGATACCTTGCCACCGCTGTTTATTTATTTTAGCTCATATTTCATACATTATTTATTTTCTTTATACAAAATAAACTGTGATACATAGCATACTTGTTAGAACTTACTGTTCAGTTATATCTTCTGCTATGTATTATTCTTCTTACACACTAAACTTAGATTTAAGGGACCACCTTGTGTGATGCATTTATTGGCCTTGACACATTGTAAACACGAAGTTGTGTGTCGCATGTAGAACACGGAAGTACGTGATTGGCTGGCCACCAGTACGTACAAGCCGTGCAATAGGAATAACCGCAAATAGAGGTTGCATGCTAGTTTGACTTAGCGGTTATAGTGGTTTGTGTTGTGGATACAACACAGTAGGCATTGGGCGGGGAGGACAATTCCTTAGCGTATGGGCTTCGATGCACTTTTCCTTTTGTAACCCGTGAGCTCCGCCGGAGACGCGGGTCAGCTTACCCATGATTACTGACGGCCACTGGCGATTCTGCGGAAACGTCATGCTCTTACTGATGGGGCCTCTGGTGCCCAAGGGGGGACTATGCCGATCCTATTTAGCCAGGGCCCATACGCAGGAAGGATTGTTCTAAACTACATATCACTTAGAACGGTTAGGCACCTTTATCCGTTAGGTACGAGTACTTTTGGTTTGGGTACTTGTATCTGACCGTGGCTTGGAACAATAACTTGTCGCGGATTAGTTCGTCACATCTTGTCCTTGTTTGGTTGTAGGTGTGACTTACTACTTCGATGAGAAGGTATTGAACCTTGTCGGGGTCCGGATACCATATTGGATTCATAGCATGGAAAGATACGTCGCCGTGAATTAGTTTACCATCTCCTGTCCTTGTTTGATTGGGGGGATGGTACGCTCGTTCAGTAGGTACGTATTGGACCATGTTATAATTCGATTTACTTATTTATTTGAGCAGTATTTATTCAGTTTATGTGGCATGTTCTTTTTGTATCTTGTTACGTCCCTCTGAGGACCTGGTGATCTCTCCAGGTATAGATGTGCAGGACTTCCCGCAGGAGTATGGCTCCGGTATAGATTCATCCTTCACGCTCGAGCGAGTAGTACCTTCTGATTGCAGCTGTCCCTATTGGGTCGAGGAGCCTATTTAGTCATCATTTCTTATTCTATTTATCTTAGAGGTTGGACTCTATTTCCTTTCAGTTTATTCTAGTGCCGGTAGTGGATTTGTCTCCGCCCGGTTAACAGTTACACTTCGACATTTACTTTGATTCATGAGATACCATTTCTTTATATTTATTGTGGATGAGATATAGCTTTTACCTGTGACTGTTTATTATTATTATTCACAAAATAGCTTATGTGTATATTTGAGACTTTCACATATTGGAGTATATCTCATATATATGCAGCTGGCATGCTACATTCCTAGTCCTACGTATTTTGGGACTGGGGCGTTACATGACCGGAGGTTGGGATGCTGTCTTGGGCAACTTGACCACCAAGGGTTCTGCTTGTGGCATTAGCTTGCCTGAGGGTCTCGGATCAACACTTGGTTGTCGGCTCGTCTTGGGAAGATGGATAACCATCGGCTCGGCAGAAGACTTCGTGTCTTCTGATTGCTTTTGACTGGATCTTGACAATCGAATTACCATCGGCTCCCCAGAGGGCCTTGCATCTTCCGGTTGCCTTTGATTGGATTTCGGTAATCGGATCACCATTGGCCCTATGACGGGTTTTGGCTCCTGGGTGGACCTTGGGAGTCGGATGACCATCGGTTTCGACTGCACAACTAGGGCGGGAGAACCAGACACCTCTTTATGCAAAGTTGCGACAAAGGGTGCGGCTTTGTCCAGTTTACGGGCCTGGAGATGAATTAGCAAGGGTTCCTCTGGCCCTGTGATGGCCTCCAGTTCATCAGTTATGTGCTTCTTGGATTCTTCATATAGACAAGCCTCCAAGAATAATAAGACTCAACCCTTTTGAAGGGATCGATGTCGGCAAATTCAGTCTTCACGAAGCCGTGCTTTCTGACCTACTTGAAGCACTGGTGGAGTGTGGATGGCACGAACATATAGTCATGTATCTACGGACGCTCCAAGAGGATATTGTAGGACGTATCTGCATCTATGACGTAGCAGATAACCTCTGTCCTCACGTCACCGATCTGATATTTCAATCGGATTTTTCCTAAGGGATAGCTCCTTTTCGAGTTAAAACCACTAATGGCCGTGTTGGTCATCGCTAGCCGGTGCATAGGGATGCCGAGGACTTGAAGCAAGCTTTTTGGGATGATGCTTATCGACGAGCCAGGATCGATGTGCATCCGATCCACCTTGATGTCGCCTATGTATCCAGTATAGTACAAGGGGCGATAATGCAAGTTGGTCTTGATCAACTTGTCCTTTGAGGTGAATACGATATTGGACATTGCATCTGCACAATTGCTGCCCTGGAGATCTGCTGACGAGTCTTCCCCTGTAGGTTTAACCTGGACTAAGTAGGCGTCAGCATTCTGGAGAGCTTCGCTCAATGCAACACGAAGATCCTTGGAGAGCCTTAGGAGATCGTATAACGACAACTTTGTCAGCATATTATCCAGTTGTGATAATATGTCAAAGTTGTAAGGTCTCTCCAATCCCTGAGCTGCATCCTTACGGAGTGGCCTGTCAAAGCAGGTTTCTTTCGGCTTGGACCTGTCCGTCGATGGAGGCTGAGATGGCCCCGAAACATCAGTGGCAGCCAGCATTGCTGGCTGAGGGTCTTCGACTGAACTACCCAGAGTGGGTTGGACTTGTGCTCCAGACCGGGTAACAACGGCCGCCGCCTTCCCAGCTTCGGTTGAAATTGTATGGCAGGATCTGGACTTCCTGCCCTTCTTCTTGTTGGTTGGAGACGACACCGCCTGGGTAAGTTCGGGCACTAAATTTGGGTGCACCCACATGACCTCTCCTCGTGACATGGTGAGAGGTACCAAGCCAGTCGTCTGATCCCGGATGGGGGAAAGATTAGTAACCTCCATCGTTGCCCGGGGGACAGGTATTATCCCGTCTTGAGTATTTGTTGGGGGGAAGTCACCAAACTGGATTGAAACCATGTTCATCGTTATGGTAACCTCTTCAAAATCTAGGAACAGAGCTTTAGAGTCGATAAGACTCTGGATGTATCGCTTTGTTGAAAGCAGTCTTGAGTGGAATAATGAACATAGCGGTAGAAGTGGCAATATTTTGGGTCTTCCATCTCCGCCGCTCGAGGCTCGCACCTTGGTGGGAGGAGTTGGATCCTGTCCCCTTGCAATAGCATGTCGAAGGTAGGCTTGACATGACTATCTTCGAATGAGTAATTCACCTTGGGCCACTGACCTTCTGCTACTTTTGTTCAGACTTCTTGGTCGTACCAGCGACCATGGCCTATTTGCCTTTATTATCCCGATTATTGGAGGTACCGCCAGTGTTGTTGTTATTGGAGGTGTTATCAGGACGTTTGCCTTTGTCCTCTCCATCCGGGATGTGTAATCCCAGCTGGCGAGCCTTCTTTTAATTCGCCTCCGCATTGGTGGCGCTTATGATGAAGGTTGTCCAATCCCTAAACTGATCTTCGCCCATCCAAAGGCCGATTGCGGGAAGCAACTTCTTCTGGCAGATTTCAATCAAGAAGCTTTCGGGATTACCTTAGGGCAATCTCATTGCGGTTTGGCGGAACCGCTCGATATAGTTCCTTGTTAACTCTCTCTCTCCTCCTGAGCGACGTCTATAAAAGACGACATTGTCACATCATGTCCCACTTCGTAGAATCTCTCTAGGAACATGCGCTTGAAGCCTTCAAAAGAATGGATGCAGTTGTCCGAAAGGTTGCGGTACCAGTCGAATGCGATCTCCTCTAATGCTCTGATGAATAATCGCGTGAGGATGGCATCGCTATACGGCAAGTGGTCTGTTGTGACCTCAAAATACGTTATATACCGACTAGCAGAGGTCTTTCTATCTTACGAATCGATATGAAATGGCTTATACTGTGGTAGAAAAGGAACGTCTCTCCATGCAACGGAATATGGTTGCCGTATTCTGAGGTCCCAGGAGGAGTCTCGGGGATTGAACATTGCTCGAAGCTCCTGGACTTCCCTCCTTACCTCCCTGGCTTCGTCTGCAGCTGATGGAACGGATGCTCCTAGTGGATTGTCACCCATAGGAGGAGCAGTCGTGTTGGAGTCCGCGTTGACTGCGGGTCCCAAGCTTGTTTGTCCAGGCGTCCTTGCCGGTTGAGTCGGGAAGGCAAGCTTTGATTTCGTCTACTGACTTAGCCAGGGACAGGAGCATGGCTTCAAGTACTTCTAGACGTTGTCGATCAGTAGGCCCTTCATGATCATTGTCGGCCATAAAGACTGTCCGTACGTGGGTGGACGCGAAAGGAACCATAGAAGAGGTGCTTTCCGTGTCGTACTCTCGTATCGAGAAATCATCGGAGAATGTCGGAATGTCCTCCTCCTCGGATTCAGAAGAGGTGCCACCCCCTGTGCAGGAAGCTGCATTGTCTTGGCGAATGCGATCATCCTCGGGGACGTCCAAGTCCGTTACATAACTCCAGTGGATCGCTACCCCTTGTGTATGCTCTTGGAACACCGGGTTGTCGCATACATTGAGGGGACTGCTACCCCTAGCTTCATCTACCCCCAGGGATGTCGAGGGTGCACCCCGAGTGTTGGAAGCTTCTTTCTGGATCGAGTGCCTAGGTAGACAACCCTTGTGGCTGTTGGCGACAATCCTCCATACGAGAGTTTCCTTGCAGTACTTGCTGATATTGCCGGGCAGGAAGAGCTTGTCTTCTTTCCTTCCTTGCCGGGAAGAACCTTCCGAATTGAATTATAGGAGACGAAAGGAAATTTCTCGTCTCCCAAAATTTGCACATGTTCCTCAAGTGGTTGTCAGATAGGTGTTGTCTGGTGCAGTCGTTGGAAAATGGACTGCCGATCTTCAGGTGCTGCCGACTTGTCGCAGCAGCAGTTGTTGATGACCTGGGTGCAACGACGTCCCAGAAAGGGCTCATCACATGCCAAGGTTGCTTCTTTCTCCTTGCATTTGTAAGTAATTACCTCTTGCAAGTCGATAGCAGACTGATCTACCTTTGCATCCAATTTGTGGACTCGGGTATCCCGAGCACACGGGTGCACATGTATCATGTTTGCTCCCTGATCCGAGGCTAGTAAAAGCACTTGCTCTCGATCGTTGGAGGAAGACTTTTAAGACCCATCTCCATTAGCCCTGGGGGACTGAACGTGGGTGGTTCTGTACAACTTTCCATCAGGAGCCCGTATAACAATTAACGGTGCCCGCTGACGGTCAACAACTTAGACAATTGACTGGGCTTGTTGGGCCCACACTGCCCTAGACTTCTTCGATTTAGCACCTGAAGGCACATAGTTAGAAGTGTCCATATTGGAATATTCTACGTTCTCAATGGGCCGCATGGAGTCGGGCCCGCATAAGAGACGGTCGAACATAGAGCTTCTGACAGGGCCGCATGAGATATCCTATCTGTGGCCAAGATTGGCTGCCGCATGGGCCATCTGCCTGCAGCAAGAGTTGGCTTCTGCATGGGGCCATCTGCCTACGGCCAAAGTTGGCTGCCACATGGGCCCTCTGCCTGCGGCCAGAATTGACTACCGTATGGGCCATCTGCTTGCGGCTAGAGTTGGCTGCCGCATGGGCCATCCGCCTGCGACCAGATTTGGCTGCCACATAGGCTGACTGCTCATCTCTCTTATGCGGCCCCTTCCTCGTCTGCATGGATTTCCCTTGTACCCCCAAAAACTCAGTATCATAGTATTTTCCTTTGCTGGATTTGGGAATAGTTGGGTTCTCCGCGGTCGAAAGTAAGACCGCATAAGAGCTTTGATCACCGTCTTGGGCTGCAGAAGGAGCTTCTTCGAGAACCTGGTCGGGGGAAACAGTTTTGTGCTTCGACGTCCTGCGGGTTCTCTTTGGGTTGGCTCGCTTCTGTGACGGGCTGGCACTCCCTTCAGAGAATATTTTTTCGAATTCGTTGATCAAAACGAACCACGAGCATTTGCTGCATATAGCCGAGCTTGGATTCGTCAGATTGCGTCACCAACTTCTCATCAGAGGAAAAAGAAGTCCCCAGCAGAGTCGCCATCGTATTTTCTATTAAATATTAAGAACAAAAATTACAGAAGAATTGAACGTGATTGCAAACTCGCTTGTACAAGAGAAAGCCTAGAAAGAAATCCTAGAAAACAATCTAAGTATAATTGTTTAGTTTTTTATTCTGGGGGATGACGATAGAGGCTCGAGAAAGTATAGCAACTCTGCCTTACTCCTTGGACTATCTGACACGATCCTTGCTCTTAAAGAAAATTCCCTTCGTAGGTTGCCAGCCTTTTGCATGGGTATGGTAACCTGCTATTTATAGTGATAGATATCTTGAGCCGCATAGATGGTCACGTGACCATGTGGCTACAACAGCACACAAAAACCCACTGTTTGACCGCCAGCTAGTGACTTGTTGAGATTTTGTTACAACAAATCTAGGTGGTTGAGACTTGGTCAGCCTGCCACGTGTCCTATCACAGGATAAGATCAGTCTGCTCGAGTCATTTTGAGCCGCATAGGTCTTTTAGTGTTCGCCCATGCTGGGTCACATAAGACTCATGCGTCTTAAGTTGCAGTCTCCCTTAGTCCGCATGTAGCTTGGGGACTTTTGGGCCACATAGATTCTATATTCTGGGCCACATAAAGCTCATGCGACTCAGATCGCAGTCACCCTTGGCCGTATGAAGCACATAGATTGAGACGCATAAGGTTCATGCAGCTCGGGTCACAGTCCTTCTGGCCGCATGGCCATGTCCAGGCATGTGGACCCTGTGTCATGTCTTATATTTTTGTCAGAGTGTCAGCTGTCAGTTTCGACAGTTTCGACAGAGTCTGTCAGCTTTATCAGAAGGGCTGATCAGCCTGGCCGCATAAGTAATTTTTTCTTCTGCGGCTCAAATCAGTCTAGTTCCTTTTTAATATATAATCTGAGATGGTGAAGATGGGCAGCTGGAGGCATGTCGAGTCTGTCATACGGCTCTTCCTTATGCAGACCCATTTGGCCCAAAGTACTCATGCGGTCAGTTGTGATCCGCATGAACCCTATATTTTCTATGCTTCTACAGGGATACGAGAAAATCGATGGATGTCGCAACGAGTGTATATTGTACTACAAAGACGACAATGATGAAGATGCATGCAAATTTTGTGGTGCTGATCGCTACAAGGCAACAAGTTCAAATAGGACTCCCGATGCAAGGAAGCCTACCGACTCGATGCACTACTTGTCGTTAATGTCGCGGTTACAGAGGTTGTTTATGGTGAAGGAGACTGCAGAAAATATTAGTTGGCACAGATGGGAACAGATCGAAGGAGTGTTGGATCACCCATCTGATGGAGAAGTATGAAAGCACTATGATCGAGAGTATCCAGATTTTGCTTCGGATCCGCGTAATATCAGATTGGGTCTCTCCTCCGACGGTTTTACCCCATTCGGACTTTCGTGGTCCCAATATTCGTGTTGGCCGGTGATCGTCACTCAATACAATCTACCGCCTTGGATGTGCATGAAGACTCCGTATATATTTCTCACCGGTATTATCCCGGGTTTGAACAATCCGAAGAGGAACATCAATATGTATTTACAGCCATTGATAGATGAGTTGAATCAGCTGTGGGAAGTAGGTGCCAACACCTAGGATATTTCTAGAAAGCAAAATTTTTAGATGAGGGCCGCACTGATGTGGACCATCAATAACTTTTTGGCCTATGGAATGTTATCTGGATGGAGCACTCATGGTCGTCTCTCATGTCCGTATTGTATGGACCGCACGAAGGCTTTTCGTATGAAATATGGAGAAAAATCGTGCTTCTTCGATTATCATCGACAGTTCCTGTCGAAGGATCATCCATTCCGGAGGAACAAAAATGCTTTTCGTGCCAGCATTGCAGAGAAGGCCAATCCACCGCGAAGGTGGACCGGAGATACGATACGGAAGGAGGTCAAGGATTTTTCAAGTGCTATCGAAGTGTCTACAAGGGATACAAGTGTGATGAATTTGGCCGCACTCATAATTGGACGAAAAGAAGTATATTATGGGACCTTCCATATTGGAGCACCAATCTGATCAGACATAACCTTGATGTCATGCATATCGAGAAGAATATGTTTGACAACATAATTAATATTATGATGGACGTAAAGAAAAAGACGAAAGACAATCCCAAGGCCAGGTTGGACTTGGAAGATATATGCAGACATCCTGTGTTGCATTTGATAAAGGAAGGCAATGGAAAGTATAAGCAGCCTAAGGCAATTTTTCTACTAGACAGGGAGGATAAAGGGAGACTTTGTAGGTGGATTCAGGGCCTAAAATTTATTGATGGATACGTATCGAATTTAAGAAGATGCGTTGACCCGAAGGAGAACAAACTGACGGGTATAAAGAGCCACGACTGTCACGTATTTATGGAGAGGTTAATTTCGATCGCATTTCAGAAACTATTATCGTCGGTCATATGGGATCCGTTAACAGAGATGAGCATATTCTTCAGAGATCTTTGTTCTACTAAGTTGCTTATCGATCGTCTAGAAAAGCAAGAGAAGGACATTATAGTAATACTGTGCAAGCTTGAGAGGGTATTCCCTCCTGGGATCTTCGACTCCATGGAGCATTTGCCAATTCATCTTTCCTACGAAGCATGTATTGGAGAGCCCGTCGGTTATCGGTGGATGTACCCGTTTGAGGGGCATTTGAACCACCTAAATAGAAAGATGAAAAACAAGGCTCGGGTCGAGGGTTCTATTTGTGAAGCCTATGTTCTCGAGGAGAATACAAACTTCTGCTCGATATATTTCAAGCTACATGTTGCTACTAATAGAACAAGAGCTCCAAAAAACGACGATAGATATCTTGAATCTAATGAAGCAATACCGAAAGTCTTCAATGCTTTCGAAAAGCCTTTGGGGAAAATAAAAAAAAGATGTCTGAATGACGAGTAACTAAGGGCTACTCAGTTATATATATTACTCAACTGCGACGAGGATGAAGTGGAGAAGCTCGAGGGGTAAGTAACAAATATGTCCATGTTTACGTCATTTATGCATGTAGTAGTATCCAATATTATTATTACACTAATTGGTCGATTTGTTGTTATTTTCAATACATTTAATGATGAGGTAAGGTCGAGTAGACAGTACATAATGGATGAAGAACTAGAACAGGAAATGAGACGTCATTTTCCTTTATGGTTGAGTACATATATAAGATGCTCAGTAATTACTTTTCGTATATGCACTTTGTACAGTAATTAACGGAACGCTGAATTTAATTTCTTATATTATGGTATTTAGGTCGATCGTCCGGACACAATACTAGAGAATGAGTCTATTAGAACTCTAGCCAAGGGGCCCATTTATTCCGTCAAAATTTAGCCAAGCTATTGTGTGAATGGGTTTAGATTCAAGTCAACAAATGCTCCGATCAGAGAGAACTTTCCGGATCTTGATTCGACCAAAAATAATTGTTTGTGTATTCGATCTACAAACTATAAAGATGTCGATCCGGGCAATAATTTCTATGGCATCTTACGGGAGATTGTGGAGTTGACATATAACTACGGCATAGAGCCGGCTAGGATCGTGTTGTTCAGGTGTGATTGGTTTGATCCGATCTAAGATCAAGGTTGGAAAATTGACAAGCATGGTCTTGTGGATATTAACTACCGGCGTCAATATCAAGGATACGAACCATTTGTCCTAGCAAGTCAGGCTCAACTAGTTTACTTCACTACTTATCCTAAACGGGAAACAACTAGGTTGGACAGGTGGACAGTATGCAAGACTAAAGCTAAAAATACCTACGATGTTGACGAAATAGCTTATCAGGAGGACGAGCTACCTCTCGTAACAAATACAGTTGACGTGGAAACAATGGAAGTTTCATATTACACATCTAATCATGTAGAAGAGGTAGAAGTATCCGAAGAGGAAAATGAAGTAGATGAAAGCGAAGATGAGGAGGAAGAGGAAGATGAGGACGCGAAAGACGAAGAATATGAATTTTCAGAAGATGATTGAAAATAAAATAAAATATAAAATATGTTTAACCACTAATTAATCTCCATACAACAATGAATCCTCTACATTACACGTCTAATACTGTCATTTTGTTTAATCCCTAATTAATCTCTATGTTTCCATCAATCTATCCAGATGGCACCTATGACCCGAGCAAGTTGCTTGAGAGAGACACAGATGGCTGCTGAGGAGGTAGTGGTACCTCCTACTACTGAGGAGGTAGTGCTTCCTCCTGCTGCTGAGGAGGTAGTGGTACCTAAAGTAGAGATGAAGGTCGAGGAAGAACTTTCTCCTACTATTAAGGAGGAAGTGATTTCTAAAGCCGAGATAGTTGTGAAGGAGGAGGTGGCACCTGAAGGCAGTTGTACCGAAAGTTCCAGTCATCCAGCTCCTATGGATATTGATCTTGCTGACATGGATCCTACTTATGCGCAGTGGCTGAGGAGGGAGATCTCTCTGCGCCTGCGTAGAGGGTAGAGCCGGATGATATGACTTTTAATCGAATTTGTTTCCTGTAGACTTATTTCTGGGTTTGACTTGGATGTTTTTATAACTCTTGATGTTTCTTATTTTCTAGACATGGTTATTATCTAGACTTGGATGTTTTTGGATGCTATTATCTAGAGTTGGTTATTATCAAGAAATTCAACATAGGGTTGCTCTGGGTCTATTTTTATAAACTGTGATATGTTAAATGCATGGTTATTATCTAGAAATTCAATGGAGGGTTGCTCCGGGTCTATTTTTATAAACTGTGATATGTTAAATGCATGGTTATTATCTTGTAGATATCTATTTCTTATCCATCGCTTTATTCCTTATTTCTACCTTAGATCCTGTGATTAAGTTGTACCTTTATATTGTCCTCCTTTTGGAGCATATATCATTATACAGGTACAGTTATATTGTTGGATGTTGTGACCTAGGACAGCATTCTACTGCCGATACTGCGACATAGGTTGGACGTAACCACTTCTCGTGCCCTTACAATGGGTACAGGTCTTGACAGGATCGTACTACCATAGCGGTAGAGGAGTATCCCGTAGAGGTAGAGGTTCCACCGGTGGACGGAGTGGTACTCCGTTAGTGGATGACGGTGCCGGTACCTCGTCTCCTAGTACTCCAGTGTACCAGCCACTCAGATCTCAGTCTGCATCCACGGTACGTGGCAATACTCCTAGGACGGACAGTTCCAGGCCGGATCCTATCCCGTCCAGCAGCGTTCCTCCTACGGACGGTACTATGAAGACGGAGGAGCGGGTGGAGGAGGTCGCACCTACGCCGTCTCCATATGATCCGAGCGATCCCCCATGCGCCCCTCCGGACCAGATGAGGATGGAGATTTGGTCCGATGAGCCTACAAAGTAAGTTAATTAGTTAACATTTATATATACTTATATCTATATATTCATGAATATAATTATTGTTGTGTAGATATCGTCCCCCGTCAGTTCAGAGGGCACTGGGGCTATTTCTGAGGTCAACTACGGGGGCCCTTGGATCAACTATTCGGATGCCTCGAACGAGAGGAATGCATTCTGGTTTACCCACTTCAAGGTAACTAAAGTATATTATTTTTAGTATAAATCATCTTTTAGGCATATTATATAACTAACTAATTTAATTCTTTTAGAAAACATATTTTTATCCACCACACCGGGCTGAGACGGTCGAGAAGCAATTCCCTGCCGTTGCCGCCAAGTTGATCCGGGATGCGATCGACGACCAGAAGGCTCGAGAACTCTCTGGAAAACCGATCACGTCCAAGCAGTAGACTACCATGAAGGCTAGATTCGACGCTCCTAGGAACAAGGAATGATCGAAGAAGGCGAAGGCGGCTAGGACGAGGGCAGGGAAGTGGTGTGGTGGCTCGATTCCCATGACGAAACATTTTCGTCGCCTGGTATATGTTTTATTGTAATATATTATTTTAATAAAAGTAGGAATAAATATTTAATTTTAATGACAAACAAATTATTATAACATATAAAGAGGGGTGAGGACGCCAATATGGTGACCGTCTTCCTGGCCACCCCTCAAAAGGACGAAAAGCTCATCGATGATCGGGCCATGCATAGCTATGTAAGTATTACTTTAAGTGTCGCTAACTTTAGTATAACTTAAGATATATGTAATATACATCCATATACATGGAATAACTAGGTTGGTAGTAAATATTATGCTTATCGAGATGTGCACTTTTATATGAGGAGTATCGTAGGCTAGAGTGTGAGATGACTAGTACATCTATGGAGGGAGGGGCTGGTACTTCCTCGCGGCCCCCTCTGGCTCGGACGTTGGATGAGCTCTGGATGACCGTCGTTGGTGGTCTTCAAAGGGGTACGTACTACGGTATGGGATCCTATGGTGCCCTTATGACGATACAGTCATCCAGGACCCCCTCTGCCAGTGTGTATTTCCCACAGCCCTCACAGGAGTCGGTCCAAATGGAGAAACTCCATCTCCAGCTTACTGAGCTGTGTGAAGAGCTATTGCGGAGGATTACGGAGCATCAGATGGATGATGCAAATCTCACCGCATGATTTGATATGCTCGAGCGCACCATCAGGGAGACGGGCGAGAGGACGGATCGTGCCATTCAAGTGGTACAGGAGAGGGAGGATCTTGCCGTTCATGCGTTGCACGGGTCGTAGGTGGACATTGGCGAGCAGGTTTCGAGGCTGGCGGCTGTTATGGATTCCACCAACTCTAGACTGCTAGCCATGGAGCAGACACTTCTTGGTCGTGCATCGACATCTACACCGACTGTAGCGGTTCCACTGCCTCCTCTTCCTTCTAGTGATGAGTCATCACCGGTGATGTTGACCCCAGTGCAGTATAGGTTCATGATGTCCCAGATACCGGGACTGCCTACTCCTCCTCCTCATCCTGACCAGGCGTAGTAGTCCTTTAGTAGAATTATTCATTTGTTGTGTTGGTGACCTATTGTTGGGTCTTTATGTATTTATTTTATACACTTACTTACAATTTGTGTTATTGTCACGACCCGCACCCTAGAGTAAGGGCACGAGACGTGGGTACGTCCAGCCTACGCCGCAGTGTCAGCGGTAGAACATTGTCCTAGGTCACAACATCTAACAGTTTAAGGTAATAACAGTTATGCTCCCCGAATGGGGGTGACATAACAGAATATATCTCAATTACATCTAAGGTAGAACAGGATAAAGATAGAATGTAAAGATGCAAGATCCATGCCACAGGAAATACAAATAGAGAGAAAGCTAAGTGTCTAGATAATCTCCACTAACATCCAGAAATAATACAGATCCAATATATACAACTCAATCTCCAATACTATGAAATAAGATAAAGACATCTATAGAGCAACAGTCTCTACAGCTAAGGGATCCGACTGGAAGTCCGGATCGCAAGTGTCCTCTAAGGCTGTCCTATAGAAAGTATCTAAGCAGGCCTCCTCCTCGTCCTTTGTAAAATTTTCAGCAGGTCCAATCAGGACGGGAACGAGCATATATCTCTCAAAACAGTTCATAACATGTTAGGAGTATAAATCATGCAATAGAGTAAAATATAGGAAATACTGAAAAGGAAGTACAGGAAAATAGGAGCTATTTTGTAACTGAAAGTAAGTACATGATAAGTAAAGACTGTAAGTGGCTAAGTGATTTAGAGTACAATATGGTTATGTAAACGGCTTAGGAGCACATGAATACAACTAAGAAGCACATGAATACCTACTGGGGATAATGATCACATAACCAATTCTACTCACCCCGCCCCAATCAATACACAAGGATCCATTCAAGTTACGTTATAGGCACATGAATACAGCTAAAGATACGTGAACTCATATAATGAGTAGTACATGAGACACATGATAGTACATGAAAGCACATGAGAACATATAAATACATGAACTAGTACGAGTACAAGGAGTACCTGATGCACATGATAAAGTACATGAACATGAAATACCCGTTGCACCCGTAGAGGGATAACATCTCAGGAAAGGATCCATATAGTACTAATCCGTGAAGATACGTGTCAGCATCAAGTAAAGTAATCTAGAGCAAGAATATAGTCCAGACAGGTATGAAAAGATCAGAGAATGTACTCGCCTGCTATCTGAATGTCCAAGATGAAAGTACTGTCCGAGGAGTGGTGTCTGGCTCCTATTTAGAACAGTACAAGTCACAACAAGTCCAGAATGGTAATAAAATGCACTACAATGCCTTCTACTTGAATCTAGGTCAATCTAGGCCAAAGTCAACTCTTGGTCAACTCTGGTCAACCCTAGAAGTCAAACTAGGTCAACCAAGTCAAACCTAAGTCAAACAAGTCTATACTAGTCTAACTAGTCTATTCTAGGTCTAACAAGGCTAAATAAGTCCAATCTAGACTCTATACTGACACACAGATACACCCATAGGCCATAGGCTATATCATGCCTAAAACCAAACCATAAATCACATGTCACATAACACATGACAATAACCATATCTAAAATACAATACCCTTATAGCTATATTACACAATCTAATATAGAAATACTCATTAGCTTATAGGTTACCTATAATGTATCACACATTACATATATATCTAATATATATAATAGTACACACACATAATATAGGATACACATATTACATCTCATATATATATATATATATATATATATATATATATATATATACATGTATATATGTATGTACACATACATATTGGGATAGGAAGGGGAATGTGGTGTACATGTGTGTGTGTGTGAAAGGAGACTTGAGAGTGCAGTGGCATGTGTGTGCATAAGTGAAGTGTCAAGAGGGTGTGAGACATGGCATGAGATAACCTGTGTGTGTGTGTGATAAGTGAATCCTGAACAGTGAGTGTTAAAGGGAATTAAGGGGATACATGTGTGTGTGATGAGTGTGGGGAAAAACAGTGAACAATGTACATTTGTTCAAACCTGGAAACAGTGGCATGGCAATGGGGGTATGTGTGTAGAAAGAAATGAACCTCAGGTTTACAGGAAATCAGTGACATGTGTTTACTGTGTGTGTGGTAATGAAACAATGAACCAACAACCATATGAAATCTGGAAAATAGGCAGTTGAAGGTTATGAAATGGGTTGACAGTCCATATATCTAAAACTAAATTTCAGTTCATTTGGAATAAAAATACATTGATACACATGAGGTCAGTGCTAGAAAAAATAGGAATTCAGTGAGCTAAACCCAATCTCTATGACAGTTAACATCAATGAATAACCATTCTTTCAATCTCAGTGTTTCAACATAATCTCAGGTTCAGAAATTTATTTCAATTACAGTTAAGGAAAAGAAGATCAGTTCAATTTTTAGAAGGACCATTCCCAGCTAACAGTATGAACAATGCATTCATTCAAATCAGTTAGAAGAAGGGAAGGAAAACCAATCCCAGTTTTCTATATTCGAAACCCACACACTCCAAATCCCATTCACAGGTCATAAAACCAAATCCGACTGAAATACTCCATTTGCATATACTAACAATCATATAGGAGGAATTTATAGTTGAAACATCAATAGAAATGGGATTAAATAGTTAGGAAATACTGAAAAAAATAGTGTATCAGAACAGGTATCAGTTACCATACAATTTACCCCTATTTCGAATCACATTCACAACAATAACCTAAACTAATCATGTAAACTAATCTAATATATATTATACATCATATTTAGGTTCTAATTAGCAAATTAAAACCACTATTAAAATCATTTAAAATTGAAAACAAACAGTGAACTAATAAAACACTGATACACGCACAGTACACACCCTGTGCACGCATGACACCGTGTCCGACACGACACGAGGGGTCGTAAAACTTGACACACGTGGTGTCAGTGGTTGCCCCAAGGTGTGTGTCAAATATTTTGTGTCCTAGTGGCGTGTCCACTACACAATCAGCCCCGAGCAGCAGGACAGCTACAGCGCTCGCGCGCACGCGTGTGCACCCGCGTATTCGTGTGTCCATGGCGACTCGACACGACACCAATAGCGACTCAATCCAAAGGAAAACCATAAGCAAACACAAGACCTAAATTCCTATTCAAAAACATTTCATAAAACAAGTCGAAATGCCCTTTGGGGTATTTCCTCAAACACCTATATACATGAACTGATACCTGTCCGATACGGACACGTATCGGACTCGAAACCTAGGGTTAGCTAGTCCTATAGTTAGGTTAGGCCTAGGGCTTCCTAGATATGCAATCAAAATAACATTTCATGGTGAGGATTAGAATTTACCTATAGGTTTGTAAAGCTCAAAAAGCCCCAAATGAGAATGGATCCTCAAGCCACCAAAACTCTACCAAATTGTTTCTTCCATGAAATTTCTCAATAACAACAGCAAGTAAACTAAATTTAGAGCCTATTGCAATTGGTTTGGGTGGAAAAGGAATTGAAATAAAATTTCTAGGAATTAATGAAGATGGAGACTCACCTCTTTCTAAAACTTGCAAATATTCCTAATGGAGGCTAGCCCTAATTTCTAGGAGCATTAAATAGGGGAGGGAATGACCTAAGTGGCTGTCCAAGGCTTTTGGGCTAGGGTTAGGGCTCCACTAGTGTTGTGTTGGGCCTCTAAGGCTTAAGTCACAAGTCATGACTTGTGAAATCACAAGTCATTTTCTATTCAAATCAAATCCTAATTCCTCCTAATAAATTCTAATGAGTTAAATGTCACTAACTTAGGTCAAGCTAGGGTTCCATAAACTAACCAAATAGTCATGACCTAGGTTAGCCTCTAGGGCAGTCTCCTAAGTCAACACTAGTCAAGGTCAAATATAGCACCAAATCAAATATACTAAAAATCACTGAAAATTCTAATAATTATAACTAATACTAATAAATCCTAATTAATTCCCAAAATTTAAAAAAAATGGTCAAAATACCCTCAAGCAAGAAAAGTGGTAGTGACAAATCTACCTCCTTTAAAATAATTTCGTCCTCGAAATTAAAGGCAAAACTAACTGCTGAGAAGGATAGAAAAGTATACCTCAAGGTCTAAAAAGATAGGGGTACCGCTCGCGCATCTTATCCTCCCGCTCCCAGGTAGACTCTCCTGGAGAATGATGCCTCCATGCGATGCGTACCAAGGTTATCACCTGGTTCCTCAGAACCTTCTTCCGGCGATCCAGAATCTCCACAGGCTGCTCTGGATAACTGAGAGTAGGTCCAACTTCAATCTCCGAATGATCGAGCACATAGCTAGGGTCAGCCACGTACCGTCTCAACTGTGATACGTGGAATACGTTATGAACTCCCACTAGTGCAGGTGGCAAGTCTAGCCTGTATGCTATGTCACCGACTCTCCCGCTGATAACGAAAGGGTCGATGAAGCGCAGGCTAAGCTTTCCACCTCCACCAAAACGTATCGTACCACGATTTGAAAATATCCGCAGAAAAACTATGTCTCCAACCTAATCACAAGCAAGGTCTCAAGTTACTAAAAATCAAACACGATCAGTCAAACAAAACAAAATACAACCTACTTCTAATCCTATCTCTAACAACGGCCTCCGGTGGCTATCGGCCCAGTGCCGATGTCTGTCCTGCGCCATGCGAAGTCTGTCCCTGATGAGCTTCACCTTCTCGGCTGCGTTAACAACCATCTCTGGTCCCAGTAAAGCTCGCTCTCCAACATCATCCCAAGATAAGGGTGTACGACACCTACGCCCGTACAGAGCCTCAAAATGTGACATCTCAATGTTGGCCTGATAACTGTTGTTGTAAGCAAACTCCACCAAATGTAGATGATCCTCCCAGGAACCTCCAAAATCTAGGACGCACGTCCGTAGCATGTCCTCAAGTGTCTGAATAGTCCTCTCTGACTGTCCGTCCGTCTGAGGGTGGTATGCAGTACTAAACTTGAGCTGAGTACCCAAACTAGTCTGCAGACTCCTTCAGAAATGGGAAGTAAAGCGACTATCCCGATCTGAGATAATGCTGACGGGACTTCGTGAATCCTGACTATCTGTCGCATGTACAACTCTGTAAGCCTCTCTGTAGACGTACCCACCTTGAATGGAAAGAAGTGGGCCGATTTGGTCAACCTGTCAACGATGACCCAAATCGCGTCTTTTTCTCCTGGTGTACGCGGCAACCCAGATACGAAATCCTTGGTGATATGTTCCTACTTCCACTCTGGAATGGGCAATGGCTGCAATAATCCTTCGGGCCTCTGCCTCTCTGCCTTGACCTGCTGACAGACCAAATATCTAGCTACGAAGCGAGCTACCTCCCTCTTCATCCCGTACCACCAGACATGCTCTCGCAGGTCCCTGTACATTTTGTTGGCACCAGGATGTATAGAGTACTGCGATCTGTGAGCCTCTTGCATGACCTGCTCTCTGAGCTCCCCGCTAGGCACATATAACCTGGAACCGTGCCTCAAGGCACCATCCTCTGAAAGTGAAAACTCGCCATCCACCAACCCTGCACGAACCTGTTCGATACACCGCAGAGCCACATCCTCAAACTGCGTCGCCTTGATCCTCTCCATCAAGTTTGACTGTATCTGAAGGCCCCATAACTGCATCTGCACTCCGGGCACAATCACCTCAATCCCAAGGCTCTCCAAGTCTGCAAGCAAGTGCCGATCCATAGTCAAACACATGGCTGTCGGATACCTACTCAAGGCATCGGCAACTACATTGGCCTTTCCCGGGTGATACTGAAGTGAGATGTCAAAGTCCTTCATCAACTCTAGCCATCTGCGCTGACTCATGTTGAGCTCTTTCTGTATAAACACATACTTCAAGCTCTTGTAATCTGTGAAAATCTCCACCCTCTCGCCATACAGATAGTGCTTCCACAACTTCAGAGCAAAAATTATCGCTGCCAACTCCAGGTCATGGGTAGGGTAGTTCTTCTCATGGGGACGTAATTGCCTGGAAGCATAGGCAATCACCTTCCTATGCTGCTGCAAGACACAACCCAGCCCCTTCCCTGAAGCATCACTATAAATAGTGAATCCACCTGATCCTGAAGGCAATGTCAGAATCGGAGCTGTCGCAAGCCGCTTCTTCAACTCATCAAAAGCTGCCTGACACTCATCTGACCAAACAAATTCAGTATCCTTCCAGGTCAACCGAGTCATCGGCTCTGCAACCCGGGAGAAATCCTGCACAAATCTCTTATAATATCCTGCCAGCCCCAGGAAACTCCTGATCTCTGCCACTGAAGTCGGCGCTGCCCAAGCCTCAACTGCTGTGATCTTCTTCGGGTCCACTGAGATACCATCTCCAGTCACCACATGACCCAGGAAGTCTACTCTGTCTAGGAAAAACTCTCACTTCGAGAGCTTGCCATACAATCTCTCCTTCTTGAGTATCTCCAGAACCACTCTCAAGTGCTCCTCGTGCTCCTCCTCTGTCTTCGAATACACCAGGATATCATCAATGAATACCACCACGAACTTGTCCAAGTACTGGTGGAACACCTTGTTCATTAGGTTTATAAATACTGCTGGTGCATTGGTTAGCCTAAACGGCATAACCAAAAACTCAAACTGCCCGTACCTCGTCCTGAAAGCGGTCTTGGGAATATCCTCCCTCTTCACCTTCACCTGGTGATAACCTGACCTCAAATCAATCTTGGAGAACACCCGAGCTCCGCTCAACTGATCAAAGAGATCATCGATCCGCGGCAGTGGGTATCTATTCTTGATCATCAGGTTGTTAAGTGCCCTATAGTCGATACACATCCGTACCGACCCAGCCTTCTTGGGTATGAAGAGTACCGGTGCACCCCAAGGTAAAGAACTCGATCGGATGAAGCTCTTGTCCTGCAGCTCATCCACCGGCTTCTTCAGCTCCACCAATTTACTATTGTTCACTCGATAGACATGCTGAGAGATCGGTTCCGCGTCGGGAACCAAGTCTATCGAGAACTCTACATCCCTGTCCGGTGGAAGCCCTGGCAACTCCTCTGGAAATACGTCCATAAACTCTGTGATCAAGGGATACGGAGCCACCTGCTCCTCTACTGAAGCTCCACAGAAGACTCCAGTGTCCTGCTCTGCCTGTCGTCGGGTGTACTCAAACTCTGGCTCTCCTGGCACCCCAAATAAAACTCTACCCCCTCGACAATCAATACGGGCGTGGTGTCGACTCAGCCAGTCCATACCTAATATAATATCATAGTTCGGTAATGGCATGACGAGCAGACTCACTCCCAACTTTCGGACTCCCAATATGACGCTCTGCCCTCTGCGAACATCACTCACGAGGATGACCCCACCCCCGGTCGTGATCTTGCAGGTCCTAGACAATGGTTCAGAAACCAGACTGTGTCTAATAGCATACGATACTGACACAAAGCTGTAGGAAGCCCCGGAATCAAAGAGTGCAAATGCTGGAAGTGAGTCGAGAAGGACCGAACCTGCTATCAGCTCCCCTACGGCCTCTGCATCCTCAGCCGCCATGGCGAAAGCTCGTCCCTGCTGTCCACCTCGTGCCAGCTGCTGGTGCTGCTGGAACCTTTGCTGCTGGGTCTGCAGTGGCCCTCTCAGCTGGCTTGCTGGAGCCTTGGCTCTACCTCCCTGAGCTCCATGCCCAAAAGCCCCAGGGCAATCCCTAAACTGGTGATCCCCAGCACCATAAAGTAGGCACTTGCCTAGCTTCTTCCTACACTCATGGATCATATGCCCCGGCTTCTTGCATAAGGCACAAACGACTACCTGCTGCTAACGGAGTATCTGCTGCTGATGCCTCTGCTGCTACTGTACCTGCTGAAAAGGTGCATGACCCTGCTGCTGATACTACTGAACTGGCCTCTGCTGCTGCTGATGCTGGAAGTGGGGCCTCTTGTCCTACCCCTGACTGCTGCTGCCACCCTGGAAGTCACGACCCCTCTTCTGCTTCAGCCCTAGGTCGTCCTCCGCCGCCATAGACCCAAAAAATATCTCAGCAAATGTAGTGTTCCGGTCGCTCTTAGTCAGCGACCGAACCTCTCTAATCATGCCTCGACGAAACTTCATCGCCTTCGTCTTCTCAGTCAAGTCATCTATAAAATAGGCCAGTCTACAAAACTCCCCAGCATACTCAGCTACCGTCTGGTTCCCCTGAACCAGACCCTCGAACTGTGCCTCGATACCTTCCAAGGCCACATCAGGAAAGAACTGCTCCTTAAACAACTTCTTGAACTGGGCCCAAGTCTGGCCCTCAACTCCCATCCTGGGATCTATCTGATACCACACATGGGCCAAGTCCTATATCTAACTGCCCGTCGCCTCGATCTGGAGTCGAGCTGGTATCTCCGCCAGCCAGAATATCTCCTCGATATGCTCTATCCAGTCGTCGGTGCAGTGGATGCCCTCCGTACCGAAGAACTCTCTGGGATGCATCTTCTAAAAGTCATGTATGTCCTTCTCCCTCCGACAGGACTGCTGTTGGGCCCCCTGTAAAACCCCCTATTTTTTAATTATTTTTATTATTTAATTAGACTTAAAAATGAATTTATACAAATTATGGTTTTATTTATTTTTTTACAATGACCTTAGCCATTGTTGAATTTTGGAACACGAGACTACCATGAATTTTGGCACGAAAGATGTAGCAGTGTGCCTTGACTAGTGTATCAGTCATGTCGGAGGAAGCCTAGCCATGGTGATGTCCAAACTAGGAAAACCAGACCAAATTATGAATTGACTTATTTAAAGTATTTTAATTAAAAATTATTTTATATATTGATTTTTAGACGGTCTGGTTTGTCCAGTTCAGCCCGAACTGGGCCCGAACCAAATTTAAGCTCATATAGGCATGAGATGGGACCAAGGTGTCCATGTAAACATATTTTATGTACGTAGAAATATTTTCTAAATTATTTTAGAATTTTATGTACAATTTCTAATTATTTAATTATGTGTACAATTATTAGTATTTTTATTATTAAATAATATTTTATAAGATTGTACATGTTCCTGGACCCGGATAAGGGTGTCTGGTACAGTTCACACATTAGAGCAATTTTTATTAATTTATTATTATTAAATTTATTTTGTAGATTTATTAAACATGTTAATTCTATTAAGATATTATTATTACTTTGAGTGGATTCATTGTGAATTGAATTTATATGTACATGTAGATATGTTTAAATATATATTCAATATTGGGATAGATAATATTTAAATTGTTATTGGATTTTTATAGACTATGGTGTATATATATATATATATATATATATATATATATATATATATATATATATATATATATATATATATATATATATATATAAGATTGAAAAGAATTGAAAACATTTTCAAAAAAAAAAAAACATATAGTGGTCGGCCCCACAAAGGGGGAACCGACCACTAATTAGTTGAAGGCAGCAGCAGGCGCCCAAGTAAAGGGGCCGCTCACCCCATCCTGAGAACATATATATATATATATATATATATATATATATATATATATATATATATATATATATATATATATATATATATATATATAAGTTTAGAAAAAAAAACAAAAGAAAAGACACTGGTGGAGCCGACCACCCCCACCACAAAGCAAAGGAAATAGCAGCAGCACCTGCAAGCATGCGCGCCCATGCATAATAATAAGCAAGCAGCAACATGGTATATGGTTGGCCGACCCTCCCTCCAACACATATATATAACTATATATATATATATATATGTATGAGTTTTGGAAAACCCTAAAACTAATCCTCTCTTCCACCTTCCTTCTCCTCTCTCCTCCGCTCACCCTCTTCCCAGCGAGCACCTCCGCGCCCAGCCACAGCAGCCCCGCTTCACGGTCGCCACGGCAACACCACCACCAACAACAACGGCGACAACAACGACCGTTTTGATCAACGAGGTATCCAACTTCCCCGTTCGATTACTCTCTCGATTCTAATCCGTTTTTAATTCCGTAAATTCGTGTACAAAGCCCATATGACACTCTATCATCCCCTTCAAATAGATTTATTTATTCTGCAATAAATTCCAGATTTAATTAGATTAAAAATTACGAAAAATTAGTTTTAAAAACATTAAAAACCCCGTACAAGGTACGTCCCGACAAATCGGGCGACCCCGTCATGAACCAAAAATACCGAAAGGTCCGTATCAAATTTGTCGACGTGAGAGAATTGACGGAATTCAAATTGGTTGCGTGTGCGCAACGAAATTGGTCCGTATCCGTCGATTTTTGCGTATCGAGCTTTTCAAATTTTCCCACTTATTTTGTGCACACTCATCAAATCGTGACGAAACTTGCGCCATTGGACTCAAAATATTTTTCTGGTTCTGTGAGCCAAGTTTGGTCCGATTCTGAGACCGTTGATCGGGACACTATTTTGGCGGGCCCACAATCCCACTCAACGGGCGATTTTGTGCACAGCCCACCGGAATCCAAAATTGGACATACTATTGGGTTCGTCTCATCAAAACAAATCTGTAGACATGTAGTTTGACGAATTTAGAGATCGTAGGTTCTGGCGTGCATTTTGGTGCAAAGCGTGTCCAACGACGGACATTATTTTGACCCGAAATTATGATTTTGCCCCTGTTCCAGAATTTGACTTTTGGACAAGCGTTTCCTAGGCATATCTTTTATTCCAAATTCGTTCGTGATGTTTATTTCAGCATTCGGAGCTTCTTGTGGATTTGACTTTCGTGTTGACGATTCTGATTGTTGGATTTTGCTGCTTCTCGTACCACCCACAGGCAAGATACCTTACCTTATTTACTGTTATAATTATATGCACCTTTATTTATTTATTTACTGTATATTTATTATCTGTTCTTAGTTGGATCCATTACTTGCTATTTTTAGTTCACTTTATTTTGCTTTCAGTTATTTTTCCTTCTTGCTTTTTGTTGCATATAGACCTAGTCTTAGCGAACTACCTTCTGTTAGTGACATTGGGAGGGAGAAGACAGTTAAATGTATGGGCTACCCCAAATCCAAAAGCCGTAGTAACTGCGTACTACGGTAGTCGAGTCGCGAGGGTCACTAGCCTCGAGCTATGTGGACTGATGGGTCACGTGGGCCGCTAGCCTCAAGTTATGCCGGGTGATAGTATTGGTATTGACGTGTGCGTGTTGAGAGTTGTTACATTGTCCTGGGGAAGTCAGCCTTCACCTGCCCATACATCGAGATGTCTTCTAAATTGCCTACTAGAAAGGTTAGGAGACCTTAGCAAATTTTATGTTCCAAATCATGGCATGGAAAATGTCGTATCGTGGAATAGTAAGTTACCCCTTGTCCTTGTTTGGTTGTAGGGGTAGTCTACTATTTCGATGATGGGATATTGAGCCGTGTTATGGTTTGGACGCTTTTACTTTATCTTTATTTTATGGTGCATTTATATTCAGTTCATATGGCATATTCTATCTTGTTATGTCCCTCTGAGGACCTGGTTATCTCTCCAGGTGTATGTGCTTCTGTGATATTGCAGGTGTTCTAGTCGAGGCCGTGATCTTCTCCATTATTCGAAGATGATTGCACTTGGCTAGTCTTGTTATTCCATCTATTCCTTCTTATACTTTTTATTTGAGATAGTTGGTAGTGGACTTTGTCTCCACCCAACGTATTGTACAAAGACTTATTACAGTTGATTATATCTTTTATTCTTCATTTATGGATGAGATTAGATTACTCTTGGTTTACTGCATTTACAGCTTATGTATTCATACGAGGGTTCCATATATTGGAGTATACTTCGTATGTATGCAGCTGGCATGGATACGTACTTAGTCCTAAGTATTTTGGGACTGGGGCGTTACATGTTTTTGTGGTGGCCCATGCAGGTCAAGTTTGTCACTTCGGTTACGTAATTATACCGATGTGAGCCTGCAATATAGGATTAGAATATAGGAATCTTATCCATACAGCTTGACCTCTTCCCTTGGCTTCAAATTCCGAACTCTCGTTCGACTTCCTTGAATTGCATCTTGCTTGATTCCTTTCTACCGTTGATTCTTATTTTCGTACTTAGTATCAACCAGGAAGATGACTACATTAGTGTATGCTCATAGGTCACACATATGGCTAGAATGGTTATATTGGCAATTAGAATACATTCAAGACTCTAATTGAGTTAAAAGGGCTTTTGTGAATTAATGATTAGCAATTTGTAAAGTAGGATATTACCACGGAAAGTTTTAACCTTGAGATTTCTAAATAGTAAACACAAAGGATTTATAGGATTTCATACTTGGTTTAAAAAATTGATTGATATTCAAAGAATTGATATTTATGATTTATTGGATTATAGTTATACATCCTTGCACAAATATAAAAATTGAATTGCATTTCGAGTTGTGATATTTAAAATTTTGGGTGATAGATATACATCTTTGAACAATATAAAATTTATTGATTTTCGAGTTTGATGTTTATGATTCATTGGATTATGGTTATACACCTTTGCACGATTATAAATTTGGTTTGAAAATGATCTTAGTTTTTAAAAATGGCTATAGAAATTATTTAAACTGAGTTGTACAACTTGCGATTTTCATGTTTAGTAAATTTTGAATTTTAAGTGAAAGTAATGATGGTAAATTTTGGCTTACAATAATTAAAAATGATTTTTAAGAATTTTTTTAAATTGTGTCCTATGATTGAGGATTTACAAAGCTATTTAGATATTTGGTAAAAAAAAGATTTTGACTGATGAGATTATTTGAAAATTTAGTTTAATGTGGGATTGCCAATATTAAAAATTTTGGCAGAATTTTGAAGGATGTGATGGAAAGTTATTTTGATTGATTAAAGGAAGTTACCAGTTAAAAGTTGTGATTTTGTTGGAATAACTTAGCATGAATAGAAGTTAAAATTGATGAGAGCATTGAGCTTAATTTTTGAGATTGCTTTTAATATGCTAAGAGTCTTATTATGAGTTATTTGAAAATTTCAGAGTGTTAAATTTTTGAATGATTGTGAAATTTTTATGGATTCGTAAATTATGAACTCTTGAGTTAAATAGTTGAATTTAAATGTTAATTTTGGAAAAGGTTAGTAGTAACGTGATAAAATTTTGCTTTGAGATTTATGAGAGTAATTAAATTTTTTTTTATGATGAATTGGAACGGCTTGGAGTGAATACAAATTTTGGGTGGTTTATTTTTGAAAGTTTAATTGTGAAACTTTTGGAGGAACTTGAGTTAAAATATTAATGATAGGCCACAAAGGTAGCCCTAATGAGTTAGAAGTATTCCACACTAATTGCCATGTCACTTATGACCATGATAGTAGTATATACACAAGTGTTGTTAGTCATCTACCCAGCTTTGTGACTGTATTTTTACCTCGGCTTACTCGACCTTCCTTCAATTCTAGATCTTTTAATTGCGACCTTCTAACCCACTTGCAATTTGAATAATGATTTAATGGTTCCTTAGCTGTATTCATCTAGGAGACTATCTTCTCTCCAAAATTGTGTTCCTAAATTATTTTTATGGATTCTTTAATTAATTTTATTTCATGCTTTAACTTGATCTTCTTTATTGTGCATTAATTATCACCTCGTGAACTCCCACTTTCTATTTTAGATCTTTTGGCGTCCCTTACCGTGACTTAGATAATTGGAGTACAACACTAGACTTTTTCTTCCAACAAATTCCATATGTAAGGCCTAGACAAGCCCACCTTCATGTAGACATATCATGTCCTACCAAAATCCATCTTCTTGTACTCTATTTCTTGATATGATCTTATGGTCAAAATGGCCAAACTATAATCTTTACCATGATACCGATATATTTTCGACCACGAATAGGGATTCAACCTCGACTCAATTCTTTCGACCCGATATGTGTTTGTGTTCTACTAAATTCCTTAAATGCTTAGATTTGTGCTTTATCTTGATTGCTTAACCCATTGTCCTATCACACTATTAGTTTAACTCTTGTAAGTTGAATAGAATACCTCACCACCTAACAAACCTTTTTTCCTTGGAAACCACATTGGTAAGTTCACTTAGACTCCAAATTCAGAGGACCCTACCTTATCTAGTCTGCCAAGCCATGAATGAAGAAACACTAGGACAACTGTATAGGCCCAAACTTTGGGCGAGCATTGATTTTAAAAGATCTTGGACTATTTAATTTCTTTTATCAGTACCTCCCTTGCACATATTTTGACTATCCCATGCTGCTAATGTAGCTTCAGTTTTGCAAGCTTATTTCGTTGTCAAGCTTGATCATGACATATTTTATTGGGTGCACCCACTAACATATTGTCTAATCAGAACCAGTGCATGATGGTCTGATCAACCTATTGCACTTTGGTTCGCCTTCATATATTATTCTACGTGGATGGACACATAGTTAAACTTGCCATAGAGTCTCATCCGCGACAGCCTTGGCAATTCTTTTTAAAATTATTTTTGCCGCCTATGGACCCCGTAATTCGTACTCAATATATAACACCGTCTTCGAAACCTTTGTTGTTATTGTCTCTTACTTATTTTAGAAAGACAAGGCACTGTACTTGCTAAGATGGACTCAAGGTATCATCTCTGGTTGCCCTATCAGTTATTTATACACAAATGTAGATAGCCACCGACCGACTCCTGTAGCTATATCTTCGCCTTTAACTACTCCTCATTTCTCAACCCTAGAATTATTATCGTGTCCTTCCAATTGTTCTTGAGCACTCGAGAATGATTCTAATCAGTCACTTAAATCAAACTCTCAATCGAGACGATTAGTCTCCAGTTTCTCACAAGGAACCATATCTCCCAAACGTCTAATTATTCTTTTGATTTATTCAATCCCTTATTACTCTCCAATTTGGATTATCGAATTTTTTTACCATCACTGGCAACCCTTATTCAATTCCATAACCATGATATATTTTTGTATATATCGACTCCATAATTTTCTATTGCACGGTGGTGTTGAACGATGTTTTATTCGTCTCCTCCAAAATTTAATTATATTTTGGTATTGACGAACTCTTCCTATCCCTCAACCCTATCTACCATATTAATCCTAAATTTTGAGGACAAAATTCTTGTAAGTTGGGTAGGATGTAAAACCCCCTATTTTTTTAATTATTTTTATTATTTTATTAGACTTAAAAATAAATTTATACAAATTATGGTTTTATTTATTTTTTTTACAATGACCTTAGCCATTGTTGAATTTTAGAACACGAGACTACTATGAATTTTGGCACGGAAGATGTAGCAGTGTGCCTTGACTAGTGTATCAGTCATGCCGGGGGAAGCCTGGCCATGGTGATGTCCAAACTAGGAAAACCAGACCAAATTGTGAATTGACTTATTTAAAGTATTTTAATTAAACATTATTTTATATATTGATTTTTAGACGGTCCGGTTTGTCCAGTTCAGCCCGAACTGGGCCCGAACCAAATTTAAGCTCATATAGGCATGAGATGGGACCAAGGTGGCCATGTAGACATATTTTATGTACGTAGAAATATTTCCTAAATTATTTTAGAATTTTATGTACAATTTTTAATTATTTAATTATGTGTACAATTATTGGTATTTTTATTATTAAATAATATTTTATAAGATTGTACATGTTCCTGGACCCGGATAAGGGTGTCTGGTACAGTTCACCCATTGGAGCTATTTTTATTAATTTATTATTATTAAATTTATTTTGTAGATTTATTAAACATGTTAATACTATTAAGATATTATTATTACTTTGAGTGGATTTATTGTGAATTGAATTTATATGTACATGTAGATATGTTTAAATATATATATTCAATATTGGGATAGATAATATTTAAATTGTTATTGGATTTTTATAGACTATGGTGTATATATATGGATATATGCATATACATGTATATATATATATATATATATATATATATATATATATATATATATATATATATATATATATATATATATATATATATATATATATATATATATATGAAAGATTGAAAAGAATTGAAAAGATTTTCAAAAAAAAAAAACATATAGTGGTCGGCCCCACAAAGGGGGAACCGGCCACTAATTAGTTGAAGGCAGCAGCAGGCGCCCAAGTAAAGGGGCCGCTCACCCCATCCTGAGAACATATATATATATATATATATATATATATATATATATATATATATATATATATATATATATATATATACTCTCCTCCGACCAGGACTTCAGCAAAGTGTGGGCGAAAGGCTCGACCAAAATTGACACTCAGTTTGTCAAAATTATAAAATGGTCTCCGAACTTCAACCCCAAAATTGATTCGACCATCATCACCTCCTGGATCACACTCCCCAATCTCCCCCTAGTGTGCTTTCCTGCAGCAGCCCTCAAGAGGATCGCCAGCTCTTTCGGAGTCCTTGTGGCCATCGCCGAAGAAACGAAAAACCTCTCTAAATGCAACTACGCAAAGATTTGCGTCGAGCTGGACCTCGCAAATGAACCACACAAATCGATCGAGATAGAACTCGGAGATCAGTCATTCAGCCAAGCGCTGGTTTACGACAACAGCATAATTTTCTGTCAACACTGCCAGATGTGCGGCCACTCTCTACAACACTGCTTCCGTGCACACCCTGAACTCAAGAAACCTGTTCCCAGGAAACCGTGCGAGACAGGCGCGGCACCGCCATCCCGCCCCACTTTGTAGATCCTGCCCCACAACCTCTCATCTCCCGCTTGAAGTTCCCCCACCCAAACCGCCTCTGTCTCCGCACCACCCCCTTCTCTCGCCATCATCCTCCATAATTCCTCCGGTGCTCTAGAATCGGATCCAGCTGATGGCGCTTCTGAAACGTCGGTATCCGTTCGCCCCTAACCCCCAATCCCCTTCACTCGCCATCACTCTTCATAATTCCTTCGGAGCCCTAGACTCTGACCCGGCTGATTGCTCCCCGGAGACGCCTACCTCCGGTGGCCTCCCTAACCTTACACCCTTCCCCCTTAACGGCCTCGCCATCGTGCCCCTCCAAATCTCCACCATCACCCCAATCTCCTTCGCCTCCCCCCCCAAGCATCCTCCTCTGAACCTGTGATTTCCTGTATTCTGTCTTCGGCCGGTCCCAGATCGCTCTTCCTCAGTGAGGAAGCTGGGGCGAAGTCCTCTGCTGATCCTCCTACCCCCCTCTGCTCGGCCATCTTGCCTCCTCGCCAGTCCTTCCCCCTCACCGGCAGATTTTGGCAGGCTCAGAATGCGGGTTTCCTTGATCGCGACAATCCTCTCTGCGCTCTGGCGGAGTGTGAAGACTCTGGCACTTCCCCCTCGGCTGCTGCAGCCTTTAACTCGAGCTCGGATAGGGATTTTGACGCGGTCAGCACCAACCCCAAACACAATTCTCTAAAAAATAAGAAGAAATCTAAGAAACAAAGACAGCGTACGGCGATGACCACGAGATCCGCCGCAAAGCTGCAAAACACCCCTACCTCCCCCCTTAATGCCTAACATTCTTTCTTGTAACGTTCGTGGCATAGGAAATAAACAGACTCTGAATCGGATCATCAGCCTCACCAAATCCAATCAAATTGATCTACTTGTCATTATTGAACCCAAAATCCCCCACAAAAGAATGAAAGAAATCCAACTCAAGCTGGGATTCCCTTCCGCGATCTCTGGATGTCATGACATTTGGATCTTCTTCGTCGCTGAGTTCCGCTTCGGCATTATGAACGACTCCCCCTAGGCCCTCTCCTATTGGATCGAGCATCCCGCCTTTAAGTCCCGCGTCCTTCTTTCGGCCATCCACGGCAGCTGCCTCATCCCGGAGCGTAGACTTCTTTGGGAATTGCTGTCGGGGACCTCCCTTCCCCACGACGACATGCCGTGGCTTTGCATCGGGGATTTTAACACGGTTTCATGCAGAGAGGAAAAATCCGGTGGTCAGGACCCTCCTCATTCGGCCATGGAAGACTTCAACAACTTCGCTTAACCGCGCACATTTCCGATATCCCCTTCCACGGCAACCAGTTCACTTGGAGCAACATGCAAGAAGGACCACGTAGGCAGTTCTCCCGCCTTGATCGCACCATGGTCAATGACTGTTGGTCGGATTTGGGAGTGATCAGTAATCTTTTGCACCTGAACTCCACTGAATCAGACCATTCCCCCTTCTTCTCGAGATCAACAAGACTCATAACCACATCAAAAAACCCTTCCGCTTCCTCGACTTCTGGCGCCACCACCCACAGTTCAAGCACATCGTGGAAGAGGCTTGGACTTCAGTCAATCATCCGGATCCTCTGGTCAGAATAGCTACCAAACTCAAAGCTACGAGAAAAGCCCTTACGGCCTGGAGCAAAATTGCGTTCGGGGACATTTTTCAAGCCATTAAGGATGCTGAAGATGATGTCACCCGTGCGGAGATAGATTTTGCTGTCGTCACTTCCCAGGAGAATCGCGCTTCTCTCAACCTCGCCAAGGCCATCCTTAAATCTAGAATCAAGGTTGAGACAGAATTCTGGAGACAAAAGGCTAGATTAACCTAGGACATAGAAGGGGACAAGAACTCTGGCTTCTTTCACAAATGCGTCAAAGGCCGAAGAAGCTCTCTTAAGATCCATCGTATCGGCGACGGAAATGGTCAAATTCTGGACGATCAGGAGAACATTCAGATGGCAGCCACGAACTTCTTCTCTAACATGTTTACCAAAGAGGCAGTGGTTAAAGACGACAGATTCCTGTCCGAGATCCCCTCCCTGATTTGCGACAGGGATAACGAGACCCTCTGTGCCCCCTCTCTGTCGACGAGGTTAAGACCGCTGTGTGGTCCATTAATGCCAACAGCGCTCCGGGTCCGGACGGGTTCAACGGGGTGTTTTTCCGAACTTGCTGGGACATCATTCAGTCCGACCTCTGGGATGCTACAATCGCATTTTTTCAAGGAGCCACATACCCGAAATCTATATCTTCCGCCCACATCATCCTCATACCCAAGAAAGATAACCCGGAGACCTTTAAAGACTTCAGATCGATCAGTCTCTGCACTTTCACCAACAAAATTATTTCTAAAATTATTGCCTCCAGAATGTCGGACCTCCTCCCCAGAATCATCTCCGAAGAGCAAAGCGGTTTCGTCAAAGGTCGTAATATCACCGACAATATCCTCCTAGCACAAGAAATGATCACTTGCATGAAATTCTCGTCCAGAGGAGAAAACGTCGCCATCAAACTGGACATGGAAAAAGCTTACGACCGTCTTGACTGGCAGTTCATGATCTGGGTGTTCAGAGCCTTTGGCTTTTCGGAACCTGTTATCAACATCATCTTTAGATCCATCAACAACTCCTGGTTTTCCACTGTCATCAACGGCCAAGCTCAGGGCTTCTTCAAAGCTACTCGCGGAGTCAGACAGGGAGATCCCCTCTCCTCTACCATTTTCATCATCACGGCTGAAGCCCTGAGCATAAATCTCAAAATCATGCCGCGATACCCCGGATTCCAGCACTTTCACACAACGACGGGTTGCCCTCTCATAACTCATCTTGCGTACGCGGACGACATCCTCATTTTCTCAGCTGGTGTGATTGGAGCCATTGAGGTGGTTATTAGAACTCTTGCTAACTACACTAGATGCTCTGGCCAGAAAATTAACAACAGCAAGAGCGTGATCTATACCCATCACAAAGCCGATAGAACTCACTCGGCTGTGCTGTCCACCATGACCTCCTTCTCCACAGCTTACCCCCCTTCCTTTACTTAGGCTATCCGCTGGTGTACGGCAGAACGAACTCTGGCATTTTCGACCTCATGGTGAGCAAGATTCGCCAGAAAATCGCGGGCTGGCACAACGCAACCCTTTCCCCCGAGGGAAAATTAATTCACATAAAGCACGTCCTATCCTCCATCCCCATATACACCCTTGCGGTGTGCTCGCCCCCCATCAAAGTGCTCCATGCTATTGAATCCATCCTCACCAATTTCTTTTGGGGTCATCTCGAGGGAAAGAACAAGCCCCACTGGGCCAGTTGGGCTACCATGGCCAAACCCACTGAAGAGGGTGGTCTGGGATTCTGCAGGCTTGCCCACATGGTCGACGCCCTCTCGACTAAATTGTGGTAGAAACTTTGCTCCGAAAACTCGATCTGGACCAGGTTCATGAGAGCGAGATACTCCAGATTCTGTCACTTGACTATAGCGTCTGCTAACAACAGATCCTCTGCGTCGTGGCGACGCATCATCCGGGGCCAAAACCTTGCGGAACCGCACTTGCATTTGACATTGGGCAATGGTCACTCGCAGGCATGCAAGAAACGCTGGTTGGGGGACGACATCCTCAGGCCCAACGATATTACTCCGACGCAGTACGAGATCCGTGATTTATGGGATAGGGACGCGGCTGGATGGAATTGGGATAGAGTTCGTGATTGGCTTGGCCCGGCGGCTATGGCGAGCCTGGCCGCTTCTCACCTGTCAATCAATGACGCCCATGACGTCCTCCGATGGTCCCCCAACCCTAGTGCCCTCTTCACCCTCGCTTCGGCCAGAGCCATCACCAGAAACATCCAGGTTACGACCTCCCCTTCCGCCAAGTTTTGGCACGCATGTATTCCAGCAAAATGGTCCATCCTCCTCTGGCGAGCCGTGCGTCGAAAAATCCCTACGGACGACGCCGTCAAATCCTTCGGCTTTAGTCTGGCGTCCAGATGCCACTGCTGTGTAGATCACCGAACAGAATCCGCAGATCACATCCTTCGTTCTAGCGAATCTGCCTCCCACATTTGGAAGCAACTTCAATACAGGTGTAAAATGGTCCCCACAACCGGGGGCATCAACGATCTGTTGGCCAGCTGGAACACGTCTCACGGACATCAGATCGTCGTTGCCGCCGCTTTTTGGGTCTCACTACAAGAAAATGCAAATTCTGCGACATATGGAATATGTAGCCAAAAGCTATATTTGTGTCGCCAAAGAGTTTCAGCGACATATCTCGTTATGTCGCACGTATGTCGCGATAGCCTTGTCTGGGAAAGTATATGGCGACATGAACACGCCATGTCGCAGAAAGATACCCACTTTTGGCGACATCACCCATATTTTAAAAAAATAAGTTTCGGCGACGTGTCATTTATGTCGCAGAATGTTAGTATGTTTGGCTTCATGACACATGTCGGGAAAATATAATTTTTTGAATGTATAGTATATGATTTTCTGCTACACAATTTGTGTGATGTCGCTAAAGCTATTTTATACTATTTATGTTAATTTATTGTTAGAAATAATATTTTTTTTTGTTTTTGCACATATTTTCCAACATAGATATGCAAAAACCTTATCTCGAAATTAAATTATAAAACTAAAATTCATATTAAAAGAACTTAAGAACAAAGAGCAACAAGTTGTACCCACAACATGATATCCAATATAATATCTTAAAACAGTTTTCTCATAAAATAATCCATTAATGCAAATATCTTAACAACTTCAAGTAATTCATTCAACAAGACATGTAACGCATTCCACAAACGTATTGTATTCCAGCTTAGATAACTACAATGTAGACAAAAATACATTAATTTACTATCTTCCCAAAAAATTTGTCCGAGTCTCTTCCAAAAAAATCGACTTGTTGTCCATGTTATCCTGCAAACAAAAATTAAAGAAAACAAAATTGTAAGTAAAACAAAATATATACTAAAAGAATGAAATTTTATCTCTATACTCATTACTATTCAAATATTTGTTCTTGACTCTATATTGTAATAACTGAAATGAAACACAAGAACATCAAGCTCTATCAATTTTTGATAGACTTCCGTGTTTCTCCATACACTTAGGATCCAACCAGTCATCTTTCTTCTTACTCCAATGAGATTCCTTAAAAAAAATCTACAAAGTGAGGCATCTCCGCCTAATTTCATAGATATGGATAAGTAAATGAAATATATATAATAGAAATTAAACTAGAAATTGTAAAAAAAAAAGGTGTCAACCTTCATGGACATTGTTGCTATGAATATGAAAAATAGAACTTTTAGTATGTGTAAGACCTAGTTAAAGCTTCCTAGAAAGTTAGTTGTCCTCCAGTAACTGGCACTGCATAAATTCCCTAAAAATTCATTTTCCAACATAAAGATAGGTGACCCAGAAATCAAATAGCCAGTTCTGGATATTCATAAGTGAGAAAATATGTATGTGCACTGATTCTTCCTTTTCTATGTTATATGCTTGTTTATCATACATTGCCATGTTGTTGCCATATATGTCTATATATTACACCATACTTGTCTATATCAGTATTCTATAAGGGTGCCACGTATAATATTTCAAATAATGTAAAATATATTGAATCCCTGTAGATGAATATCACCAGATGGTAACATGACCACATCAATTCACAGTGAAGGTCCTGGTTCCTGGATGAGTGGAACAATCCAACCAAGTAACTTCTAGGTCTTGCCTCTAACATTTGATTGTTCACACTATTAACATTTGATTGTTCACACTATTGACAGCAGTACACAACTCAATGTACTACCTAACCCCTTCTTATGGTATCACAGCAGTACAAAATGCTCTCTGTCTTAGTAAGTTGTAGTAGAATGGAGAACAGAGCTAATGAAAATGTTTCAGTTGCAAAAATCCTAAAAGCAATAGTCATGTTTTGTTTATGTAATCGTAATAACAAAATAATAAAAAAAATCATTATATTTATTGGCGAAACATGTTAATAAGCAATAGCCTAGTTAACCCTACACTTACATTGTCTCTCTTTAGGATTTCATATATATGTGTGTGAGAAATAGCAATAGCCTACTTATTCTAAGCCTTAGGTTTCAAATCCTGGTCAAAACAATTATTTGTTGATGTTCAATAAATATGCATAATGCAAACTTTATGGGTTAGATTTTAAAGAAAAGAAAGCCATCTAATGCCAACCCTTTACCAAATAATTGAGAATGACGGTTAGCATCAAGTCTATAATTCTTTCTGTCAGAGGTCTCTAAATTTTCCTATTTTAACACATTCATTCATGTCAGTGGACACATTATATGGACGGTGAACATCAGTGAGCCTCAAGTAAAGTTATATCAAGTAAAGTTATATGTTTGCATCTACATCAGCCTCACATGTAAAAGAACACATTTATGCCACTTGTGCATACAATGAGAACAAAAAAGACCAGATAACAATTCTTCAGTTTTGAAACCATCATTGCCATAAAGCATTTTTACTTGAGTACGTAAATATTATTTTTAAATAAATTTTTTGGTTTAGCAATAACTTATAGAATAAATACTATCAGAAATGTTACTGTGAAACTACGTAAATATTCTTGAGAAAATTATTCAGGTATGTGGAAGTAGCTTTCCTACAAGAGCTAACCTTGAAACCACGTGTCAAGAGCCTCAGGATCTTGGTAAATTTCAACTGATTTCCTATATTTCCGACGAGCGCTTCTTCTGCACTTCCAGCGACAAGGTACTCTTCCTTGCAATCTTTTACAATAACGTACCATACAGGAATTTGATGAGCCCACCTTACTTGTCTACTTATACACAAATCCTTTATATTCGTCAACCAGTGTATATATGTTTATAGGCAACAAAAAAAAAGTTGACTGTATTAAAAATAATAATACTTTATGAATTTGAAAATAAATACGTACATGATGCATTCAATAGTACCGAAGAAAAAATGCTAAGTAATGATGCCAAAAATACGCCAAAATGATGCATGAAATAACCAAGTTAAATAGTTATGTTACTAAAAGAAAAAATCAATGGGAAACAAGTCTTATTCAACTGAATATTGGAGCATGTTTCCTCCCTATATTAACTAGGCACTCATTATATTCAATTGATGATACCTTTTCAAACCGTTCAGGAAGAATGACAAGTTGTCCCTTTTCAACTGCATGGAGGGCCTTAATTCTAAACCCCACTCCAAAATAATCGTGTCGGGTTATCAATTACCATTGACAACCCTAATTGCATATTTTGTATTAGAGTTCTCTCCGACAAGAGTCAAATGGTCCATCCATATGCCACAGCTAGGCACACAGAATTTTAGATAGGTTTAAATTTCTACTCACGCTTTACAAGTCTAATCATCTTATAAATTTATCACAAACATCCTGAACTCAGTTGATTACCTTTACTATTCTAGGGCTGACTCTCAATCGATCTCATCTACATTGGCACGAATGAAGAATGTTTCGGACATTGTTTGGAGGGGTATCACATATTCAAGAATGGTCGAGATTCTATTATGATGTAAAGATGTTACAGTATTGATTTTAACACCGTTTGGAAGGGTATCACATATTCCCCTTTAAACTAGTCTTAGAAATAATATTTTGTAATATGCATTTCCTTCATTGGCAAGAGATTTGTAGCATTTGAATGCCTTTCTCGAGATTGGATAAATATCTACTTTTTATAACTGACTTACTGGAAGCAAAAGAAGTATTGAACTTCAGGTTCCAAAAATTACAAATATGCTAATAGAAATCTGTACACTTATTTTAATATAAAGTCCTAGGTGAAGAAAATTGGAAATCAAGCACCATATATTGATACCAGTATTGATTTCAACACTTATTTTACATACACATGCAAAATGAAGACTTCAACAATGCGCTAGCATTAAGATGATTATGCATATTTTAATATAAGCAATCACAAAAAATACCCAATATCCTCATAAGAGGCAAGCAAAGGTACTGAGCTGTTGGAAACATGGGTATGACTAAGATGGAATCAGGTGCCAATAAAGGCTCAAGGCAATGACGTTCCCAAAACTGAGGGTCATCGTGTGGAAGCCACCTACAGAATAAAACATGCAAAATAATGAATTAGATGATGAATCTTTACTCCACAATGCTCAAACCGTATCATTGGCATTCTAAAATACACTTAGACACCCCTAAAATAAACATGCAAAATCATGACAGATTAGAAGATGAATCTTTAGGCCACTTACATAATAGAACATGCAAAATCATGACAACACTCTAAAATACACTTAGACATCCCAAAATAAAGTTCACATCCTTATTGTGTCTTATCATATCTTGTACGTGCAACATAGGACTCCATAGTACCTATTTGAAAATGTTTGTATCTCATAACCGTATCGCATCCTTACCCATGTTTGTATTTGTCCAATAGGGCAATACCATCTAGTTTGATAAACATACCATTTAATATTGCTTATATTCATACTTTCTACTTTATTATCAACATAGGGCAATGTCATAGCTTGGTACTGTTCGCACAGCTTGATAGCAAGTTTACGCCTTTCTTCCTTATTGTACTCAAGTGAGCCTAGTACCCCACCAGGGTTGGTTGGCATAAATGCAATCAATGCCACTAACGTTGTGCACTGGAAGAGGAGATCACATTAGCCATTTCTCATCTCTCTGTATCATCCTCAACTCATAATGCAGAAAACAGAATAAACGAAATAAGGGTCCAATCTCATATGGCATTTAGTCCGAATAATTTTCATCGTGCATTCTCCACACCCGACTATTGTTGAAGATTCTTTAAACAGTAACAACAACATAATATTGAGAAAAACAATGTACCAATAACTCTAGAAGGTAAAACATCCAGTTGGCATACAATCTGATCATTTAGAAACCAAAATGAACTAACTACCCAGGAATATCTTATAGCTCAGAGAAGTGAGCAATCTTGAAATTTTCACATCACTAACCTTTTGGGGCCAAATAAGTCAATTTTTGTATTGTAGTTGTAGGAGGATCCTGGTTCAAATCCAAGGGGTTCAAACACACACTTGCACGGCGACAGACAACAAAATAGAGAAGTCTATCGGTGATATGTTAGATATCAAAAATATTTAATAAAATAACACGAGATACGATAGATAAAATGTTAGATTGAGAAAATACATAAGATGCCTGGAAAGACGATACGATAGACCTTACTTCAGAAATTGAATAAGATAAAATAATACAATGGACACTCTACTTAGAAAGACCTTAGAATATCCATCTAATAATGTTGGTGTGTAGCAGTTAAACTATACCAATATACCCCAAGTAGTACCAAATCCCTTGCAGACAAGTTTGTGCTTGTCTGCTGACATTCTAGAACACAAGGATAAACATTGACACACCAAAAAATTAACAGCCTAGTATACCTGATTACATATCTGCTGGTTTCTTTGCGAGTTTAGTACCTTATATAATCATCAGAAAACTATTTGCATATAATATTCAAAGAATTTGTCATATGTTTTTGACACTAATATGATAGTCAACATCAAAGTCAGTCGTGTCTTCTTCGTCGCCCTAGCCATGTAACTGAACAAATACTACAATAAAATTACTTTTGCTTGTGCCTTCTCTGAGAAGCATTGTTAGCCACCCCTGTTTGTAAAGAAAAAGTTGTGATATTTACCAATGCTTACTCGCATCCCTCCAAATCAGTTATCACTTATGCGCACTATACAGCTTAATGCACTTAATTAATTTGTCTATTCTTCGCATGACAATGTTAACTTGTACCGGTGTTGGCAGAAAGTGTTTGGGGAAAATTAACCATGAGATGATACAATCTTGTGGAACTGCAATAATATGTGATGGTTGGTTCGATTGGGCTCTGAACACAACTTATTAGATCGCATTGAAATACATACGTTTATGATCTCAACTAAAGTGTTGACGTACTGCTTGCTTTTGTTTGCATTTCCATTGAGACAATGAAATCTACTGAAGAATCAGCTTTCTAGAGCTATTGGATTTCTTTTATTTCTCTTCCTTGAGAATTTTTTTTCAGGTTATCTTTCGCAACATGGAAAATCAGCTTTCTAGAGCTTTTTGAATCCTCAGGTTGGTACTATAGTACATGTGCAATTTATGTTTGAAAGTGAGTCGAGGAAAAGCCAATAACTGGTCACCTTCAGAAATGTTTTCCAATCTCATAGAACATAATGGTGAAAAAAGTTGAATGTTTGTGAACCAGTTGGTATGGATTGCAGTACTGTGAGCAAAGTTTGGTGGTGGTAGGCTCATCCAGCCCTAGTCAATAATGTTCTAGTTCCACGTTCCATGCAACACAGATGGTCAAAGTAGATAAGGAAAAGTTGTACAATCTATGGCACTGTTTAATCTTGACCTCTATAAAAGCAACAGAAAAATGAATGCTCTAGTGGTTGTTCTATAATAAAAGAGAAAATAATTTACCCATATACCGCAACAGACAAATGGATGCTCTAGTGGTTGTTGATGCAATATGCATTCCCATCTCAACCTAGATGGATAGTACTATTCAATATGCATTAATCTGTTCATATTCTAAATCAAATGTCTTCTTAATAATTTTACAGGCCTTTGATACTAAATAATTTTGCATGCCTTTGATAAATATCTTATATAAATAGGTGTAAGAGATCTTATTGAAATTCCTATGTAGCTAGTTCTTGCCTTTTCCATGCATTTCGTCCATGAAGCTTAATTCTTGCTGACTCCACCTGAACTATGACCAATTTGATATAGAATTGTAACCAGACATTAAAAAAATCAAGAAACCCAAAAATGGAGGTTATATGAAATGTAAACCTAACAATTATATTATGTATCTTTTTTGTATCAAAGATGGAGCCTAAATGTCAGCTATCCCACATTAGACCATAACCACCACAATAATAAAGTCCATCTATTATTTTTTTGAGCTTTCATTCCCCCAAAAATTGAAAATCAAAGCATATTTCCTGATCAATTTAAGGAGGAATTGGTCCAATGAAAGGTGTGAAAATCAATTACAAAAAGTTGGAATGAGTGGAAATAAAAAAATTATTTAGGATAAACTCTTGCATTTCCTGTTCGACTTCCTACCAAAGAATGAGGATGTGAAAACCTGAGTTTTAGGGATCCAGGGGTGAGAAGGTGACAATCGTGCCAGTAGGAAAGAGAAAATGCTTCCACATACAATGATGGTAGTCATGGATGTCATTTACATACATGACTGTGAACTCGACGACGTTGCAACTTAACTCATCAAATAGTTGTAGTATATATCAAATTTTCTCATCAATTTACCAACTAAACTATGACCAATCTTGCTTGAGATTTAAAATCGATGGTGGAGAGTTTGTTTCACTACCATCAATTCATCAACAATGATTGGGAAGGGGCAAGTTCTCACCAAACAAAAATCAGCCACTCATGCTCGGGTAGAGAAAGACGAGGGTCTCCTCCGTCCGTGCTCGGGTACAGGAAGACGAGGGTCTCCTCCATCGTTGCTCAGGTCAAGGAGGAGGATGAGGAGTCTAACAGTCATCGGTGCACGCAGCGAGGCGGATCCTAATAGCGGCGGGGCAATCAAAACTCATAATTTTGAAGATTTTTGGAGAGAAGAACGAAAAAAAATCACAGAGATTTGTTTTAGAGATCTATTCTATGGGAAAAAAAGAAACATTTCGGGTGACTTTCCATCTGGAACGTTTTGCATCAATCATGGGAGGAAAGCATGGCATTTGAACACAAATTAAAACCCATCTTAATGGTTCCAAAAAAAATAATTTTTTAAATTTTAGGAAAAATAATTTTAGAAACATTTAATTATTTTGAAAGGGAAATAATGTGTTTCAACACCTAGAAACATTTATATACCATTCCAAAGCCCATATTTTAAATGTTTCAAAATGTCTCTTTTGGTGTAGTGTCCATAAATGATGAAATAGTATATAAAAATCAAAACTATATTTCAAAAGCGTGGCCTAACTTTTTATGAGAAATATCTAATGAACTTATTCTAAGAAATGTTTCCTTAAATTCCCTCATGGTTGAGCTATAACAGTTAGAAGAAATAAAGGCAAAAACAACAAGATGATCATTTACTTGCCATGTAGCTATCTTCTTTACTGAACACTACTTAGGCATCTAAGTAAACAATTAGTTCAGTCCCTTTTCTAGTTTGTGTGCATAAGAAAATTCGTGGCAATTAATCCTCGTATAGGGGCCATAGTATCCAGATACAAGTACTACACTTAGAAAAATTTATCGCTAAGACATAAAGATGGAATTTCATCCTTTTACTAATTGTCTCTACATGTGCTACATCTATACGATAGATGTCTTTGTAGTCGCCTTCAATTGTTTGTTTGGAATAGTTCAGACTTGAATGATTACACCACAAGTGATGTAGAGCTATACTTAAATGGAAGGATGTGTATTTAAAGTAAATAAAGCTAATTAAAAGGTAAAAGGATGACTCTTAAATGCTCTATTGTTGTCGATACATGACACCTCTCCGAGAAAAGGTCCCCAAACTACATTATACATAAACAATCAAATTCTTGCTTTCTGATAGAAATTTGGTTGAATTAATTCTTCTTAGAATAACACAATTATTAAAACTAACCATAACATCTTTAGCCGATATCCAACTATTTCCACATGCAATTCCTATATCAAAAATATACACTATACAATAAATAATGAAACTTAAAATCAAGAATATTCTACCTCAAAATTTGAGTTTCAATTCTCGGCCTTGCCGATCGCCAACCCGAGAGTCGTGGTTACGATGGCTGGAACTGGTGTCCTTCTCCTCGCCGCCGCAAGAAGCGTCGCGTTCGGTAGCCCTATGGGTGCCGACGGAGATGAGGGCTTGTCTACAGTGCGGGTGGAGGTTGATGTAGGGTTTCGAAGGGTGGGAGAAGGGTTAGGGTTTCTAGGGTTAGGGTTTGGAGAGGTGGGTTGGGATCTACGGTTATGAAGAAGATGAGAAGGAGGAGGAGGGAGGCAGAGAGAGAAAGAGAGAGAGAGAGAGTACATGGGATTTGATAGAGGGGGGAAATTTGCTGTTGACGATTGCGCGAGAGAGAGAACCCAAATCTCTCTTTTGGGTCATAAGGGAGAGAAAAAACCATAAATATATATTTTTCATATTAAATTAATTATGGTGTCATTTGCGACACAACACGTGTCGTTAAATATATGGTGGCGTTCTGCGACACGCAAGCACATGTCGCCAAATATACGGTGTCATTCTGCGACACATGGCCACATGTCGCCAAATGTATGGCATCATTCTGCGACATGTTGATGTTGCCATATGTAGAGAATTTTTGGCGGGATTGCTATTTGGTTTCCCTCTAGTAAACTTTGAGAGGATTTCGCAACATACTAAAACTCATGTCGCCAAAACATGTAAAAATTAGCTTTTGGAGACATAAAAGACCTTATGTCGCTAAAACATGTTGCTAAAAATGCAATTTCTTGTAGTGTCTTATGGAAAAACAGAAACAAATACAGATTCGAGGGCCGTCAGTTCCTGCCTCCTGTATTGTACAGAGAAGTTGTGCGACAAATCTTCAAAGAAAGAGGCTTTGCACTCACACATCGAACCCAGTTTTGGGCCGCCCTGGACTGACCTGATCGTCGCGTGTAATATGCTGCCTCTTTGTCTTGTTAGACCGAGGGGCCGGGGCGACTTTTCCTTGGGGGCTAGGTTTGGCCGCCTATCCTTCTGATGCTCGGTCCAGCGACCGTTTTATGGGCAACACTTCGAGTTTCTTTCTTTGTTTTGGGCCGTGCGTAACGCGCGGCGTGCTTTCTTGTATAGGCTTCGGCATTTTGCGCCTGTCAATCAATATAGTTCTCGTTCCATAAATATATATATATATATATATATATATATATATATATATATATATATAAGTTAAAAAACAAAAGAAAAGATACTGGTGGGGCCGACCACCCCCACCATAAAGCAAAGGAAATAGCAGCAGCACCTACAAACATGCGCGCCCATGCATAATAATAAGCAAGCAGCAACATGGTATATGGTTGGCCGACCCTCCCTCCAACACATATATATAACTATAAGTTATACATATATATAATATATATATATAATATATATATATATATATATATATATATATATATATATATATATATATATATATATATATTTTTATATATATATATATATTATATATATATATATATATAATATATATATATATATATATATATATATATTATATATATATTTTATATATATATATATATATATATATATATATATATATATATATATATATTTATATTTATATATATATATATATATATATATATATATATATAAAATATATATATATAAAATATATATATATAAAATATATATATATATATATATATATATAAAATATATATATATATATATATATATATATATATATATATATATATATATATTATATATATATATGAGTTTGGAAAACCCTAAAAACCAATCCTCTCTTCCACCTTCCTTCTCCTCTCTCCTCCGCTCACCCTCTTCCCGACGAGCACCTCCGCGCCCCAGCCACAGCAGCCCCGCTTCACGGTCGCCACGGCAACACCACCACCAACAACAACGGCGACAACAACGACCGTTTTGATCAACGAGGTATCCAACTTCCCCGTTCGATTACTCTCTCGATTCTAATTCGTTTTTAATTCCGTAAATTGATGTAGAAAGCCCACATGACCCTCTATCATCCCCTTCAAATAGATTTATTTATTCTGCAATAAATTCCAGATTTAATTAGATTAAAAATCACGAAAAATTAGTTTTCAAAAACATTAAAAACCCCGTACGAGGTACGTCCCGACAAATCGGGCGACCCCGTCATGAACCAAAAATACCGAAAGGTCCGTATCTAATTTGTGGACGTGCGAGAATTGATGGGATTCAAATTGGTTGCGCGTGCGCAACGAAATTGGTCCGTATCCGTCGATTTTTGCGTATCGGGCTTTTTCGGATTTTCCCAATTATTTTGTGCACACTCATCAAATCGTGACGAAACTTGCGCCATTGGACTCAAAATATTTTTCTGGTTCTGTGAGCCAAGTTTGGTCCGATTCTGAGACCGTTGATCGGGACACTATTTTGGCGGGCCCACAATCCCACTCAACGGGCGATTTTGTGCACAGCCCACAGGAATCCAAAATTGGACATACCGTTGGGTTCATCTCATCAAAACAAATATGTAGACATGTAGTTTGATGAATTCAGAGATCGTAGGTTCTGGCGCACATTTCGCTGCAAAGCGTGTCCAACGGCGGACAACGTTTTGACCCAAAATTACGATTTTGCCCCTGTTCCAGAATTTGACTTTTGGACAGGCATTTTCTAGGCATATCTTTTATTCCAAACTCATTCGTGATATTTGTTTCACCATCTGGAGCTTCTTGTGGATTTGACTTTCGTGTTGACGATTCTGATTGTTGGATTTTGCTGCTTCTCGTACCACCCACAGGCAAGATATCTTGCCTTATTTACTGTTGTAATTATATGCACCTTTATTTATTTATTTACTGCATATTTATTATCTGTTCTTAGTTGGATCCATTACTTGCTATTTTTAGTTCACTTTATTTTGCTTTCAGTTATTTTTCCTTCTTGCTTTTTGTTGCATATAGACCTAGTCTTAGCGAACTACCTTCTGTTGGTGACATTGGAAGGGAGAAGACAGTTAAATGTATGGGCTACCCCAAATCCAAAAGCCGTATAGTAACTGCGTACTACGGTAGTCGAGTCGCGAGGGTCACTAGCCTCGAGCTATATGGACTGATGGGTCACGTGGGCCGCTAGCCTCGAGTTATGCCGGCTGATAGTATTGGTATTAACGTGTGCGTGTTGAAAGTTATTATATTGTCCTGGGGAAGTCAGCCTTCACCTGCCCATACATCGAGATGTCTTCTAAATTGCCTACTAGAAAGGTTAGGAGACCTTAGCAAATTTTATGTTCCAAATCATGGCATGGAAAATGTCGCATCATAGAATAGTAAGTTACTCCTTGTCCTTGTTTGGTTGTAGGGGTAGTCTATTGTTTCGATGATGGGATATTGAGCCGTGTTATGGTTTGGACGCTTTTACTTTATCTTTATTTTATGGTGCATTTATATTCAGTTCATATGGCATGTTCTTCCTGTATCTTGTTATGTCCCTCTGCGGACCTGGTTATCTCTCCAGGTGTGTGTGCTTCTGTGATATTGCAGGTGTTCTAGTCGAGGTCATGATCTTCTCCATCATTCGAAGATGATTGCACTTGGCAAGTCTTGTTATTCCATCTATTCCTTCTTGTACTTTTTATTTGAGATAGTTGGTAGTGGACTTTGTCTCCACCCAACGTATTATACAAAGACTTATTACAGTTGATTATATCTTTTATTCTTCATTTGTGGATGAGATTAGATTACTCTTGGTTTACTGTATTTACAGCTTATGTATTCATACGAGGGTTCCATATATTGGAGTATACTTCGTATGTATGCAGCTGGCATGGATACGTACTTAGTCCTAAGTATTTTGGGACTGGAGCGTTACACCCCCTGAGCAGTAATCATCTCGACTGTAGTACAAACCAACTGGTGTCCCTCATCGATCCCCTGACGAAAATCTGTAGTCTGCCTCGTCTGTTGCTGCTGGTGGGACTCCAGAATCTTCTCCACGAAGGAGAAGAGATGTGCAGCATCTACCATCCCCGCAGGCGGAGGCTGTTGCGGTGGAAGGATCTCTGGAATCATAATGCTCGGCCTCTTGACTGGTGGAGGTGCTCCTCCAAAAGCTGCAGAAAACACCGACTCTGGAGGGCTGTACTGGCCCTGTGGCACCGGAAGCTGGCTGCTGTTGAGGTCGAGATGTACTAGACCCCTCTCCAGTGTCTTCCAGTCCAGGGCGATACGATCTCGTCTCAACCATCCTGGAGACACAGATCAAACAAGAAACAATTACTGAGAATGAGTCGAATATCAAAGGAGGACAGTTTAAAATTCCAAGGAAGACAATAAGCAGCAAAATAGATATACGGAATCTAATACAGAGTTTTTCTAGTGTGATTGAGTACCTTCAAAAATATACTAATTCCTACTGCAGGCTGCAGCGATATTCTAGTTCGAATACCACCACATTTCTAACCTAGACCTGCATGGGCCACCACTAAAAATGTGTCACGACCCGCACCCTAAAGTAAGGGCACGAAATATGGGTACGTCCAGCCTACGCCGCAGTGTCGGCGGTAGAACGCTGTCCTAGGTCACAACATCTAACAGTTTAAGGTAATAACAGCTATACTCCCCGAATGGGGGTGACATAACAGAATATATCTCAATCACATCTAAGGTAGAACAGGATAAAGATAGAATGATATAAAGATGCAAGATCCAAGCCATAGGAAATACAAATAGAGAGAAAGCTAAGTGTCTAGATAATCTCCACTAACATCCAGAAATAATACAGATCCAATATATACAAATCAATCTCCAATACTATGAAATAAGATAAAGACATCTATGGAGCAACAGTCTCTACAGCTAAGGGATCCGACTGGAAGTCTGGATCGCAAGTGTCCTCTAAGGCTGTAACACCCAGTTTTCTGAAATTGGGGTATTTTGAAAATTTATTATTTTTATTATTTATTAATGGTATTTTAGTCATGATATGATCTTTGGTGATTTTTAGTTAATTAAAACCATTTTCTAAGTCATGACTTATGACTTTGTGACTTTACTGGTATAACCCTAGTGTAAACCCTAGAGATTTTATAACCTAGAGACTAACCATGATCATGTGAGCCTAGCCATAGGTTTAGAACATCAAATTAGGGCTTTTAGCCTAAAGGGTATTTTGGTAATTTTTTAGGATTTATTTGGAATTATTTGTATTTATGTGTTTTTATTATTGTCTAATCATTGATTAGTGTCATGTTAGTCCCTAACCTAGTTTAGCCTAATCTAGGGGTTAGCAACTAACCTAGAAGACTAATGTTAGATATTAGCTTTATGTATAAATATCTAGTTAGATAAATATCTAGATATTTTACTTTTTAGATATTTTAGAACCTAAATATCTAACCCCTTAGTCAAAGACTTAGGGGCTAAGTTTGCAAGGTGGTAGGACACTCTCCCCTACCCCCATGGCAGCCAAACACTACCCCCCCCCCCCCTTCCTATATAACCCCATCACACTCATTCATGATTATTTTACATGAATTAAAAACCTAGAAATTCCCATTCCCTCACAAAACCATAACTTGATCATTTTTGATCCAAATTGGGTCTAGTCTTTTGCATTAGACTCCCCTACACTAGAGGATGCTAAGGGAGGCTAGCTAGCAAGGTTGAAGATCAATTTGGCTATCTCAAGTGAAGAGGACACCCCCCCCCTCCCAAAACCTTGTTTTCATTGAGTTTTCACTTAATAGGTAAACACTCACAAAACCCATTAATATTGTGTTTTCTCTTCATAGTTGCATGCATCTAGGTACCATGGAACTGTATGTCAAGTTTGGTAGGAAATAGATCTGGTTTGGTGTCCGTATCGGACGCGTGTCAGTGTTCTAATTTCAGTGTTTGGTGAAATGCCACTTAGGAAAAAAGGTTGTTGTTTTGCAAAACAAAATACATATTTGGGTAGACCTAGACTTGTAGGTCACAACCCTAGTTGACTGAGCACGAAATCGTATTGTGTCTGTGTCCAAATTGGACACGAACACACTGTTAAACACCACACTGTGCACATGGCTAAACCCTACTGTTTGACATTTCGTGTCGTGTCCACACATGTCGTGGATACGATACAGGAACTTGGACACATGCCCTGACACCCCACCTATCCTAGGACACGACCACGACACCATAGGTTGCACACACGTGGCCCTAGACTGGCCGACACGCGCGCACGAGACTGTGCACGCTGTCCTACTACTCGACACTGATTGCGGACACGACACAACACGTGGTCACGTGCCATTTGGCACGAGGGTAGGGGCATCCTCTGACAACCTACCCACGAAGTTTCATGCGACCACGTGTCGTATCGGACACGAAATCACCTCTGCACTGGTCACTCACTGACACTATAAACAAGAACTCGAGGCTCTGATACGCCTCTCTTACTCGGACACGACACGACCCCTACTCGATTCAGGGTGCTGGACACTTAGAGTAACCCTAAGCGAATCTACCCACATGACCACGAGACACGTGGATGTGTGTGTCGTGTCCTACACTCACGCGAACACGTGCACGAGACAGTACACTTCACAGTGCACTGTACTTACCCAATTAGGGTTTTTGATACTTTGACACGCCGTGTCGTGTCGTGGTGGACTTCCAGTGACACACACGACACGTACACATGTGGGGACACACTTACCAACCACTGGATTCGAACCCTAGTTCGGTTTGGGTCATGAAAATGGGTTTACCCTGTTATCGAGTACACAGTCCACATTTTCCAGAATTTGGGATATTTTCAGTTTTTTAAATTCGAATTTCAAAACATATTTTGTTATGATTTATATATGTATATGTGTATTTTTAGTGTATGAATACGTAGTATATATGTATGTGTGTGTGTGGGTGAGTTTTTAGGATGTATACATGTATATGCATGTGTATATACATGTATGTGTATATGTAGGTGCGTGTGTGCACTGTGTGGAAATTGGGGGCTGTTTCCTGTTTCCAGGAAACTGGAACACACCCCCCCCCCTTTTATATATATATATATATATATATTATATATATATATATATATATATATATATATATATATATATATATATATAGAAAAAAAAAATATATATATATATATATATATTGTATTAGATTATACATAGTGTCATTATATATATATATATATATATATATATATATATATATATATATATATATATATATATATATATAGAAAAAAAAAATATATATATAGAAAAATAAAAAGTTATTTTATTAATAATATGATGATTGATATGTTAGAGGGAAATAAAATTTTTGAGAAAATAAAAATTTTGATTTTAATAATAGTAATTGATTAAATTGGGTTTCAAATAAAAAGTTATTTTATTAATAATATGATGATTGATATGTTAGAGGGAAATAAATTGGGGACAATTTTCAAATTTGAAAAGTTGTTACAACCAATTTATTTGTGGTCCCCTCACCTTGTTTTAAATAAATAATAAATATTATTTTGTTCTAACTGATTTTTTTTTACTGTAAATATAATTTTCTAAAAGGGCAGGGGTTTTTATGTAAGTTTCCTTGGGCGGAGGGACCTAGATTAGATTGATTTGGGCGGGAGGGGTTTTCTGCAAATGTGCGTTTGTTTCTTTAAAAAAAATCGAATCGCTGGAGAGAGAAAACTCATTCTCTCCAGTTTATTTTCTTTTCGAATCCGAGAGTTCTCGAGTCTTCTCCTTCCCCGATCGACCCCGCAGGCGACGACTTCGATGGCATCGGCGACGGCAAGCCCACCTTCCCGACGACAGCGTGACTTGCTCTTCCCTCCATCGGCGGTGACGGCCACGACGACGCCAACAACGGCGGTGACGGACACGACGACGGTGACGGCGGTGGTTTTCCGACTCGATGGCGAACCCTCTCAGCGGTGTTCGTTTCTCCGGCGATTGAAGGTGGAACCACTCCCAGTGGTGAGGTGTTTCTCGGCGGTGAGTTCTCTTCCCTCTTCTCTTGTTTCTCTTGCGGACATGTTTTGATCGGATCGATCGGATCGATCGATCGATCAATTTACAATTGTGGTTTTTCAATAGAACCTACTATGTTGGATCTGAGTTCTTATTTTCTTTGCACTGGAACTGCTCGAGGCAATGCTAAGGAAGAAATCGACATCATAGTTGGACGGGGAGATCGTGTCCGACACCTTGGGGGTTATCTGTACTTTGGATTGGATCGGTCTCTCTGGAATTGGTGGTTAGGTCGTGTCCAGTGGAGCCCTGTAGCCGTGCCCGACACTTGGAAACGTGTCATGTGGATTTCCTCGTTCAGGTATTGATGTTATTTTCTGTTAATTCTTGAAATCTTACTTCTCTTTGAGTCGGGTGTGTTGGCCAGGGTCAGTTGAGGCGTGGATAGTATTAGCCGTGTCCGAGTATGTGTTCATGACATTCGTATCAGAGTACAGGTGTGTGTTCAGTGTGCATGTCCAAGAAGTCGACTATGTCCATGCTCGGTTAGGTGCAAGACCAGTAGCGGTGTCTGTTGATTGGTGGCATGCTCGTAACGGGGTTGCGTTTATAAGACTATTGATTTGTAGTTGTACATTCTCTGTATTTTAACTTATCTCGATTTACTTATACTTCTCGACTCCACTTGTTCTGATTAAGATTTTGATCGAATAAGTTAGTAAATTTCTGGGTTATGATTTCAAATGAATATTTCTTTTGCTATGTTCGATTTGGTTGTAAAATTATAGATTCAGCTTTTACATCTTCTTAGATGGGGAATTCAACTTGTGTGAGTACTGACAGAAGTTGGGAGACATGCTCGATATATTTGAATGTTGGGAGTTTATTACACTCCTTGCTTGAGCTGGAGCAAATGGCTATTGGCTTTGCAAATCTGTTGGGTATTGCTTTGTTTGGACATTAATGCAGTCATTTAGTTGCAGTCCAGGTTGAATGGATATGAGTCCCATGAGTGTGTCTGAACTATGGATTTGGCTATGGCTATGTGTGGTTGAGTTGATTGAACCCTTGTCTATGTTGGGGTTCCTGCCAAGTAAGTCCATATGGGAGTTAGGCCGTGGGCCATGGTACAAATGTGGGTTGGCTCTGTTTGTTCTGCATAATTAAAACAATAATGCAAGCTGAGTCTCCAATGCTGTTAGTTAAGTAGGTTTAATTGGGTGGGACTCATATGTGTATATTCGGGTTCGGATGACTGGCCACTTTAGTGTTCAATTGAACAACCTTTCCATTTGTACAGGAGGAGAGTGGCCTACTAGTAGAATTTGGTTATGTTAGAGTTAATACAATTTGAAGTTGGTCTTGTGTTGCTAGAAGTAGTCTATTAAAAATCTTAACTTGTAGAGTATAATGGTGACCTGATAAATAATTAGATTATTTAGTTAAAACCTGAATAGCTGGTGTAGTATTAGAACTTAACCAACTTGTACACATTATCAAATTCAGGTGGACATAGAGACTACTATCTCCCTATTCCCGATCTTCCCGGAGCAAAGGCAAGTACATTCTATGGTTTTGATTAGTGCATTTTCTTGTTCTTTATTGCTGACACATTGCGGCACGTTCATGATCTTTTCTGGCTTGTTCTTTCATGATCTTACTTGCATCTTGGGGTGGGGGAAATACTCTAGATATGTGACCAAACCCGGATACTTATTCATGATCTTTAGCTTAGGCCTCGCACAGTGCACGCGGGTCCTAAGCCGTACCATATATGATCTTTCAGGATCTTTCATGCTCTTTCATGGTCTTACCCAAGCCGGTCACATATCATAGAAGTATTTCAAAATTATAACACACATGTTCAGGATTTTGTTCTTACATTAGTTCCCATGATCCTGATCTTGATTTTAGCTATAGTCGTGATCTTTCCTGCATCTTTACATAGTCATGATCTTTCATGTATCTTTATAGCAGTAGTTCATGTTCTTCATGTTCTTTACATACCTTGTTCTTATCCTGTTCTTTCAGCATTTATTTTCCATACCATGATGTTATTGTTCATTACCTAGAACTGTACTTTGCTCCGCTCCTGAATAGGATATGTTGCAGGTATGCTTGCAGGACATTGTTCTACTCTATGGGCCAGAGCCCAGGATTTAGCTGAGCAGGATGAGGCTTAGCTTGAGGTTTCAGGTTTAGACTGTTAGCTTTACTCTTAGATATTGTCTTTAGAATTCATGTACATTTCATTCTTGATGACTCGTACATTATGATATCTAGATTTGTGGATTATGGTGATCATTCTGGGATATGTTTTTAGATGCTGTGATTATATATTTTCATGATTATCTGGTTAGTTTTCCCTAGCTTGGTACAGCTTACTTCGTCGTGTCTAACGACGAAGGCTGGGCGTGTCCGACTCGTGTCCGATTATTCGGGAGCGGGTCGTGACATGTTTTTAGTGGTGGCCCATGCAGGTCCATCCTAATGGTACCTAGGACTTAGCGTACTATTGGGGGACTTGATTTACACTAGGAAAACTTGATCACAGCATAGGAAAATCGAGAAATAAGGGTATATCAGGTATATCAGGTATATCAGGTGTATAAGGTATTTTAATATTCTATAAACACTTGTTGTATGTAGGTCTAGGTTATTTTAACAGTTTTCTGTTTTGCAGATAGTTCAAAAGCATGCGACACCAGAACTGTCAATTCACCTGCACTTGACGTTTCCGACCTTCCACTACCTTCTATCACTCTACTATCCCCATGGGTAGTACGTAGTTGACGGAGACGTCTGAAGAGTCCCTTGACAACCAGAGGAAGCAGGCCACCTTTCCAAGTCAGACTTGTGGATACACTCTCCGAGCCAGGAAGGACTTCTGATTTCCAGACTTCCAGACCTTTGGACTTCTCCGACACCGAGCACATATCTTGCATCGTGGAGCAGATCGAGAAACTGAAGCCGCCACTGAAGATCATCTCAGCATGTGAGGATCCGACTCCTCCGAAGATTGAAGTCGCCAACCAGAAGATCCAGCTTGTAGCACATACAACAAGATGGGAAGCTGAAGCACATGAGAGACATGAAGACTTATGACGAAGACAACAACTAGCCTGGATTCACAAAGCGTCATCAGACTCGGACAGTGTTTCTTCAATCGCATCGTCAGATTCAGACAATGACCAATTGTGCTTCATGCCGCCATCCAGGACATCGCTTCGAGGAGTGCCGCAAAAGACGGAGGCTATGCTTTTTCTACGGATTGTCTGCCCATCAAGCCAAAGATTGTCCGGAGATCGTTGATCGCACTGCCCGAGAATAAGCACGAGGAGCACCAGGACCGCAGCAGAAGGACCGCCTCTCCAGATTCAGCAGCTATATGGAGCATTACCGCATGGACCAGTCTACGTCAGGACGGTGAAGAAGATTGAAGTGATTCCAGTCCCGGAGGAAATACTGAAGATAGATTGAAGACAGAAGATTTCTTTTGCTTTGTTGGGAAAACCATGTATCTGATTAGCAATCCAGCCTCTCCTTAAAATTCTCTTAGCATCTAGATCATTTCTTCAAAACTTCTTGTTTTCTATTTTTGAGATCTTGATTGATGTCGAAACTTTGAGATATTGTTTCCTGTTTTGGTAAACTTGTTTCAGATCCACAAATCGATCAACATATCCTATATTAATTTCCTGGGTAATGATCATGGGGATCGATAATTGTTTGAAATTCATTATTCGATACCGTTTTCATATTCATCATTCCTGACCTTGTTTTCTAGTGATGGCTCCTATTTGTAAATTTTGTTTCTTTACCAAACTTCGTGTTAATTGATAATTAATCGTTTCTCGAGATTTCATTTCGGAATCCTGTTCCTCATTCGAAGTTTTGGTTGAGTCTCGTCCTATTCAGGACATTGTTGAAGATTCCTTTGAAGGTTCTTGAAGATTCATTTACTATTCAAGATTATGACTCATTCTCTACATGAGACTTGTTTTTCATTCATGACTCTGATTTTATTGGAGAGTTGTTTGTCCACTCCTTCGTTTTGACCTTGTCTCCTATATAAGATTTCGTTTGTTTTATGGACATTTTTCTATTCACTTATTGATATTTTGATTCATTATTCGAATTTGTCCCCAATCAAAACATTGTTTGAATCTTCACTCCTATCTTGACACTTGCTTGAGATTCAGCCCTATTCGAGACATCGTTTGAAGATTTTGTTTTCTATTTTGAAACTTTGGCTCATTCCCTATGAGATTTTGTTCACTATTTGAGACTTGTTCCTATTCAATAAATTATTTTTGTTCACAACTTTGTTTGACCTTATTCCTATTGAAGTTCTAATCGTTTCATAATCAGGATTTGATACATGTTTCTTGTTCGCTATTGATACCCTGTTTTCTAAATCACTGTTCGTAACCTTGCTTCCTGTTCGAGATTCTGTTCAAGATTTCACTTCTTATTCGCGACTTAGTTGATATTGATTTTCTATTTTCACTGTGTACTTTATTGGAGAATTCGTTTTCAATTCAAGTTTTTGCTCGAGCTTTCATTGTTATTCGAGATTTTATTAAAACTTGTTTCCAGTACGGGATTTTAATTCTTATTTTGAAACTTGTCTCCTATCCGATACCTTGTTTCAGTTCATCCTTCGAGACTCTGTTATCCTTTCAGGATAACGCCCCATATATGGAATCTTGTTACCATTCCAGATATCAGTTGATATTCTGTCATAATTTTAAACTTTGCCCTGTCTGAAATTTTAAATCTCCCTGGTTGCCCTTTTGTACTCACCGATGGGATCCCTTGTCGTCTCTTAGTACCTAATAAATCCTTGTATTCTAACAGTCAGGTAACTTCACCATTTCCGTGACTTGGACTATTGAAACTCATTTTGAACTCCTTAAAACTCTTTTAAAATTCCTAGGGATAGTCGAGAGGCTATTCGATGACCTACTATGGCATGACAGTTGCGCGCTGCAGCCATTAGCTGGATTATGGAGACTGGGGGTTCACTGCAGCCAGTAGCGCACTGGCGAGGCAGGAACTCTAAGTTGAAGTGATTTCAGATACCCATAGGTTTTCGAGTATTGTCGAGACTTGTCATATTCTTCATATCTTAATCTCTTGGGTTGTTTCGTCAATGATTGTTGGAAAATGGATAAGGTTGATAGAGTATTTGGAGACATATTGTTATTTGAGTCACGGAGCCGAAAGTCCACTGCAGTCAGATACATACTGGCGGGGTAGGGATTCTAAGCAAAGTGATTTCAGATACCAACATGTTCTTGGATATTCTGGAGACTATATTTCCTTTTCATATGATTATTGGTTTTCGAGAATCACAAATCCTTGCATGTTCACCCTGATTTGATACTGTATCTCCTGAGTATTCTGTACGTTCCTCAAATCAACCCTTGCTAATTACCTTCTAGTATTGTATCATTAGATCATTGATTTCCTCAAATTATACATTGCCAGATTTTGATTCCATGCTTCGTTTATGTCTTGTATAAATTTTGATCTTAAATCATGTCTGTCTGACCATGATTTTCCTATCTTGTGCTAGCCACCTGTGTTAAACTATCGATTTTGATCGTACTTAATATTTGTGTCTTCATGATGTTGCTCCTCTAAGTTGTAATTGAAATTCCTTTCACTTCGTGACTATTTGATCCTCGATCCTTGTCAAAGCGTGATATCCCAAACTTCTTGTGTATACTTGGACTCAAGGCTCAGAGCGACATGGATCGACAGAAGCACTAGGCGGACAACAGCAGATGGTCACCAGAGTTCGCAGTTAGAAGCAGAGTGTTCCTGAAGAATCTCGCCGACCAGAGGCACCATTCGTTTTGGCAGAGGCAGGAAGCTCAGTCCGAGATTCATCGGACCTTTCGATGTGACGGCGCGTATTGGCGAGGTGGCATATTGACTAGCGCTTCCAGCTAGCTTGGAGGGAGTTCACGACATTTCCCACGTGTCCCAGCTTCGACGTTACATTCCAGACCCAAGCCATGTGGTGGACTATTCAGAGCTAGAGGTGGGTCCGAGCTTGACCTACGAGGAGCAGCCAGTGGAGAACCTTGATCGGAGGGAGAAGCAACTGCGGAACCAGACTATTCCACTTGTCCGCGTCCTGTGTATACATCACTCTCCGGGAGAGTCCACATGGGAGCGCGAGGACGAGATACGGGAGCGCTATCCCAGTTTGTTGTTGAGTGTACTTTGATATTGACAATCTTAAATACAATAAATAAATTGTGTTGAACCTTCTTGAGGTTTGCTTTGAGTTTGTTTTGTTGCCTTTCGAATTTCGAGGACGAAATTATTTTAAGGAGGGGAGATTTGTAACTCCACTTCCCGATTTTTGAGAAAATAAAAATTTTGATTTTAATAATAGTAATTGATTAAATTGGGTTTCAAATAAAAAGTTATTTTATTAATAATATGATGATTGATATGTTAGAGGAAAATAAATTGGGGACAATTTTCAAATTTGAAAAGTTGTTACAACCAATTTATTTGTGGTCCCCTCACCTTGTTTTAAATAAATAATAAATATTATTTTGTTCTAACTGATTTTTTTTTACTGTAAATATAATTTTCTAAAAGGGCAGGGGTTTTTATGTAAGTTTCCTTGGGCGGAGGGACCTAGATTAGATTGATTTGGGCGGGAGGGGTTTTCTGCAAATGTGCGTTTGTTTCTTTAAAAAAAAAATCGAATCGCTGGAGAGAGAAAACTCATTCTCTCCAGTTTATTTTCTTTTCGAATCCGAGAGTTCTCGAGTCTTCTCCTTCCCCGATCGACCCCGCAGGCGACGACTTCGATGGCATCGGCGACGGCAAGCCCACCTTCCCGACGACAGCGTGACTTGCTCTTCCCTCCATCGGCGGTGACGGCCACGACGACGCCAACAACGGCGGTGACGGACACGACGACGGTGACGGCGGTGGTTTTCCGACTCGATGGCGAACCCTCTCAGCGGTGTTCGTTTCTCCGACGATTGAAGGTGGAACCACTCCCAGTGGTGAGGTGTTTCTCGGCGGTGAGTTCTCTTCCCTCTTCTCTTGTTTCTCTTGCGGACATGTTTTGATCGGATCGATCGGATCGATCGATCGATCAATTTACAATTGTGGTTTTTCAATAGAACCTACTATGTTGGATCTGAGTTCTTATTTTCTTTGCACTGGAACTGCTCGAGGCAATGCTAAGGAAGAAATCGACATCATAGTTGGACGGGGAGATCGTGTCCGACACCTTGGGGGTTATCTGCACTTTGGATTGGATCGGTCTCTCTGGAATTGGTGGTTAGGTCGTGTCCAGTGGAGCCCTGTAGCCGTGCCCGACACTTGGAAACGTGTCATGTGGATTTCCTCGTTCAGGTATTGATGTTATTTTCTGTTAATTCTTGAAATCTTACTTCTCTTTGAGTCGGGTGTGTTGGCCAGGGTCAGTTGAGGCGTGGATAGTATTAGCCGTGTCCGAGTATGTGTTCATGACATTCGTATCAGAGTACAGGTGTGTGTTCAGTGTGCATGTCCAAGAAGTCGACTATGTCCATGCTCGGTTAGGTGCAAGACCAGTAGCGGTGTCTGTTGATTGGTGGCATGCTCGTAACGGGGTTGCGTTTATAAGACTATTGATTTGTAGTTGTACATTCTCTGTATTTTAACTTATCTCGATTTACTTATACTTCTCGACTCCACTTGTTCTGATTAAGATTTTGATCGAATAAGTTAGTAAATTTCTGGGTTATGATTTCAAATGAATATTTCTTTTGCTATGTTCGATTTGGTTGTAAAATTATAGATTCAGCTTTTACATCTTCTTAGATGGGGAATTCAACTTGTGTGAGTACTGACAGAAGTTGGGAGACATGCTCGATATATTTGAATGTTGGGAGTTTATTACACTCCTTGCTTGAGCTGGAGCAAATGGCTATTGGCTTTGCAAATCTGTTGGGTATTGCTTTGTTTGGACATTAATGCAGTCATTTAGTTGCAGTCCAGGTTGAATGGATATGAGTCCCATGAGTGTGTCTGAACTATGGATTTGGCTATGGCTATGTGTGGTTGAGTTGATTGAACCCTTGTCTATGTTGGGGTTCCTGCCAAGTAAGTCCATATGGGAGTTAGGCCGTGGGCCATGGTACAAATGTGGGTTGGCTCTGTTTGTTCTGCATAATTAAAACAATAATGCAAGCTGAGTCTCCAATGCTGTTAGTTAAGTAGGTTTAATTGGGTGGGACTCATATGTGTATATTCGGGTTCGGATGACTGGCCACTTTAGTGTTCAATTGAACAACCTTTCCATTTGTACAGGAGGAGAGTGGCCTACTAGTAGAATTTGGTTATGTTAGAGTTAATACAATTTGAAGTTGGTCTTGTGTTGCTAGAAGTAGTCTATTAAAAATCTTAACTTGTAGAGTATAATGGTGACCTGATAAATAATTAGATTATTTAGTTAAAACCTGAATAGCTGGTGTAGTATTAGAACTTAACCAACTTGTACACATTATCAAATTCAGGTGGACATAGAGACTACTATCTCCCTATTCCCGATCTTCCCGGAGCAAAGGCAAGTACATTCTATGGTTTTGATCAGTGCATTTTCTTGTTCTTTATTGCTGACACATTGCGGCACGTTCATGATCTTTTCTGGCTTGTTCTTTCATGATCTTACTTGCATCTTGGGGTGGGGGAAATACTCTAGATATGTGACCAAACCCGGATACTTATTCATGATCTTTAGCTTAGGCCTCGCACAGTGCACGCGGGTCCTAAGCCGTACCATATATGATCTTTCAGGATCTTTCATGCTCTTTCATGGTCTTACCCAAGCCGGTCACATATCATAGAAGTATTTCAAAATTATAACACACATGTTCAGGATTTTGTTCTTACATTAGTTCCCATGATCCTGATCTTGATTTTAGCTATAGTCGTGATCTTTCCTGCATCTTTACATAGTCATGATCTTTCATGTATCTTTATAGCAGTAGTTCATGTTCTTCATGTTCTTTACATACCTTGTTCTTATCCTGTTCTTTCAGCATTTATTTTCCATACCATGATGTTATTGTTCATTACCTAGAACTGTACTTTGCTCCGCTCCTGAATAGGATATGTTGCAGGTATGCTTGCAGGACATTGTTCTACTCTATGGGCCAGAGCCCAGGATTTAGCTGAGCAGGATGAGGCTTAGCTTGAGGTTTCAGGTTTAGACTGTTAGCTTTACTCTTAGATATTGTCTTTAGAATTCATGTACATTTCATTCTTGATGACTCGTACATTATGATATCTAGATTTGTGGATTATGGTGATCATTCTGGGATATGTTTTTAGATGCTGTGATTATATATTTTCATGATTATCTGGTTAGTTTTCCCTAGCTTGGTACAGCTTACTTCGTCGTGTCTAACGACGAAGGCTGGGCGTGTCCGACTCGTGTTCGATTATTCGGGAGCGGGTCGTGACACGAATTAACCTAGAATAACTAGATTTGACCATGCTTGAATAACTAGTTTAACTAGCAAATTGACCCTTGTTGACCATTGTTGACCAAAGTCAACTATAGGTCAACATTGACCTAGAAATGGCTTGGATAAACATAGAGGGACTAGTTGACTAAAGTTTGACTAAACCCTAACTAGTTGATTTAGTTTGACCACTTTGGTTATATAGATAGCCCTATGTAGATTAAGATATGTATGGGGTTAAGTGGAGTACTTAAGAGTTGTGTCATGATTTGTGTTAGCCTTAGAGATTGACTAGAATGTTGACCAAGAGTTGACTTTAACCTAGATTTGACTAACCTTGACTTGTTTGACCTTGTTTGACTTTATTTGACTTAGTTTGATTCCCTGTGACCTAGTATGACTTCCTGTGACCTAGTTTGACTGTTGAGTTGACCAAGAGTTGACTTTTGACCTGATTGACCTAGAATCATGTAGTATGCATTGTATACTCTATTTTTACCATTGTGGATACATTGTGACTTGTGTTGCTCTGATTAGGAGCCATACATCTCTCCTTAGGCAGTATATCCTCTTCAGACATTCAGTTATCAGGCGAGTACATTCTCTGACCGTTTTATACTTGCCAGGATTTATATTCTTGCTCTAGATTACTTTACTTGATGCTGACACGATTGTTATCACGGATTGGTACTATATGGATCTTTTCATGAGATGTTACCCCCTCGGGAGCATCAAATACTTTTGTCACGTGTGTTTCACTTACATCATGTATCTCATGCTTCTATTATCATGTATCTTCATGTATCAGCTAGTGACTCATGTACTCTCATGATCACCGAGCCTTCATGAATCTTCATGAATCACTCACGTATCACCCAATTATGGGCTTATCATGAATCTTAACGTAACCTGAATGGATCCTTGTGTTTGGGGAAACGGAGGAGTAGAAGTGGACATGTGAATAATTCCAAAGTAGTGTAATCATGTGCAAACTCTGTAGTATAATCATGTATAAATTCTAGCCATTCACATGTCTATCTTGTACTCTACATCACTAGCCACTTACAGTTCTCTATATACAGTAGATATTTCCTTTACAGCTATCTCTTTTACTACATGTATCTTCCTTCAGTAGTTCCTATATTTTACTCTATTGCATGCTTTATATTTCCTATCATACTATGCACTGCGTGAGATGTATTGTGCTCGTTCCTGTCCTGACTGGACCTGTTGAAAATATTACAGAGGATGAGGATGAGGCCCTGGTGTCTATCTATTATGGAGCAGGACTAGATGATACTTATGTTGTGGACCCTCAGCAGGATCCACCTACAGCTGAGGATGTTGTCCCAGTAGTCTAGGCTAGTTTAGCTAGACAGTCTTTTCTGTATTATCATTTTGTCTCACATCTGAGTTGTATTTTGAGATGTTGAGATATATAGACTCTTAGACTTATTGTATTATGAGTTGACATTCTGGATGTTATGTATCCTAGACACTTAGACTTATTTCATCTATTCTACTGTTCTCTTTGAGTTACTGTCTATCTATCTATCTTTTATTCTTCTACCTAGATGTGATTGAGATTGTATTCTGTTTGTCACCTCCATTCGGAGAGTATAAACTATACAGGTACTTTTATATTGTTAGATGATTGACCTAGGACAGCGTTCTACCGTCGACACTGCGACGTAGGCTGGACGTACCCACTTCTCGTACCCTTACTCTAGGGTGCGGGTCGTGACAAAGGCTGTCCCATAGAAAGTATCTAAGCATGCCTCCTCCTCTTCCTCTGTAAAATTTTCAACACGTCCAATCAGGACGGAAACGAGCACATATCTCTCAAAACAGTTCATAACAGATTAGGAGTATAAATCATGCAATAGAGTAAAATACAGGAAATGCTAAAAAGAAAGTACAGGAAAACAGAAGCTATTTTGTAACTAAAAGTAAGTACATGATAAGTAAAGACTGTATGTGGCTAAGTAATTTAGAGTACAATATGGTTATGTAAACGGCTTAGGAGCACATGAATACAACTAAGAAGCACATAAATACCTACTGGGGATAATAATCACATAACCAATTCTACTCACCCCGCCCCAATCAATACACAAGGATCCATTCAAGTTACGTTATAGGCACATGAATACAGCTAAAGATACGTGAACTCATGTAATGAGTAGTACATGAGACACATGATAGTACATGAAAGCACATGAGAACATATAAATATATGAACTAGTACGAGTATAAGGAGTACCTGATGCACATGATAAAGTACATAAACATGAAATACCCGATGTACCCGTAGAGGGATAACATCTCAGGAAAGGATCCATATAGTACTAATCCGTGAAGATACGTGTCAGCATCAAGTAAAGTAATCTAGAGCAAGAATATAGTCCAGACAGGTATGAAAAGATCAGAGAATGTACTCGTCTGCTATCTGAATGTCCAAAATAAAAGTACTATCCGAGGAGTGGTGTCTGGCTAGAGATAACAGTCTCTATAGCCAAGGGATCCGACTGGAAGTCCGGATCGCAAGTGTCCTCTAAGGCTGTCCCATAGAAAGTATCTAAGCAGGCCTCCTTCTCGTCCTCTGTAAAATTTTCAACAGGTCCAATCAGGACGAAAACGAGCACATATCTCTCAAAACAGTTCATAGCAGGTTAGGAGTATAAATCATGCAATAGAGTAAAATACAGGAAATGCTGAAAAGGAAGTACAGGAAAACAGAAGCTATTTTGTAACTAAAAGTAAGTACATGATAAGTAAAGATTGTATGTGGCTAAGTGATTTAGAGTACAATATGGTTATGTAAACGGCTTAGGAGCACATTAATACAACTAAGAAGCACTACAATGCCTTCTACATGAATCTAGGTCAATCTAGGCCAAAGTCAACTCTTGGTCAACTTTGGTCAACCCTAGAAGTCAAACTAGGTCAACCAAGTCAAACCTAAGTCAAACAAGTCTATACTAGTCTAACTACTCTATTCTAGGACTAACAAGGCTAAACAAGTCCAATCTAGACTCTATACTGACACACAGATACATCCATAGGCCATAGGCTATATCATGCCTAAAACCAAACCATAAATCACATGTCACATAACACATGACAATAACCATATCTAAAATACAATACCCTTATAGCTATATTACACAATCTAATATAGAAATACTCATTAGCTTATAGGTTACCTATAATGTATCACACATAACATATATATCTAATATATATAATAGTACACATACATAATATAGGATACACATATTACATCTCACATATATATACATGTATATATGTATGTACACATATATATTGGGATAGGAAGAAGAATGTGGTGTACATGTGTGTGTGTGAAAGGAGACTTGAGAGTGCAGTGGCATGTGTGTGCATGAGTGAAGTGTCAAGAGGGTGTAAGACATGGCATGAGATAACCTGTGTGTGTGTGTGTGATAAGTGAATCCTGAACAGTGAGTGTTAAAGGGAATTAAGGGGATACATGTGTGTGATGAGTGTGGGGAAAAATAGTGAACAATGTACATTTGTTCAAACCTGGAAACAGTGGCATGGCAATGGGGGTATGTGTGTAGGAAGAAATGAACCTCAGGTTTACAGGAAATCAGTGACATGTGTTTACTCTGTGTGTGGCAATGAAACAGTGAACCAACAACCATATGAAATCTGGAAAATAGGCAGTTGAAGGTTATGAAATGGGTTGACAGTCCATATATCTAAAACTAAATTTCAGTTCATTTGGAATGAAAATACATTGATACACATGAGGTCAGTGCTAGGAAAAACAGCAATTCAGTGAGCTAAACCCAATCTCTATGACAGTTAACATCAATGAATAACCATTCATTCAATCTCAGGGTTTCAACATAATCTCAGGTTCAGAAATTTATTTCAATTACAGTTAAGGAAAAGGAGATCAGTTCAATTTTTAGAAGGACCATTCCCAGTTAACAGTATGAACAATGCATTCATTCAAATCAGTTAGAAGAAGGGAAGGGAAACCAATCCCAGTTTTCTATATTCGAAACCCACACACTCCAAATCCCATTCACAGGTCATAAAACCAAATCCGATTGAAATACTCCATTTGCATATACTAATAATCATGTAAGAGGAATTTATAGTTGAAACATCAATAGAAATGGGATTAAATAGTTAGGAAATACTGAAAAAAAATAGTGTATCAGAACAGGTATCAGTTACCATGCAATTTACCCCTATTTTGAATCACATTCACAACAATAACCTAAACTAATCATGTAAACTAATCTAATATAGATTATACATTATATTTAGGATCTAATTAGGAAATTCAAACTACTATTAAAATCATTTAAAATCGAAAACAAACAGTGAACCAACAAAATACTGATACACGTACAATGCACACCCTGTGCACGCACGATATCGTGTCCGACACGACACGAGGGGTCGTGATACTTGACACACGTGGTGTCAGTGGTCGCCCCAAGGTGTGTGTCAAATATTTCGTGTCCTAGTGGCGTGTCCACTGCACAATCAGCCCCAAGCAGCAGGGCAGCTACTGTGCTCGCACGCACGCGTGTGCACCCACGTGTTCGTGTGTCCATGGTGACTCAACACGACACCAATAGCGACTCAGTCTAAAGGAAAACCATAAGAAAACACAAGACCTAAATTCCTATTAAGAAACATTTCAGAAAACAAGTCGAAATGCCCTTTGGAGCATTTCCTCAAACACCTATATACATGAACTGATACGTGTCCGATATGGACACGTATCGGACTCGAAACCTAGGGTTAGCTAGTCCTACAGTTAGGTTAGGCCTAGGGTTTCCTAGATATGCAATCAAAACAACATTTCATGGTGAGGATTAGAATTTACCTATAGGTTTGCAAAGCTCAAAAAGTCTCAAATGAGAATGGATCCTCAAGCCACCAAAACTCTCCCAAATTGTTTCTCCCCTGAAATTTCTCAATAACAACAGCAAGTAAACTAAATTTAGAGCCTATTGCAATTGGTTTGGATGGAAAAGGAATTGAAATGAAATTTTTAGGAATTAATGAAGATGGAGACTCACCTCTTTATAAAACTTGCAAATATTCCTAATAGAGGCTAGCCCTAATTTCTAGGAGCAATAAATAGGGGAGGGAATGACCTAAGTGGCCGGCCAAGGCTGTTGGGTTAGGGTTAGGGCTCCACTAGTGTTGGGTTGGGCCTCTAAGGCTTAAGTCACAAGTCATGACTTGTGAAACCACAAGTCATTTTCTTTTCAAATCAAATTCTAATTCCTCCTAATAAATTCTAATGAGTTAAATGTCACTAACTTAGGTCAAGCTAGGGTTCCATAACCTAACCAAATAGTCATGACCTAGGTTAGCCTCTAGGACAGTCTTCTAAGTCAACACTAGTCAAGGTCAAATATAGCACCAAATCAAATATACTAAAAATCACTGAAAATTCTAATAATTATAATTAATACTAATAAATCCCAATTAATTTCCAAAATTTTAAAAAAAATAACCAAAATACCCTCAAGCTAGAAAAGTGGTAGTGACAGTTATGTTATGTTGAATATTATCGGACACACTTTTTATAGTCGTTTGGTAGTAGATTTGTATCCACTGGCTATTTTCTATCTTTTTGATCGTTAGATTCTATTTATTTGATTATTGGTAGTGCATTTTTATCATTTGTCTCTATATTAGTTTACCGGTGTTGAGTGTTCCACCGAAGGGGTCGGCGAACCCAGGTAATTCTACGGAGGGTTGCTCCGGGTCTATTTTTTGTAAATTGTCACTCTAAATATAGGTACAATGCTTTATAATGTAACTATCATTTATATAAAAAGCATACATCATTCTATTCTTTTCATTTTTTTGGAGTTAGCAACATTTAGCAACACTTTGCAATGCAAGCATACGTCGCTAAGGTGTACCGAAACATCACAAACCTGAGAATCAGAACATCGCTGAACATCGCTGAATGTTGCAAAAACACTAACGTAGACAATATTACAGGTCAGCAACTTTAGTCAGGCAACGTCACTATCATCGTCTCTAAGTTCGTATCAATATGTCGCTATGCAAGTATCGTAACATCACTGGATGTCACCAAACGTCACTAAAATGGTGACATGGCAATCCCAAATTGCCAGATATGGAGTCGCTAAACTTTGTAATTTGCGTCGCTAACAGTTGAAATCTTAGCGACAATTAGCAACGAATTTGTACGTAGCAGATTAGCAACGCAATGTCGGTAAATGTCGCTACTTGTGAAAAAATTTAGCGACGTGCTGCATCGCAGACTTACGCCGCTATAGTGACGAACAACAACGTTTCTCTAGTTAGCGACCATGTTTCACGCGACATTGTCAAAACGTCGCTAATTTCATCACCGATTTATTTTAGCGACGTATTTTTTATGTTTAGCGACGTCATCTGGTGTTGCTATTGTGACATATTTTGTAGTGATGTAAGTAAGTATGTGCACGTATATATATATATATATATATATATATATATATATATATATATATATATATATATATATATATATATATATATATATATATATAATTTTGTATAAATATTATTAGTATAAATGTATAAAGATATATGCTTGTATAGTATATTAACAATATTTTGGGTAGTTATTTAGTTATATTAATTAATCTTATTATCAAATATTTTATCTAAGTAGTATTACCAAATAATGTTTAATGCATTTTCAAGATATTATTTCTAAATATTTTGATTAAGTAAAACTTAGCTTCCTAATATTATAAATATTCTCCTTAATAAATGTTGGTTAGTCTTAGTGATATATTGGTATTGCTATTATATTAATAAATATTTTACTCTAATATTTGCTAGTATTTGCTTTAATCAAGACTTAAAGAATAAAGTTGCTACTATTTATAAATATTTTGCTAGTATAAAGCTACTAGGTATCTATTCTAGCTAGTATAGTTATAGTTAGTGATATTTTATAAATAGTTAGTCTATATAGATAGATAGCTAAAAGATAGTTAATGTCATTATTAGAATCTAACCTATTCTTGCCCAACTCTAGGTGGAGACTTTGAGATACATTGATTTGCAAGGACAAGGCAAATACTTCTATGATTTTGAGTCATTTACTTCATGTCATGGTCGTTCATATTGGACACGTTGTTACACGACTTGGTCTTATACTCTGGTTCATGATCTTCTACTTGTATCTGGGGGAGAAAAAATATTACGGATATGTGGCCAAAGCCCAACTTAAGATTCATGTTGATAGTTTATGTAACTCCACATTTCTATTTTTGAGAAATATTTTAGTTTACTAAATAATAATAAGTTTGATTTAAACCATTTCGAATAATAATAATTCTTGATTAAATATTTTTGAATAAATATTTCATGATTGCTTTTGGAGGGAGATTTGAATTTTTTGCAAATAACTAATTTTCAAATTTATTTGGAGTGGTCCCCACTCCCTAACAACTTGTAACCACCTCTCTAACAGAATTTGGGTTGTTTGTGCAATTAATGAAAAGGGGAAGGGCTGGATTATAAAAGTACCAAATGGTGGGGGGCCTATTTGCTTAATTGCCATTGTCCTTTTTATTCGGCCAGGAGAGAGAATACTTTCACTCTTATTATTTTTTTTTTGAACTCTCGAAGAGCTCTCCCTGCTTCCCCCTAATTTCTCAGTGAAGCAAACCCTAGTCCCCAGCGGTGGTGGCGACAGCGAGATGGTGGCGACGGCGAGATTGATGAAGGCAGCGGCGATCTTCTCTTCTCCGACGAACTAGAAGGCGACGGGACTCATCTTCTTCCTCGCGACGAGTTCTCTAAACGGCTTCGGCTTCTTCTTCTTCTTCGAGTTGGCACGGCCGATCTAGTCGATGGTGAGCTCGATCTACGTTCTTGTTCTAGTCTCGATTGATCGGTGTGATTTGCTCCCTCTGTTGATTCTTTCCAATTTTCCTTGTGTTGAATTCTTCAGTAGGAATCTCGCCGAGATTGAGCGTTCGGTTAGATCTCATTGTTCTGAACAGTCGATCGTGCTGTGGTAGGTCTTGATCAAATTATTCTTTGCAATTGTTCTATCGTCTTCGTTTTGATCAATTACTGATGCGATCTAGGAGAGGCAACTGTTCGACATCGATCGTTGGACTGATTCTTTCTCCTCGAAGATCCGGCTACGTTCAGTTCATTGCCGAGGATCAAACCGAAACAGATAATTCATTATAATTATTTTTCCTTCATATTTATGTATGATCGGGTGTTTTGGATGATCTCTTTTGTTTGAGGAAATTCATCTCTCACATCCAGTTCGAACTCTGAACTCCTGGGCTTTACACCCTTTTTGTTTGTCGTAATGTCTGAACAGAGCTGAGATCTTTTTTTGGGACACGAATGGATAGTTGTTTCTGTGTTCTGTAGGCGTATCGACCCCGAACCAGACTTATTATCTTCAGGTATTATTCGATATTTAACTGCTGTATATGTTTTACTCTATAACTAGATTTAATGGGAGTGTATATGGGGGACGGGTGCAGGGACATTCGTGATTGTGTCCAGTTGCAGTGGTGTCGGGTTGTCGTGGTGTTTAGTTAGACTTTGGGTTGCCTGAACCGTTCGTGCACAATCTCGAGTTCGTATTGGTTTTGTCGTGATCGTGTCCAAGTGTAGGAAGGGATGCATTTAGCATGTTGGCTTTGAGAGCTGCTTGGAAATTCTGAAGACTCTTTGTATAAATATTTTCCTTTGGTTATTTTTTACTGTGAAGGTTGGGCAGACTTTATAAATGATTTTGATTTTTGTTGAGTTAATTTGGGGTTCAAAATTTGGAGGACCTTTCTTCTTTATGTGTTTTCATTCTTGAGTTGTGTACCCATTCTTTTGGCTCTTTTTATATTTCGGATAGATTGGTGAAGGTGTGGTGCTTGGAAGGAGTTTACTTGACTCGGAGCCGGATTTTATTCTTGTGAGATTGGATGTTGTTATGATCTGTTCTTTCTAAACTCTGAGTTTAGTAGCTGTGTCTAAACTTGGATATTGTAGCCATGAGTTCGAATGAATATTTTAACCTTGAGATCATTCTTGGTAAGCTAGTTACCCACAGGTTCTGGGTTGGCCTTGCAAATGCTTCTAGGGAAGGGATCAGGTGTATTCATTTGTTTTCTCTAAAGACTTCATGAGTTGGGCTTAATATTTTCTGTTGATGCATTCTAAAGCTAACAGCAGCAATCTGGGGCATGGAAATTCTTGAATAAATCATAATATAACTAGGATTGGTATCCTTTTTATCTTGGGAGCTAGGCCAGTGCTGGGTATTTATACATTAGTTGAATATTCATTATTGAGAATAATTATGTCCTAAATAAGATTAGTGATGTTATATTACAATTAGTTTTAAACAAATAATTAAGGGTTGTAAGAAATTAACCAACTTGTACCCAAACAATAGAAGGATTTACAGCTATACTACCTACTCTTGAGTAACCGGAACAAGGCAAGTACTTTCTACGGTTTTGTGCATTTACATATTTTATACTTCTCTTGATGACACGGTGTGACACGATATCTTGTACCCTTGTACTTCCTGTTCCTGTACTTACTCGTGTCGGGGAGGGGAAATACACTAGCTATGTGACCAAACCCTGGTTCTAAAATTTATGTAGATAGCTTAGGCCTCGCACTGTGCACGCGGGTCCTAAGTCGTACTGATATTCATGTACTCCTGTACATATTCCTGTACTCAACCTAGCCGGTCACATAGGCTAGTTGTATTTCAAATATTGTGCACATGTCATGTCTTGTACTTCAGGTTCATGATTACATTCTTGTACTTTATTTCCTGTACTTACATTCTTCTACTTTCATATTCATTTCCTGTATCTCATATTTCATGTTTTTATCTGTACGCATTTCCATATCATGATGTTCTTGTTCATTACCTAGAACTGTAATTTGCTTCGCTCCTGACTAGGATATGTTGCAGGTGAGATAGAGGCTATGTGTGACACATACTATAACCGTGAGCCTATAAACGCAGTAGAGCCAGCTGGAGTTGCTCTGGACTTAGAGGCTGAGAAGGCCTAGTACCTCACCTTTAGCAATTTATACTCTATTGTACTTGAGACTATCAGACTTTATTTTTTTTTTAGCTGGATGAATGTAATAACTCTTAGATATGTACTTTGATTCTGGGATTCACTTATATTGATGCTGTGGTTTATATTCATTCATATCTGGACTTGTAGTTTCCTTAGAGATTGGTACAGCTTACTTCATCGTGTCTAACGATGAATGCTGGGCGTGTCCAACTCGTGTCCGATTATTCGAGAGCGGTTCGTAACATGTTTTTAGTGGTTGCCCATGCAGGTCTTTCCTAATAGTACCTAGGCATTAGAGTACTAGTGGGGGACTTGTTAAACTAGGGAAACTGAATTACAGCATAGGAAATCGGGTACATCGAGTATATACATATTATATAAAACATTTACATTTACTTGTAGGTTAGGTTTTTATCAATCACGAAGTTTTCTTTTATTACATGATGGTCAATACGAGGAAGGCCGTGGATCAGCTCGGAGTTGCAGGCAATACGGGTCAGTCTACACTAGACGTTTCGGTAGAGCAGCTTCCGCCATCGCCTCCTATCTTTCCTCCGCTACCTCCGACGATGATGTTCGACGGCGCCCAGGTGATGGCCATGTTCCAGCAGTTCATGGAGGCTCAGAACTACCAGGTCGAACAGTTCCGAGTGACAGTCGTGGATGCACTCAGGACCCGAGAGCCGACAGCACCAGCACCGGTAGCACCTCCAGCACCAGCAGCACCGAGATCGGGGACTGCCAGAGACTACCAGAACCTTTATCCGATAGATTTCTGGGGCTATGAGGGGATCGTATATGCGGATGAGTGGCTAGAAAATGCTAAGAGGACACTGAAGATGGCGAGGATCCTGGATGACCTGAAGGTGGAAGTTGCGAGCATGCGACTTTTTGGTCTTGCCAGAGCTTGATACCGAGAGGAGCCCCAGTTAGATGTACCCCAGGTTCTTTGGACAGACTTCAAAACTCTGTTCAAGAAGAAGTTCTTCCACGATGTGGAGCGAGATGAGCTTTGGATGTAGTTCGAGGTATTGTAGCAGGGGAACATGACAGTGGCGGAGTACACATCGGAGTTCACCCGACTCAGCACTTTCGCAGAGAACCTAGTCAGCACACCGGAGGATAGGGCTTGGAGGTTCAAGAAGGGCCTTACCAGAGAGTTACGGCATGCAGAGGCGATCAGCCAGGCGATGACTTATGCGAGAATCCTCAAGATTGCTCAGGCTGTGGAGAAAGAGGCGGATCCGAAGCTGAAGAGGGACCGAGACATCGGCAGTAACAGCTTCCAAACACTTGCGAAGAGGGCTCAGATTCAGGCGAGGCCACAGCAACCGGCACAGTAGCATAACCGTCCAGCCAGAGTTCATGCACATCAGCCACAGAGACAGCCGCAAGCAGCTACTTGCACTTTCTATTACCGGCCAGGACACCGCTTCGACGAATGTCGCAAGAGGCTCGGGCTCTGATTATTTTGCGGATCAGACGCACATCAGATGAGGGACTGCCCACAAGCTGCAGCTCGACTGACAGGACGACCTCGAGGAGCTGGAGGACCCCTATCTGTACCACCTATAGTACCACTAGCTGTACCACAGAGGGTTCAGGCTTTACCTACTCAGCAGCAGTATTTTGTACAGCATCAGCAGTAGAGGGGACCACCACAGCAGGGACGTACTTATGTCATGGCCACAGTTGAGGAGGATGAGGCAGTTGTAGATGTGATTACAAGTTCTATCCTTTTATATTCTTTTTCTGCCATTGTATTGTTTGATTCTGAAGCCACACATAGCTTTGTATTATATGAGTTTCTGCATAGACACAGTTTCACACCTAAGTCCACTAGAAGGAACTGTCAGATTATGACAAGAGCAGGGGTAGTACCAGTTAGTGAGATGGTGGATTGCCCTATCACTATAGCTGGAAGGGAACTTAGGGCTTGACTCCTAATGATGCCATTGCCCGAATTTAATATAGTCCTCGGCATCGACTGGATAAGTGAGCAGTTTGCTGTAATAGACTACCATGAAAGGAAGGTTATTTTTAGCCCGCCTGGAGTTCCACCATTCGAGATCAGCAGACGGATTGCAGAGAGGCCAGAGGGAGTCTATTTCGGAGCAGTTACAGAAGACCAAGAGTTGCCGCACCTACTGATTGCCGAGTTTCTCGATGTCTTTCCCGAGGAGTTGCCAGGATTGCCGCCAGATCGAGATATAGAGTTTATCATTGACTTAGTGCCCGGATCAGCGCCGAAATCCCAGCATTGCTACGAGAACAACCCAAAGGAAGCTGCAGAGTTGAAGGCTCGGATTGATGAGTTGGAAGGCAAGGATTTTATTCGGTCCAGTGCTTCACCCTGGGGAGCACCGGTACTCTTCATACCAAAAAATGATGGGACTGTTAGGATGTGTATCGATTATCGTGCACTCAATAACATCACCATCAAGAATAAATATCTGTTGTCGCGGATAGATGAGCTGTTTGATCAACTGAGTGGGGCGAAGGTCTTCTCAAAGATTGACCTTCGGTCGGGATATCATCAGATGAAGGTTCGGGAGCAGGATATTCTGAAGACAGCTTTTAATACCCGCTACAGCCAGTATGAATTCTTGGTGATGACGTTCGGACTCACCAATGCTCCAGGAGTGTTTATGAACTTGATGAATAAAGTTTTTCATAAGTATCTGGACAAATTTGTCGTAGTCTTTATTGACGATATTCTGATCTATTCGAAGACCGAGGAGGAGCATGTGGAGCACCTGCAGATTATTTTAGAGATTCTACGGAAGGAGAAGCTGTACGAAAAGCTCTCGAAGTACGAGTTCTTCTTGGACAGAGTGGTGTTCTTGGGGCATGTAGAAACTGGAGAGGGGATTTCTGTAGATCCTAAGAAGATTGAAGCTGTGGAAGCTTGGGCACCTCCTAAGTCGGTAGCTAAGATTCTTAGTTTCCTGGGGCTAGCAGGATACTACCGGAAGTTTATGAAAGATTTTGCCAAGATAACAGAGCCAATGAAAAAGCTTACACGAAAGGACGAGGAGTTCATCTGGAGCGATGCCTGCCAGTCAGCATTTGAAGAATTAAAGAAAAGACTCACTACAGCACTAGTTTTAGCTTTGCCATCAAGATCTGGAGGATTCATCATCTACAACGATGCATCAGAGAAACGCTTGGGATGTGTGCTTGAGCAGGACAAGAGGGTCATTGTGTCACGACCCGCACCCATTTTTTTTAAACGGATACGAGACGTGTCCAAGCCAGCCTACGCCGCAGTGTCGGCGGTAGTACGCTGTCACGGCCATGAAGATCCAAAATCACAAATAATGCTCATTCATAAAATTAATTTAATTTACAATGATCACAAGTTTTACATTTTGCAGAAAAATATAAACTTGTACATATAAAAGAATAACTACAACTCCACTATCTAACTAGTCTCTAGGCTTTTGTCTGCAAGTAATCCCGTCTCTCCCCAAGCTAAGTGAATCCACGGCTAACCTGAAAATGTTGGTTTCCAGTCAGGAATGGAACGAGCACAATCCACTGAATGCAATTTTAATAAAGAAAATGACTATAAAACAAAGGTTAGACATCAATCATGAGTTTTGAAAATAAACAGTAAAGCCGTAAGGAAAGACAGAAAATCAATAGTAAATAAATAGACTCATATACTTTCCCCACTGTTAGAAGTACCTTTGATATGTGATCGGTCTCGGAACAATTATGCGACACGGTCTACACGATCTAAAGTTACACGGTCTAAAGTTATACGGTCTAAAGTTACACGGTATAAAGTTACACGGTCTAAAGAAAATATTACAGTAAAGAAACACTGTCTACAAAATAATAATCACGATCTACACAGTTTAAATGCAGTAATAATCACGGTCTACACTGTCTACTTTGCAATAAATAAATCACTGTCTACACTGTCTACAAGAAATAAATAAATCACGGTCTACACTGTCTACAAGAAATAAATGCAACACGGTCTACACGGTCTACACGGTCTAAGGTCAGATCACACATCGTTGGTACTTCTCATTCCCGACTCAACAATTTATAATAGAAAATAATCACATAATCAATGACTAATCAATGAAATATAGTAAGGATCAATATCGAAATGCAGACAATAAACTGTACTCGCCTGTGGTCCTGTGCTGGTGAAACAGATGATCCAAATCAGTCAATATGCCCCCAATAGTCAAAACCCATACGACAGTCCCCGGATGCTGAAATAGACAATACCAATGATCTCAGAATAGTCCAATTAGCTAGGATTGCCTATCCTTAAGTCCAATTTTGGACACAGGGGCAAAACGGTAATTTTGGGCAAAAATGATGTCCGCCATTGGACCCACTTTGCACCGAAAAGCGTGCCAGAGTCAACGGTCTCTAAAGTCCTCAAACTACATGTCTACGGATCCAGTTTTTCGATACGAACCCAACCGTATGTCTAAAGTTGGATTTCGGCGGGCCGTGCACAAAATCGCTCGTTGAGTGGGACTATGGGGCCCGCAAAACGACGTACGATTCAACTGTCTCAGAATTGGACCAAACTTGGCATACAGGACCAGAAAAATGATACGGACCTGCTGGCACAAGTTTCGTCTCGATCTGACGAGCGTGCAGAAAGTAATTAAGAAATTTGCAAAGTGCACGATACGGTGAATTTCGACGGATACGCATCAAATTCGTCGCGCACACGCGACCAATTTGAATTCCGCCAAAGCCCACACGACCACGTAACCATTACGCAGCTTTTGATGCGTTCGGTTCATGACCACGTCGTCCAGATTGGCGTGACGCACGTCGTGTGGAACAATTTCAATATTTTCAAAACAGGTTTTTGGAAAACTTTGGGATTCGATTTCTCGACGCTCAGTCGATGAATTCAAATTCCGCAAAAAGGGTGATGAAGACCTATATGTTGTCTAAAAGTCTCTTCAAATAGATTTTCTAATGTGTCACTGATCGATCAGAATCGATCGTTGAAGGTGGGTGATTGGACTGCTTTCGGTCCTGTTTCGGGACAGATTTTTCCTCCGACTTTGCGTCAGTTTCTCGACCAATCTATGGCAGTTACCTACAAACTAGTTGGACAATATTAACAAGGGTTATATGAGGGTCATACCAGAGTTTGCGGATTGACAAACGATCCATTGTGCGACGCGAAAACGCGTTGCGAAGTCGGCACGGTTGCTGTCGTTACTGCTGTTGTTGCGGTTTGCTTGTGCGCGCGTGGCCGACTCCGGCCGGCCGACGGCCATCCACGGCGGGTTGGCGCATGTGCGGGTTGGTCGCCAAGGCTGTGGGGTGGTGGCGTAGGGTGGTTAGGGTTTAGGTTTTGCGTATGAAGCTCTCATTCTCTCGGCTCTCTTTATACCCCGAGTTTTGAACGGAAGGGTCGGGTTTTGCTAAAAGGGCTTGGGTTTAATTGCTACTGCTGACTTGGGGAGTTTATTAGGGCTCGGCTGGGGAGCAGGCCGGTTTTGCTTGGGTTAGAATAGGTGGCTGGGCCCATGGGAAAGGTTTTGCTGCTGTGAGAAACCAATCTAATTTGGGCTCGGGTCTGTTGAGATGCGAGCTAGGTTTTTACTGTGGGCTGGGTACTGGCCGAGTGGGTCTGGCCTGCGGGCTGGACTCGGTTTCCTTGGGTCGGGGGGTTCTCTGGATGGGGCTTAGCAGCTGGGCTGCTATGTTTTACTTCTTATTTCATTCCTTTTTTTCCTATTTGCTTTCCTATTTCTTTTATCTATTTATATATATATCACTATATATATATGCCTTTTACTATATATATACATATCATATATATATCACTATATATATGTATTTCTGTTATATATATTTCTATTATATAACACTATATATATATATATATATATATTTCTATTATATATATAACTATATATGTCATTGAATATATATATATTCAATGAATATATATCACTATATATATATTTCTATTATATATATAACTATATATGTCATTGAATATATATATGTATCTATTTATATACATATATCTTATACAATATTTTCTATAAAATCTAAATAAACCCCCAATGCTATCTATTCCTAGGGTAAACCCTATATGTGTATATCTATATATGACTATATAATATTTACTCGACAAAATTAATATAACCAATAACAATAAAATAATATTATTTATATAATAGCCTCAATAATATAATTAATAAATAACTAAAACTTCGGTAAGGGTTAAGTTGCAACTTGGCCTAGTTTTCCTAGTTAAGACATTGTTATGGCTAGGTTTCTCCTGGCATGGCTAGCACTCTAGTCGAAGCACACTGTTACATCTCCCAGGCCACAATTCATATTCGTTTTGTGCTCCATAACTCCATAAGGACTTAAATCATCCACCGTAATAATTAGCTAAATCATGATTTTAAAAAAATCTAAAATCACCATTCGAATAAACTAATTAAAAATAAACTATTTCCAAATTTTCAGGAAGGGGAGCTACAAATCTACCCACCTTAAAAATAATTTCGTCCTCGAAATTCTAATTCATAACTATTCTTAAAATTCAAAAAAAAAGATCTACTATTACCTTATTCTCCTTAAATTTAATTCCTCAAAAATAGTTTATATCCTGGCCATTTTGGAAACCACAAAAATCTCGAGGACTTCTACCCACCTTTGGTCACACTACTCCCTCACTCTCATGTCACTAAACTTTATAATCATCCAACTAATTGCCGAAAAATAGATATCTACTGCTTATGGCCACTATAATCCTCTCCTATCTTCAAGCCACCCAAAACCTAACATGCAACAAATTTACCCAAGTAGCTAAGAAATATTGCTAAATTCTAATAAGTGTGACCATTTGTCACTCCGAGATAGGGAGGGCAGGAAGATAAGAAAGTATAACCGAGAGTGAATTTGAAGTTTCCAGAACGGTAGGGAGTATCCAATGATGTAGACAGAAAGAAGGTTTATGAGCCATTGATCTATTTTGCTAGATTGGGCTACTCTAGTCCAATCACTTGCTAAATCGAAGAACTCTTCGTTTCTTAGAGGGGCTTGCACTCCATTCAATATAGAAGTCCCATTCTCGAAGTTCTAAACAAGGTTCTATAATAGAATGGAATTTGAAAAATTGAGATTGTGATCTTTTCCGTGGTTATGTAAACACGCTAGCAAGGATATAAATGCAATACAAGATCGTATCACGACTTCTAGGTAGATGGAATATTGGTTACGAAGGACCTCACATTCTGAGGGGTGGAGACCACCTAATAGCTATAGGGACCTTTTCCAAATAGTTCGGTTTTATAGTCCAAGTATTGTGGTATGCATGGATGGTTTTCACCCAAGTGGTTGAGCTATTTTGCCATTTAGATTGGTTATCTAGTTATTTAAAGCCCCAAAATGCCCTTCAGTGACTTTTGTGTTTAAGTAGCACGAGAAGACACAAGTTGAGGGGCATACTAGTGACATGTGAGTAGTGGGCCTTGAGTCGATCGCAGCCATATATTAGGTCGGATGAATTGAGTCGAGGTTGAGTCTCTAATTGTAGTCGAAAAGTTACGGGTATTATGGTAATGGTTATAGCTAATCCTTTTGTCCTGAAAGTCGTACCATAAAAATAGGGTACAAGAGAACGGGTTTGAGTGGGACATGATATACCTAGATGAAGGTGGACTCGTCTAGATCTTGCATATGAATTTTGTTGGAAGGTAACAACTGGTCTCGTGCTCCGATTGTTAGTGACACGGTCGGGGACACAAAATGATCTAAATGAAAAGTGGAAGTCCAAGGGTACTAATCATCATCCTATGGAAGTTATTCTAATCAATCGAAAATCCTCGTATATCCCAAAAATTTTATGTGAGCACCCTAAATTTTGGGTTGATTTTTTTTTTATATTTTATTTTAATTTTCTGATTGGGGGTAATTTTGAAATTTCGTGTTTATAATTATTTTAATAATGATATTTAATTCATGATATAATTTTTGGTGATTTTAAATCATTTTAACATTATTTAAATCAATGACTTGTGGTTTTGACGTTTTGCTAGTGAAACCCTAGAGACTGTTTGACCTAGAGCCTAACCATGTGATTATGATATTTTAATGTCATTTTTGGCCTAAGGATATTTTTGCATTTGACCTCTTTGAATTATTTTGATATTATTTTATTATTTATGATATTATTTTGGGGTTATTTGAGTCGGGTTCGAATTTCAACTCAATCCGACTTGAAACGGGGACCCGGGGGTAGTTTGACTCTAGTGGGACCCACACACTAGTTAGGCATGGCCCACATGATACTAATTTTAGTCCACATGATAGAAATATTTTAGTTAGAGGTTAGACTAATTATTATGGATAAGGTTAGTGTGATTAGAGACTTTAGAATGACTAATTTAGCCCCAACCAATTAGCCCTTTCCTAATACTCATAGAATAGGTTAGTAGGGGCTTTTGGACTTTTCCTAATAGGACAAAACCACCTTTATGGCCAGCCACAATAAGGATAGGGTTGAGCCTCCCATTTGTCATTATCCATCTATTTTTCTCTCTCTTGTTCTTCCCCAAATTCCTAGAGAGCAATCCCTAGCAATTTCTCCACCAAATCCTTCCATTTCACCACCAAATCTTCTTCTTTCCTTCTCTATTCTAGTCAAGGAGGAAGCTACCCAAGTTTGGGAGGATTCGGAGCTCGTTCGTGTCCTTTTGGAATCTCTACGTGTCGGTGTCGCTCCGGGAAGGTTTTTCTTCGATTCGATCTACCGGGAGGTATAAATTCCTTCTCCTTTTCATTCCTCATGCATATAGGTCTATTTTGAACCCATAGGAATGACCCCCATGGTTGTATCTCCATTTGTGTCTATTTTGTGTCCATTTGGAGGTCATAGGAGTGTCCTTTGTATTGTGGATGTGTTCATGTTACATATATAGATTTATATATATATATATTGTAATGAGAGTGTATCTATATTTATATATGTAATAAATGGTTCATGATGATTATATAATCAAGTTTGTGAGTGTGGTTCCTCATATTATTATTGCTATTATTGTTGTGGATAATTAGGATATATATTGTGTATTCTTTTGGCTCAAACTATCTAAATCCGTCATAATTTTTATCCACGTTTTTAATTTCAGCCCTAACTTCAAAATATCATAACTTCTAGCTCAAAGCTCGTTTTAATCTCCCGTTTTTTTTAAAAGAAGCATATTGAAGTTAGCTTTCCAAAAACATGTATTAATAGGCCTAATTCTTTCTGTAACTTTATGGAGAATTATTTGAGTGTTAGCTATACGAAAAATAAACGCGTTCTCGGTGTTTTCGCGATTCCGGGAGTTTTCGGAAACGAAAACGCGATCCGTTTAAAGTTTCGGAAAGCTAACACATAGATCTATAACATACTTTAATCATAGAGTTTAATTCATGCTGAGATGGTACAGTATTCATTATTAGTAGAAGTTACTATTCGGCATATGCATTTTGTGCACCCTTGTGTGTAATATAATATTCTATTTGACTTTAACCCATGTTAATGTATATACATTATGTAACTAAATAGAGAATGCAAGCATGAGTAAATGTTTAAAAAAATGATGTATGAGGTGTAAGTATCCTATCTAATGTAAGCATGTATAAGTATGGCTTGTAATGAATATGTAGCTTCCATAGTATGTAATGTATGGTGCATATAGTAGTGCAAGAGAATAAATGAATGATGAATAAATGCAAGCATGAATGTAATATAATAATAGATGTAATGTATGCAATATACAAGTTAATGAGATATAATGTTCTATGTTAACACAAATCCTATATTACCTCATGTACCCCCTTACACTATGTTGACACTATCACACTTGACACATTGTTCACTTACACTTTGACACTCTTTGATATGTATACACTATGTATGCCCATTTAACCCTCACTTGCCCCTTTGCCATGTTCACATACACACACATAGCCTCTTAAATAAGTATTTATGAATATAGTTAACTTAGCTATGTATGTATATTATATATATGTTAGCATATTGTGTTGTAATATATAAGTTTATATAACCATTTGAAATGTCATGATTATAGACCTAATGTTGAATACTAATATATGCATGTTTATATATGTGTAGACATATATAGCTTAAAGTAATAGATTACCTAGTGTATATCCAATGTGAATTATTGCCTATTTGGGTATTGAATAATTGCATGCTATATAGAGTTGGGTGTATGTTGGCTTGTATAGTCTTGTATTGATGTGTGCTTGCTAGGATAGTCTTGGTTAGGCCTAGTAAGACTTGCTGGGTTAGGACATGACCTAGTTTGACCTAGTTTGACTAGTGCAGTTGACCAGAGTTGACCAAGGGTTGACTTTGGCCTAGCTTGACCTAGATTCATGTAGAATGCATTGTAGTGCTTTATATTACCCTTCTGGACATGTTGTGACTTGTGCTATTCTAATTAGGAGCCAGACACCTCTTCTCGGACAGTATATTTACTTTGGACATTCAGACATCAGGCGAGTACATTCTCTGACCGTTTCATACTTGTATGGATTTACATTCTTGCTCTAGATTACTGTACTTGATGCTGACACGAATGTTATCACGAATTGGTACTATATGGATCTTCTTTTGAGATGTTATCTCCTTGTATTCACTAAATACATATTGTGACGTGCGTTTTACTTCCATATTATATTTATTGAATACCCATATCCTTGTATACTCATTGTGCATATTGTACTCTCATTATCACATGAGCCCCAGGGATAGACCATTGTACACTATTGTATAACATTGTATATCTATTGTATAACATTGTACACTATTGTATAAGATAACGTAACTGGAGTAGATCCTTGTGTATTGATTGGGGAGGGGGAGTAGAATTGGTTATGTACTCAAATCCTATTGTACAACATTGTATAACTATTGTATATGTCTATTGTACACCCACGTACAATGGAGTTACCATTGTATTTTCCTAGCCCGTTTACATAACCAGATTGTACTCTAAATCACATGTTCCTTACAGTTCTTACTTATCATATTTAGATATTTCTTGTTATTAAATCTCTACTGTTTTCTATACATTCTTCTTTCAGCGTTTCATGTACTTTACTCTATTGCATGCTTTATATTTCCTAACTCGATATGAACTGCATGAGATGTTTTGTGCTCGCTTCCGTCCTGACTGGACCTGTTGATAAATTTTACAGATAGCCTGGAGGTGCCTGCTAGCCTAGAGGAGACACATTAGAGGTTGTTTAGGTAGTTATTTCATTTTGTCTGGAGTTGTATTTTACTTTGTGGAATACTGTATTGAGTTTTGAGATATATTTATGGGTTTATGTATCATAGACACTTAGACTTCTATCTCTTGTATCTCTTTTGGATTTTATATTTTATCTATCTTTATCATACTCTACCTTAGATGTGATTGAGACTGTATCTGGTATGTCACCCCCATTCGGGGAGTATAAACTGTTTAGTCTTATACTGTTATATGCATTGAGACCAAGGACAATGTTCTACCGCCGACACTACGGCGTAGGCTGGGCGTTGTTACGTACTCGTACCCTCACGGTGGGTGCGGGTCGTGACACGTTTTTAGTGGTGGCCCATGCAGGTCGAATTTATATAATGGTATTCGAACTAGAGTACCACTACAGCCTGCACTAGGAATAGGATATATTTTGAAGATACTCAATCACAGTTAGGAACCCTTGAGAGATTCCTGGGACGACCCTTGAGAATCTTGTTTAACTCCGATTTGAAAACTCTTTTCTTTTTTTTTCTTGATTTGATTTATCTTTACTTTCTACTATTGAATTTGATTTTGATGGATTATTATTGAATTTGAGTTTGTATTTATTGATTTTGATGAAGATTGTTGAAATTTGAATCTTGATGTTAGCTATAGCATCCGAGTTTGTAGTTATATAATTTGAAGGATTTTGTTCATTTCTGAATTTTGATGCTCGTTGATAAATTTGATTTTTTTTTGTATTCATTGTTGATTTAATTTAATTTTTGGCAAGATGAAATTATATGGGCTAGGTCATCTTAGTTATGGAAATCTTGTCTTCTATAGTCACATTAGCCAGTATGGTGAGGACATATAGTCTGATTTTGGATATATTTCTCGGGTGTGGAAATTTAAGGTTTTCGCAGCCAAGCTAGCGACATCGCGAAAATGTTAAATACCATGATTCTAGAGGTATGTGCATAAGTCAAGGACTCTGTGATTATCGTAGCCTTGCTCACTAGTATGACGAAAATTTAGGGTACCATAATTTTGGATAGACGCATATGATTATCAGATTGTACCTTAAATGTTTTCGAACATGTTTTTGTTACTTTTGTTTCAGTCATTCAAAAAAAAAGAGAAGGAATTATTGTTGTTTTGTTTTGTTTTGTTTCTCATTGTTTACTTAGGATGTAGCTTTAACTATTTTTATAAATCTTGTGTAACTTCTTACAAAAATTTATTTCTTCTTAATACAATAAACCAATGATTTTGCTAGGCCTTATTTTGGATTTGGTATTATAATTCTTGTTTCAAAAAAAATGGGTCCCTCTTTTAAATAGATAAGCAGAACAGATTCTATTATCATTCTTTTCCTGCCAATATTTTTACTACCATCATTCCTTGTCTTATATACCTGTCCTGATTATATCAATTCCCTGTCTCATATATAATTCTGTCAGCTATACCTTGAAAACTCTTGAATCTTTATATCATTTTTATCTGAGAAATGTTGAAGAAGTGATATAAATCATCTAGTTCGGAAATGATGTAATTGGTTATCATATGATGATTTTGTAGGAATCAGAGTGTTGGATGTCAAATATAAAAAATTTGAAATGGAGATGTGGTAAAGGTTTAAAATGAAATCGAGGGATAAATGTTATCAATTTAGAAACAATCACAGAAAGTGGGTTAGGAATAATTCATGGATGTATTTCAAAACTAATGAGGATGTTTAAGGTCAACCTAGTTTTGAGAACTTAAAAATCTTTGTTATTGATTCTTGGGAACTATTACAAGGCTATGTAGAAATTTAAAGATGGAAAGGAGAATTTAATCGAATAAAATGATTATGCGAAATTGAACTAGATATTGTAAGATGGTGACTAGAGACAGAGAGAACACAAGAATTTTACGTTATAGAAATTATTTTAGATGATTGGAAGAAAATTGTAGAATTCAAAAAAAAAATATTTGAAGGTGAACGTTGAAGAAAATATGAAGGTTGATTTATAAAAAAAAGATTAAATTTTGTGTGACATAGTAGTATTGGAGTTTAGTGAATACGAGACTCGATTTAAACAAGTCCAAGGATTCCATAAACTGGATTTAGAGGTTTTGGATCTAATTTAAAACGAGGTGAAGGAATTTAAAATTTTGATTAAATGAATAAGTGTTGACTCCTAAAAAGAGGGGTATATTTCGTGGAAAATGTTTTGGAACTTAAAGATTTTGTCTATGGTGATTATGGTAAAGGTTTAGATGACTGAAGGTTATAAAATTTCGATGATAGTTATATAGAGGTTGATTTTCATATTAGGACTTGTGAGAAAAAAAGAATATGGTTTAGCAAATGATAAACTGATAGTATTAGAGAGGGATGATTTGCTGACTTCGTATGAAATCTTTTCCTGTTTTCTCTAAAAGGAGTTTTTCAATATCATTGAATCCTAGTTTCCTTAATCCGACCAAATCGACTTCGATTATCTTTTCTTATCATATTTATATCTTGGGTTGTACTTAATTGAATTAAATTTGATTGTGACCTGAATCTCTATCCTTGTATGCTCGATCTCAGACTTTGTTGAACCTGTCCTCCATATTGCCTAAATCTTGATTTCCCCCAATTTGATCAACTTAGATCGTATCAAGACTAAATATTCTTAATACGTATTGTGATTGGAAATTTTCCATGGAATTGGCTTTCATTCCTTAACTTTGATTTTGATTTTCTTTTTTTTCTTTTCTGAACCCTTTAAAGATAATGGATAGTTACTTTTCTTTATTTTTATGATAAGTATCAGTTTTCATATAGGATGGTAGACTGTCTTACAATTTTGATGGTTTGTTGTTTTTGTAACTTTTGTTTAGCACCCTAGATTGCTTGTGTATTTTGATACCCTATGACCGTTTTGGTTTAGCATGACTAGAATACCTAGATGAGACTTTTACTACCACCGTATGTCATGACCCTGTATGTCGTCCTTTTGATGGTATGATTTATTTAAGTTCTGAGATTTGATTGTGGGGGTTTGACCTAGAAGGATTACGAACATTTTAATTTCGAGGACGAAATTTTTATAAGGTGGGTAGGATGTGAGCACCCTAAATTTTGGGTTAATTTTTTTTTATTTTTATTTTAATTTTCTGATTGGGGGTAATTTTGAAATTTTGTGTTTATAATTATTTTAATAATGATATTTAATTCATGATATGATTTTTGGTGATTTTAAATTATTTTAACATTATTTAAATCAATGACTTGTGGTTTTGACGTTTTGCTAGTGAAACCCTAGAGACTGTTTGACCTAGAGCCTAACCATGTGATTATGATATTTTAATATCATTTTTGGCCTAAGGATATTTTTGCATTTGACCTCTTTGAATTATTTTGATATTATTTTATTATTTATGATATTGTTTTGGGGTTATTTGAGTTGGGTTCGAATTTCAACTCAATCCGACTTGAAACAGGGACCCGGGGGTAGTTTGACTCTAGTGGGACCCACACACTAGTTAGACATGGCCCACATGATATTAATTTTAGTCCACATGACAGAAATATTTTAGTTAGAGGTTAGACTAATTATTATGGATAAGGTTAGTGTGATTAGAGACTTTAGAATGACTAATTTAGCCCCAACCAATTAGCCCTTTCCTAATACTCATAGAATAGGTTAGTAGGGGCTTTTGGACTTTTCCTAATAGGACAAAACCACCTTTATGGCCAGCCACAATAAGGATAGGGTTGAGCCTCCCATTTGTCATTATCCATCTATTTTTCTCTCTCTTGTTCTTCCCCAAATTCCTAGAGAGCAATCCCTAGCAATTTCTCCACCAAATCCTTCCATTTTACCACCAAATCTTCTTCTTTCCTTCTCCATTCTACTCAAGGAGGAAGCTACCCAAGTTTGGGAGGATTCGGAGCTCGTTCGTGTCCTTTTGGAATCTCTACGTATCGGTGTCGCTCCGGGAAGGTTTTTCTTCGATTCGATCTACCGGGAGGTATAAATCCCTTCTCCTTTTTATTTCCTCATGCATATAGGTCTATTTTGAACCCATAGGAATGACCCCCATGGTTGTATCTCCATTTGTGTCTATTTTGTGTCCATTTGGAGGTCATAGGAGTGTCCTTTGTGTTGTGGATGTGTTCATGTTACATATATATATTTATATATATATATATTGTAATGAGAGTGTATCTATATTTATATATGTAATAAATGGTTCATGATGATTATATAATCAAGTTTGTGAGTGTGGTTCCTCATATTATTATTGCTATTATTGTTGTGGATAATTAGGATATATATTGTGTATTCTTTTGGCTCAAACTATCTAAATCCGTCATGATTTTTATCCACGTTTTTAATTTCAGTCCTAACTTCGAAATGTCATAACTTCTAGCTCAAAGCTCGGTTTAATCTTCCGTTTTTTTATAAGAATCGTATTGAAGTTAGCTTTCCAAAAACATGTACTAATTCTTTCTGTAACTTTTTAGAGAATTATTTGAGTGTCAGCTGTACGAAAAACAAACGCGTTCTCGGTGTTTTCGCGATTTCGGGAGTTTTCGGAAACGAAAACGCGATTCGTTTAAAGTTTCGAAAAGCTAACACATAGATCTATAACATACTTTAATCATAGAGTTTAATTCATGCTGAGATGGTACAGTATTCATTATTAGTAGGAGTTACTATTCGACATATGCATTTTGTGCACCCTTGTGTGTAATATAATGTTCTATTTGATTTTAACCCATGTTAATGTATATATATTATGTAACTAAATAGAGAATGCAAGCATGAGTAAATGTTTAAATAAATGATGTATGAGGTGTAAGTATCCAATCTAATATAAGCATGTATAAGTATGGCTTGTAATGAATATGTAGGTTCCATAGTATGTAATGTATGGTGCATATAGTAGTGCAAGAGAATAAATGAATGATGAATGAATGCAAGCATGAATGTAATGTAATAATAGATGTAATGTATGCAATATACAAGTTAATGAGATGTAATGTTCTATGTTAACACAAATCCTATATTACCTCATGTACCCCCTTACACTATATTGACACTATCACACTTGACACATTGTTCACTTACACTTTGACACTCTTTGATATGTATACACTATGTATGCCCATTTAACCCTCACTTGCCCCTTTGCCATGTTCACATACACACACATAGCCTCTTAAATCAGTATTTATGAATATAGTTAACTTAGCTATGTATGTATATTATATATATGTTAGCATATTGTGTTGTAATATATAAGTTTATATAACCATTTAAAATGCCATGATTATAGAACTAATGTTGAATACTAATATATGCATGTTTATATATGTGTAGACATATATAGCTTAAAGTAATAGATTATCTAGTGTATATCCAATGTGAATTATTGCCTATTTGAGTATTGAATAATTGCATGCTATATAGAGTTGGGTGTATGTTGGCTTGTATAGTCTTGTATTGATGTGTGCTTGCTAGGATAGTCTTGGTTAGGCCTACTAAGACTTACTGGGTTAGGACATGACCTAGTTTGACCTAGTTTGACTAGTGCAGTTGACCAGAGTTGACCAAGGGTTGACTTTGGCCTAGCTTGACCTAGATTCATGTAGAATGCATTGTAGTGCTTTATATTACCCTTCTGGACATGTTGTGACTTGTGCTGTTCTAATTAGGAGCCAGACACCTCTCCTCGGACAGTATATTTACTTTGGACATTCAGACATCAGGCGAGTACATTCTCTGACCGTTTCATACTTGTATGGATTTACATTCTTGCTCTAGATTACTGTACTTGATGCTGACACGAATGTTATCACGTATTGGTACTATATGGATCTTCTTTTGAGATGTTATCTCCTTGTATTCACTAAATACATATTGTGACGTGCGTTTCACTTCTATATTGTATTTATTGAATACCCATATCCTTGTATACTCATTGTGCATATTGTACTCTCATTATCACATGAGCCCCAGGGATAGACCATTGTACACTATTGTATAACATTGTATATCCATTGTATAACATTGTACACTATTGTATAAGATAACGTAACTGGAGTAGATCCTTGTGTATTGATTGGGGAGGGGGAGTAGAATTGGTTATGTACTCAAATCCTATTGTACAATATTGTATAACTATTGTATATGTCTATTGTACACCCACGTACAATGGAGTTACCATTGCATTTTTCTAGCCCGTTTACATAACCAGATTGTACTCTAAATTACATGTTCCTTACAGTTCTTACTTATCATATTTAGATATTTCTTGTTATTAAATCTCTACTGTTTTCTATACATTCTTCTTTCAGCGTTTCATGTACTTTACTCTATTGCATGCTTTATATTTCCTAACTCGATATGAACTGCGTGAGATATTTTGTGCTCGCTCCCGTCCTGACTGGACCTGTTGATAAATTTTACAGATAGCCTGGAGGTGCCTGCTAGCCTAGAGGAGACACATTAGAGGTTGTTTAGGTAGTTATTTCATTTTGTCTGGAGTTGTATTTTACTTTATGGAATACTGTATTGAGTTTTGAGATGTATTTATGGGTTTATGTATCATAGACACTTAGACTTCTATCTCCTGTATCTCTTTTGGATTTCATGTTTTATCTATCTTTATCATGCTCTACCTTAGATGTGATTGAGACTGTATCTGCTATGTCACCCCCATTCGGGGAGTATAAACTGTTTAGTCTTAAACTGTTATATGCATTGAGACCAAGGACAACGTTCTATCGCCGACACTACGGCGTAGGCTGGGCGTTGTTACGTACTCGTACCCTCACGGTGGGTGCGGGTCGTGACATTTTAGGAGGCTTACAGTCTACCCACCTTAGAAGCTAGGATATGGTTTTTAGGAATAATGAGACTAGAAGAATTCCAAAAGTCCGGGTATTGTACCTCGACTCTTGTGAATAAAGATTAAGGCACAGCATATGGAATACGGTAGTTATAAGTCAATTCAAGGGTCGTTCCTCCCTAATTGAAAATCGAGTGTGTACAATGACACATGGTTGATAAAATAGAATGATCTACTCGTTCATAGTATACAAGGGTTATCGACGGGGTAACCAGCTCTAAGGCATATCTCCTATAAAAAGATTTCTAACAACTGAGTCGTGAGTTTCTATTTGTGTTAAGCCTGCCCGACCATTGTCCCAAGAGTTTTGAGGAGTGGTAGTCTCCTAGGTTGGCAGTCGACTAAGGGTAAAACCCTAATCATTTTCGAATTCAGATGATTTGAAAGTCCCAATAGTAGTTTGAGGGTCGAGAGAAAATGAGTAACTCAAGGCAAGGTTCTAGTCACATGGCTAGCCGATGACAGCTACACTTGTATATACAACCAACATAGCCATGGGAATACTCCGTATCTCTCTACCAATCATGAGTTTTCATCTTTCCAAATCGGTGAAAGACAAAAACAATAAAAAATTCAAGGAAGATGTTACTGAATACAATTTCGTGATTCAAGGGCGAACATATAATTCAAAAGGAATTGTCAATACAGTCGCGGATGAGATCTTAGAGACACCTATATCTCAATCCACGTAGGGTAATTAAATAAAGTGTGAACCCAATGCATCATGGTTGATCAGACCATAATTCACTGATTCTGATTAGATAATAAGTTAGCAGGCGTCCCCACTAAACATATGCCTCAAATCAAGCTCGAGAACAGAGTGAGCTTGCAAAACTAAGCTGTAACAGTAGCGTTTGTTAAGATAGTCGAATACAATTATGCGAGATTTTTGAAAGAAGGCATAAGTAGTTCGAGTTTTGAGAGAATCAAAAACCTTACCCGGTGTTCTTGCTTCTATGGACATCCCACTATCATCTTACCCTTAAGGCCTTGGTCAACTAATGGTTTATGGACTTCTGAATTCTATATTCTAGGTAACCTATTAGTGTCAGACAATTTTTTTTCATCAATAGATCACGAGGATCATACGGAGTGCTAGGTCGGGAGACATGCTACCAAACTTACAAACTTCCACTACTATTGGCTTTGTATCTTATGGGACATACATGGCACGGTCCTATCCTCTATAGTATCCTAAACTTGTAATCACGTCTGAAGTCATTTCACCTAGTGTTATGCCTCGCCCGTATACTCGGGCTGCGGTAAACCCTTGGATTTGTGATTTCGGGGTGATGTGTTATCCGATACTCTACCTTATATTAACACAAGGTGACTACGGTCAAAGAGAACCACTAGCTATAATTTAACAATATTCTATAACCTACATTTCCTTAAACAATTCCAACTCTAGGGATCGTGCCTTGCCAGTGCGCTGCTGGCTGCAGTGGATCCATAGTCTCCATAATTCAAATAAATGGCGACAGTGCGCTGCTGTCCTGCCATTATGGGTTAACTACCATTCCTTTAATTATATCCTCAAAATTCATGAGATTCTAGAGATTCAAACATGTTGACTATGAGATAAAGCGTAAGTACTATCAGTCATATCCCTTAAAATAAAAGGTGAACCGGGAGGAAAATAACTGAAGACAAAATACAAACATTCTGGTATCTCTTTCATGTGTATTCGTACCATGGGAGAAAAAAAATTTTGAATCAGACTACCTCGAGATTCGCATTTGAATAACCGAATCAGGAATTATAAACTTTTCCCTTACGGCAAAATAGGATTTTAAATGGGCAATTCAGACTAAGATATGGTGACGATATCCAAAGAGGCAAGAGAATGAATTGAATAATTTATCTAGGTAAGATCATCAATTCCAGGAAGATCTGCCTCTCCAAGTGAATAATCTATCCACATTGGACCATATCTTCCAATCAAGAGGTAATAGTGTACCTATGGGGATATGACAAACTATCAAAAATTAATAACTCCTTATCTAAATTCTATGGCCTAGAATACCCATCGGTAAATTTGTATAGGGGACTCCTAGTCCTAGTCATTCAATTAAATTAATCCTTGTTCGTGCATGAGCATGCTCTAGTCGCAGGCTCGTAATAGTACATCTAACTTAAGTACTATCACGAGTTCGCATGATTTGCGAAGACAGACCTGCATGGGCCACCACAAAAACTTGTCACGACCCGCACCCGTTTTTTTTTTTAAACGGATACGAGACGTGTCCAAGCCAGCCTACGCCGCAGTGTCGGCGGTAGTACGTTGTCACGGCCATGAAGATCCAAAATCACAAATAATGCTCATTCATAAAATTAATTTAATTTACAATGATCACAAGTTTTACATTTTGCAGAAAAATATAAACTTGTACATATAAAAGAATAACTACAACTCCACTATCTAACTAGTCTCTAGGCTTTTGTCTGCAAGTAATCCCGTCTCTCCCCAAGCTAAGTGAATCCACGGCTAACCTGGAAATGTTGGTTTCCAGTCAGGAATGGAACGAGCACAATCCACTGAATGCAATTTTAATAAAGAAAATGACTATAAAACAAAGGTTAGACATCAATCATGAGTTTTGAAAATAAACAGTAAAGCCGTAAGGAAAGACAGAAAATCAATAGTAAATAAATAGACTCATATACTTTCCCCACTGTTAGAAGTACCTTTGATATGTGATCGGTCTCGGGACAATTATGTGACACGATCTACACGGTCTAAAGTTACACGGTCTAAAGTTACACGGTCTAAAGTTACACGGTCTAAAGTTACACGGTCTAAAGAAAATATTACAGTAAAGAAACATTGTCTACAAAATAATAATCACGATCTACACAGTTTAAATGCAGTAATAATCACGGTCTACACTGTCTACTTTGTAATAAATAAATCACTGTCTATACTGTCTACAAGAAATAAATAAATCACGGTCTACACTGTCTACAAAAAATAATACGGTCTACACGGTCTAAGGTCAGATCACACATCGTTGGTACTTCTCATTTCCGACTCAACAATTTATAATAGAAAATAATCACATAATCAATGACTAATCAATGAAATATAGTAAGGATCAATATCGAAATGCAGACGATAAACTGTACTCGCCTGTGGTCCTGTGCTGGTGAAACCGATGATCCAAATCACTCAATATGCCCCCAATAGTCAAAACCCGTACGACAGTCTCCGGATGCTAAAATAGATAATACCAATGATCTCAGAATAGTCCAATTAGCTAGGATTGCCTGTCCTTAAGTCCAATTCTGGACACAGGGGTAAAACGGTAATTTTAGGCAAAAATGATGTCCGTCGTTGGACCCACTTTGCACCGAAAAGCGTGCTAGAGTCAACGGTCTCTAAAGTCATCAAACTATATGTCTACGGATCCAGTTTTTCGATACGAACCCAACCGTATGTCCAAAGTTGGATTTCGGCGGGCCGTGCACAAAATCGCCCGTTGAGTGGGACGGTGGGGCCCGCAAAACGACGTACGATTCAACTGTCTCAGAATTGGACCAAACTTGGCATACAGGACCAGAAAAATGATACGGACCTGCTGGCACAAGTTTCGTCTCGATCTGACGAGCGTGCACAAAGTAAATGAGAAATTTGCAAAGTGCACGATACGGTGAATTTCGACGGATACACATCAAATTCGTCGCACACACGCGACCAATTTGAATTCCGCCAAAGCCCACACGACCACGTAACCATTACGTAGCTTTTGATGCATTTGGTTCACAACCACGTCGTCCGGATTGGCGTGACGCACGTCGTGTGGAACAATTTCAATGTTTTCAAAACAGGTTTTTGGGAAACTTTGGGATTCGATTTCTCGACTCTCAGTCGATGAATTCAAATTCTGCAAAAAGGGTGATGAAGACCTATATATTGTCTAAAAGTCTCTTCAAATAGATTTTCTAATGTATCACTGGATCGATCAGAATCGATCGTTGAAGGTGGGTGATTGGACTGCTTTCGGTCCTGTTTCGGGACAGATTTTTCCTCCGACTTTGCGTCAGTTTCTCGACCAATCTATGGCAGTTACCTACAAACTAGTTGGACAATATTAACAAGGGTTATATGAGGGTCATACCAGAGTTTGCGGATTGACAAAAGATCCATTGTGCGTCGCAAAAATGCGTCACGAAGTCGGCGCGGTTGCTGCCGTTACTGCTGTTGTTGCGGTTTGCTTGTGCGCGCGTGGCCGACTCCGGCCGGTCGACAGCCGTCCACGGCGGGTTGGCGCATGCGCGGGTTGGTCGCCAAGGCTGTGGGGTGGTGGCGTAGGGTGGTTAGGGTTTAGGTTTTGCGTATGAAGCTCTCATTCTCTCGGCTCTCTTTATACCCCGAGTTTTGAACGGAAGGGTCGGGTTTTGCTAAAAGGGCTTGGGTTTAATTGCTACTGCTGACTTGGGGAGTTTATTAGGGCTCGGCTGGGGAGCAGGCCGGTTTTGCTTGGGTTAGAATAGGTGGCTGGGTCCATGGGAAAGGTTTTGCTGCTGTGAGAAACCAATCTAATTTGGGCTCGGGTCTGTTGAGATGCGAGCTAGGTTTTTACTGTGGGCTGGGTACTGGCCGAGTGGGTCTGGCCTGCGGGCTGGACTCGGTTTCCTTGGGTCGGGGGGTTCTCTGGATGGGGCTTAGCAGCTGGGCTGCTATGTTTCACTTCTTATTTCATTCCTTTTTTTCCTATTTGCTTTCCTATTTCTTTTATCTATTTATATATATATCACTATATATATATGCCTTTTACTATATATATACCTATCATATATATATCACTATATATATGTATTTCTGTTATATATATTTCTATTATATAACACTATATATATATATATATATATATATATATATATATATATTTCTATTATATATATAACTATATATGTCATTGAATATATATATATTCAATGAATATATATCACTATATATATATATATATATTTCTATTATATATATAACTATATATGTCATTGAATATATATATGTATCTATTTATATACATATATCTTATACAATATTTTCTATAAAATCTAAATAAACCCCCAATGCTATCTATTCCTAGGGTAAACCCTATATGTGTATATCTATATATGACTATATAATATTTACTCGACAAAATTAATATAACCAATAACAATAAAATAATATTATTTATATAATAGCCTCAATAATATAATTAATAAATAACTAAAACTTCGGTAAGGGTTAAGTTGCAACTTGGCCTGGTTTTCCTAGTTAAGACATTGTTATGGCTAGGTTTCTCCTGGCATGGCTAGCACTCTAGTCGAAGCACACTGTTACATCTTCCAGGCCACAATTCATATTCGTTTTGTGCTCCATAACTCCACAAGGACTTAAATCATCTACCGTAATAATTAGCTAAATCATTATTTAAAAAAATCTAAAATCACCATTCGAATAAACTAATTAAAAATAAACTATTTCCAAATTTTCGGGAAGGGGAGCTACACATTGCTTATGCTTCTAGATAGTTGAGGCATCATGAGAAGAATTATCCTACTCATGACTTGGAGCTGGCAGCAGTAATTTTTGCCTTAAAACTGTAGAAGTACTATTTGTATGGAGAGCGAGTGGACATCTTCACAGACCATAAAAGCATGAAGTATTTTTTCACTCAGTAGGAACTGAATAAGAGGCAGCGAAGATGGCTGGAACTCATGAAGGATTTTGACATCAATCTGCAACACCATCCTGGGAAGGCGAATGTGGTAGCATATGCTTTTAGTCGATATCCTGTTGCTATGTTCCTTACCATGGACCGGCATCTTCTAGAGGATCTTGAGAGTCTGGAGATTGAGATTGTTCTTCCGGGAGTTCGAGGGCAGCCGATGCATATGCAGATTCAGTCGGGACTGTTAGAGAAGATCAAGGAGGCCCAGTTTCTAGATGAGGGACTCCGATGTCTCAGAGGTCAGGTAGAGGCAGGATTGTTGGACGATTTTACTATTGCAGAGGATGGATCCCTGAGGCACGAAAACCAGTTGTGTGTGCCCAAGGATCTATGGGAGAAAGTTATGCAGAAGGCCCACCAGTCACAGTATTTTACTCATCCTGGATCTACCAAGATGTATAAGGATCTGCAGGAGTATGTTTGGTGGTATAGGATGAAACGAGAAGTTGCCAGATTCGTTTCTAGATGTCTTATGTGCCAGAAAGTCAAGGCAGAGCGCCAGAGACCAGCAGAATTACTCTAGCCTTTACCTATTTCGGAATGGAAGTGGGAACACATAACTATGGGCTTCGTCTCTGGTTTACCGCGTACGCCCGGTGGCAAGGATTCTATCTGGGTTATCATGGACAGATTGACGAAATCCGCTCACTTCATTCCGTTCAAGGTAGGGATGTCGACCGAGAAGCTTACAGACCTCTACATACGACAGATCATGCGGATTCATGGAGTGCTAGTGAGTATCGTCTCAGACAGGGACAGCCGCTTCGCATCACACTTCTGGAGGAGTTTATAGCTGAGCTTAGGTTCACAGTTGAAGTTCAGCACCACCTATCATCCACAGACGAACGGGCAGTCCAAGAGGACCATTCAGACATTGGATGACATGCTGCGAGTTTGCGCACTCGACTTCGACGATTCGTGGGAAGATCACTTACATCTTGTGGAGTTTGCCTATAACAACAATTATCAGGCTAGCATCAAGATGACACCGTTCGAGGCGCTATATGGACGGAGATGTTGCACACCTTTATCTTGGGACGACGTTGGTAAAAGGACTTTGCTTGGACTAGAGATGGTGGTAGACTCAGCAGAGAAGGTCAGATTGATCAGAGAGCATCTCAGAGTTGCACAGGATCGGCAGAAGCATTGGGCGGACAGCAACAGACGGCCACTAGAGTTTGCAGTTGGAGTGTTCCTGAAGATCTCGCCAACCAGAGGCATCATTCGATTTGGTAGAGGTGGAAAGCTCAGTCTGAGGTACATCGGACCCTTCGACGTGACGGTACGGATTGGCGAGGTGGCCTATCGACTAGCGCTTCCTGCTAGCTTGGAGGGAGTGCACGACGTTTTCCACGTGTCTCAGCTTCGACGCTACATTTCGGATTTGAGCCATGTGGTAGACTACTCAGAGCTATAGGTAGGTCCGAGCTTGACCTATGAGGAACAGCCAGAGGAGATCCTTGATCGGAGGAAGAAGCAACTGCAGAATCAGACTATACCGCTTGTCCGAGTCATGTGGAAATACCACTCTCCGGAAGAGTCCACATGGGAGCGCGAGGACGAGATGCGGGAGCGCTATCCTAGTTTGTTTGCTTGATTGTATTCTGGTTTTCGAAAATTTTAAATTCAATAAATGACTTGTGTTAAAACAATTAATTATGATTTTGTTTTGTTGTCTCTCGAATTTTGAGGACGAAATTATTTTAAGGAAGAGAGATTTATAACTCCACCTTTCTATTTTCGAGAAATATTTTAGTTTACTAAATAATAATAAGTTTGATTTAAACCATTTCGAATAATAATAATTCTTGATTAAATTTTTTGAATAAATATTTCATGATTGCCTTTGGAGGGAGATTTGAATTTTTGGCAAATAACTAATTTTTAAACTTATTTGGAGTGATCCCCACTCCCTAACAACTTGTAACCACCTCTCTAACAGAATTTGGGTTGTTTATGCAATTAATGAAAAGGGGAAGGACTGGATTGTAAAAATACCAAATGGTGGGGGGGCTATTTACTTAATTGCCATTCTCCTTTTTATTCGGCCAGGAAAGAGAGTCCTTTCACTCTCATTATCTTTTTCTGAACTCTCGAAGAGCTCTCCCTGCTTCCCCCTAATTTCTCAGTTAAGCAAACCCTAGTCCCCGGCGGTGGTGGCGACAGCGAGATGGTGGCGACGGCGAGATTGATGAAGGCAGCGGCGATCTTCTCTTCTCCGACGAACTAGAAGGCGGCGGGACTCATCTTCTTCCTCGCGACGAGTTCTCTCAACAGCTTCGGCTTCTTCTTCTTCTTTGAGTTGGCACGGCCGATCTAGTCGACAGTGAGCTCGATCTACGTCGTTGTTTTAGTCTCGATTGATCGGTGTAATTTGCTTCCTCTATTGATTCTTTCCAATTTTCTTTGTGCTGAATTCTTCAGTAGGAATCTCGTCGAGATTGAGCGATCAGTCAGATCTCATTGTTTTGAACAGTCGATCGTGCTGTGGTAGGTCTTGATCATATTTTTCTTTGCAATTGTTCTATTGTCTTCATTTTGATCAATTACTGAGGCGATCTAGGTGATGCAAATGTTCGACATCGATCGTTGGACTGATTCTTTCTCTTCGAAGATCCGGCTACGCTCAGTTTATTGCCGAGGATCAAACCGAAACAGGTAATTCATTAGAATTATTCTTCCTTCTTATTTATGTATGATCGGGTGTTTTGGATGATCTCTTTTGTTTAAGTAAATTCATCCCTCACATCCAGTTCGAACTCTGAAATCCTGGGTTTTGTACCCTTTTTGTTTGTCATAATGTCTAAACAGAGCTGAAATCCTTTTTTTGGACACGAATGGATAGTTGTGTCTGTGTTCTGTAGGCGTATCTACCCCGAACCAGACTCATTATCTTTAGGTATTATTTGATATTTAACTGATGTATATGTTTTACTCTATAACTAGATTTAATAGGAGTGTATATGGGGGACGGGTGCAGGGACATTCGTGATTGTGTCCAGTTGCAGTGGTGTCGGGTTGTCGTGGTGTTTAGTTAGACTTTGGGTTGCCTGAACCGTTCGTGCACAATCTCGAGTTCGTATTGGTTTTGTCGTGATCGTATCCAAGTGTGGGAAGGGATGCATTTAGCGTGTTGGCTTTGAGAGCTGCTTGGAAATTCTGAAGACTCTTTGTATAAATATTTTCCTTTGGTTATTTTTTTACTGTGAAGGTTGAGCAGACTTTATAAATGATTTTGATTTTTATTGAGTTAATTTGGGGTTCGGAATTTGCAGGACCTTTCTTCTTTATGTGTTTTCATTCTTGAGTTGTGTACCATTCTTTTGGCTCTTTTTATATTTCGGATAGATTGGTGAAGGTATGGTGCTTGGAAGGAGTTTACTTGACAGGGAGCTGGATTTTATTCTTGTGAGAATGGATTTTGTTATGATCTGTTCTTTCTAAACTCTGAGTTTAGTAGCTGTGTCTAAACTTGGATATTTTAGCCATAAGTTCGGATGAATATTTTAACCTTGAGATCATTCTTGGTAAGTTAGTTACCCACAGGTTCTGGGTTGGCTTTGCAAATGCTTCTGGGGAAGGGATCAGGTGTATTCAATTGTTTTCTCTAAAGACTTCATGAGTTGGACTTAATATTTGTTGTTCATGCATTCTAAATCTAACAGCAGCAATCTGGGGCATGGAAATTCTTGAATAAATCATAATATAACTAGGATTGGTATCCATTTTTGTCTTGGAAGCTAGGCTAGTGCTGGGTGTTTATACATTAGTTGAATATTCATTATTGAGAATAATTATGTCCTAAATAAGATTAGTGATGTTATATTACAATTAGTTTTAAATAAATAATTAAGGGTCGTAAGAAATTAACCAACTTGTACCCAAACAACAGGAGGATTTACAGCTATACTACCTACTCTTGAGCAACCGGAACAAGGCAAGTACTTTCTACGATTTTGTTCATTTACATATCTTGTACTTCTCTTGATGACACGGTGTGACACGATATCTTGTACCCTTGTACTTCCTGTTCTTGTACTTACTTGTGTCGGGGAGGAAAAATACACTAGCTATATGACCAAACCTCGGTTCTAAAATTCATATAGATAGCTTAGACCTCGTACTGTACACGCAGGTCCTAAGCCGTACCGATATTCGTGTACTCTTGTACTCAATCCAGCCGGTCACATAGGCTAGTTGTATTTCAAATATTGTGCACATGTCATGTCTTGTACTTCAGGTTCATGGTTATATTTCTGTACTTTATTTCCTGTACTTACATTCTTGTACTTTTATGTTCATTTCCAGTATCTCATATTTAATGTTCTCCTGTACGCATTCCCATATCATGATGTTCTTGTTCATTACCTAGAACTGTACTTTGCTTCGCTCCTGACTAGGAAATGTTACAGGTGAGATGGAGGCTATGTGTGACAGATACTATGGTCGTGAGCCTATAGACGCAGTAGAGCCAGCTGGAGTTGCTCTGGACATAGAGGCTGAGGAGGCCTAGTACCTCACCTTTAGCAGTTTATATTCTATTGTACTTGAGACTATCAGACTTTATTTTCTTTTAGCTGGATGAATGTAATAACTCTTAGACATGTACTTTGATTCTGGGATTTGCTTATATAGATGTCGTGGTTTATATTCATTAATATCTGGACTTGTAGTTTTCCTAGAGATTGGTACAGCTTACTTCATCGTGTCTAACGATGAAGGCTGGGCGTGTCCGACTCGTGTCTGATTATTCGAGAGCGGGTCGTGACAGTTTAAGTCTCACACCTGTGCATGTGGGATTTAAGTCGTACCGTATACTTGTACTTGTTCATGATCTTACCCAGCCGGTCACATATTTTAGTAGTTATTGCAAATTCACATGTCATGATCTTTTGATCACATGTTTCAATCTGGTAGATAATGCATTTACAGTTCATGTTTTATTATTTCTTTATTTGTTCATATTTTGTACTTTTTTATTATTATAGATTGTACTTTGCTCCTTTCCTGACTGGATCGTTGACGTATTAGGCCAGGGCATGAGAATGAGATTGGACGACTCCTATAAGATTCTAGAAGACCAGATGCAAGTATTATTCTTATGTATTAGATAGTTTTATAAGATAGATGTTTATATCTTCCTTTTACTTTAGTTGTCGGATTTGTCTCCGGATACTCTTGTATAAGTTGTACTAAAGAACATAGTGGTATATGATATAATTTTAGCACGTGATTAGATGTTGTGATGTGATTTCATGATATTACTTGAGTTCTTAGATACTTAGTACAGCTTACTACGTTGAGTCTACAACGTAGGCTGGATGTGTCCGACTCGTATCCGATTATTCGGGAGCGGATCATAACACTTTGTTCTGTATTCTCCGGTACGCATCACCACCTTCTCCTTATGTATCCTCGTGTTGAGTAGGCATCGAAAATGATGGAGTCATCAAGATCTGCATCTAATTGAGAAGTCCGAGTGTGAATATGTTATCCCACTAAGAAGTTTCCTGACCAGCCCATTGAAAAGTCCACTCGCCAGCTTACTGAGAAGTCACCTGGCTAGCCCACTGAGATTAGGCCTAGTAACTATGCTCTGGTACAAGCAATTAACTAAATATATGATAAAGAAATGAAATCTATTAAACTAAATTTATATATATTACATAAAGAATAACATTAAATGTTATACTTATCGGATCCTCATCCACTGAGATCTATTCGTCAGCAATACAATATAGGTAAAAAATTGCGATGAAGCCACTTAAACATCACTATGCTTTACCAAATAATTTTATCACGTTCACATCTAAGTACTCCATAATCATAGTCTTAATAAAAAATGACTAATCAAATATTATAGGTTCACCCATAATAAGTAATCCTAAAATATTTATCACATCTACTATAATAATAGTCATTTCTCTGAATGGTAGCTGAAAGGTATTTCATCCGGGTCACCTACACTCTACTAGACTGTGGATCAAGTCTTTATCGTGACGTAGAAAACGTATCTAGTCAATGTACTGAAACCTAAATACGTGTATAAATGGCACTTGGTCTCTAGTCAACTTCCAACATCCAAAATTGCTCTCATAGTGCCATGTGACATGCTCTTGTAAATGAGCATCTTCACTATAATCATATAACTATACATAAAATATATAGACTATATTATTACTAGACATGCAAAAAAATGTAATATTGACTAACACAATTAAATTATAATATACCTACCCAGGAAATATCATACTAGATATATGCGACTCACACTAGCAGATAATCAAATTTGTGGTAGGCCCTCCCAGAATACGTCCATAGTTTTTGTCTAGCCATATGTAAAATGATGGTTGTCAAAATGCACATTTTTATGGTCATGATTAGGTTTAGGGTTTAGATTAGGATTAAGGTTTATATTATGGTTAGGGTTATGGTTAGGGAAATATAGGGTTAGTATTAAGAGATTATGGTTAGGATTATAAGAGTAATCAAAATTATAAAATTACTAAAAATTAAGAAATTTAAATAAACAAACTTAAAAAATACTTGATGTTGCTCTTCTTATATTTTCTTCTCTCGGCTTCACTTCTTATCTATTGTGTTCTCCCTTTCTCTTCTTCCATTTCTTCTCTCAGCTTATGTATTCCCACATATGTTCTGTGGTTTCTTCCTCATCCTCCTTTCCTTATATAATCTAATTCTTATTAACTTCTCCCCTCAAATGCCACCATCCATCCTCAGAATTCAACTCTTCTATGCCATGCATCAATTGCCAACCTCCACCCTTCCTCCTCCAAATTCAACTCTTCTCTCCTCTGCCATGCACTGAACCCCCACCCTCTCCTTTCCTCTGTTGAACCAACAAAAAGCATGAATTAAACCCTCAATTGAACTGAACCTACCCCTCACCCATGAACTGCACTAGCTCGTTATCTGCCAGAGTTACTGGCAGAATTTAACAAGTTTAATTTTTGCTAGAGCAACTGGCAAAATGTTTCGTTTCTGTCAATTTCTCCAAACCTATTTCATTCTATCTAATTTATTTAAATATCTTTTGGTTATAGGAATTTTTGAATAATTTATTATTCACACATCCTTGGAAAGCTTGAATTTGATGGAAATAAGTCTTACTGGAAATAGATAAACTAAAAATCACCCGAAAAAGAAGATTGAAACTTTGACACCAAAGAAATTCCAAAAGGAAACTAAAAAGATCATTTAATGAAACTTGGGTCTTCAAAACCAAAAAAATCATATAATGGTCCAGAGTTTCACAACGGAAGAAATGCCTGAAAAAATTATCTCAAGTATATGTCGGGATCTCCAAAAGGAGAACACTTGGAAGAAATATCCATGTAGATTGAGCTTGTGTAAGACGAGAAAAGGATTCGAAAAGACAAAAAAAATCAAGAACAAAAAATATATACTTCGAAACTTTATGTATTGAAGAAATTCTAAAAAGAGTCGTGACTTCTTATACCGAAGAATGTCAGAAGAAATAATCTTAACAAATAATCTCAAAATAGACTTTATATTTGATAAAAATTCCAAGTAGCCTAACAAATTTTTTTTTTTTTTTTTTTTTGAGGGGAAAGTAGATTTTATTGCAATCAACTGAGGGAGACACCCTCAGTTTCTAAAACATGGACAATACATTCGGGGGGTCCATTCTCCTGATCATAACAGGAGTGATTATGCAAAGAATGAGAAGCTAAGCGATGGGCCACCATGTTCCCATCCCTAGGAGTGAATACAAAATCCGCCTGAATATTCAGCTCACGGATCTCTTCCTGGAGGGAATGAATGTGATCTCTGAGTCTCCATGGGATGAGCTTGTTATCCCCATTGAAAATTTTATTCGCAATGAACGAATCCCCCTCGATGATCATTCTAACCGACTGGAGCCTGCCAGCAAGGATAGCTCCTTGGTGCACCGCCATAATCTCAGCTATTAATGCTCGATCATCTCCAAAAGTAAGTAGGTCGTCCAAAACGACGGATTTGGCAGCAATGAACCCGCCCTTATCATCTCTTGCGATTGCAGCAGCGACAATAGAGGAAGATGAGACAGCACCATCCACATTGACTTTGATACATCCCGGTGGCGGAGGAAGCCACTTTGTATTAAGCTTCAACTGACGGGTTTCATGCAAACTCTCTAAAGAAACATTTGAGGTTTCTTTGTAGGCCATGAACATAAAGTTAGCCTGCTGCACAATGTTCTCAGTGATGGGGGCTTTGTGATTAAAGAGACAATTGCATCGAGCTTTCCAAATCGACCATAGGAGGTTTGCACCCATCCGAAACACATCCTCTTGATGCACAGCCTTCAACCATTCTTCCAGGAGTTTTTGTATGTTCATAGAGCTGTCAATGCGAAGCCCGATACTACTAGCAAACCAAGCATCTCTTGCTACCTGGCAGTGTAGGAATAAATGGTCTGCATCTTCCTCTTGCGTAAGGCAGAAGGGACATTTGCTGTTGATATTGGGAAGTCGCTTGCTCAGAGCAGTGGACAACGGGAGGGAATTATGTAGAAGCCTCCATATAAACATTCGAACCCGTGGTGCCACATTCCCCATTTTTCAAAGGTAGCGCCAGATAGCTGGATCCTCTCCCCTATGAGACGTGCTCGGTTCACTTCTACGTAAGTCCTCGTACAGGGATTTAGGAGTGAAAATCCCATTATTGGCCTTCGTCCATAAGAGTTCGTCTGCTCCATCCACCTCGTTTATGCGGATTCTTGATATGGCTATTGCTTCCATAGGTGAGAACAAGCTATGAACCAGGGGCATATTCCACGAGTTTGAATGTGGGCATCTGAGCTCCCGAACGAGTGTAGGGCCATTAGGAGGAATCTTACTCTCAGTGATCCGGAACCCTGGCAAGTTCGGAATCCATGGTTCATCCATAATCTTAGTCCACCCCCCATTAATTTTCCAGCATATGCCATCCTTCATATATTATCGTGATTCCAGGAGGCTGGACCAAGTTAGAGATGATCTTCTCGGTCTTCTGGCTGTCCATAGACAGCGGTCCTGCAAGTACAATCCTCGAAGCAACCTTACCCAGAGCAGGTCAGGATTTGAAAGAAATCTCCATAGAAGTTTTTCGACTAGCGCTTTGTTCACCCAATGTAAGTTCCTGATGCCGAGGCCCCCTTCTCTTGTAGGTGAAGTGAAGGTATCCCATTTTAAGAAGTGCATCTTCTTAGTATCGGTGTCGTGTCCCCACCAAAAACTTCTTTGCTGTCTGGTCATTTTGGAGCATGTGGCCTTTGGTATCAAATTTGTTGACATGAAGTAAGTTGGAATAGAACCCAGAGTTGCTTTAATGAGAGTTGTTCGTCCGGCATGCGATAATAACATGGAGTTCCAGCCTTGAAGCCGAGCCGCACATTTGTCTACTAATCCGGAAGAAGAGTCTCTATTTCCTGCCACAATTAGAGGATGGCCCAGATACTTATCGTCCTCCTTCATGGCTGCGAAATGGAGTGTAGCAGCTAGACCCTCCCGCTCGGAAGACGACACCCTTTTGCTGAAGTGTATACTTGATTTTTCAAAGTTAACTTTCTGTCCCGACCAACGTGAGTACGTTTGGAGGATATTATGGACTGTATCCAGAGAGGCAAGTGAAGCGTGCCCAAATATCAAAATATCATCGGCAAAGAGTAGATGTGAGATGGAAGGCGCATACCTGTTTAGTCGGACTCCATGGAATAAGTTGTCTCTTTCATACTTCTTGAAAAGGCTGGTGAGAACTTCCGAGCACATAACATAGATGAAGGGGGATAACGGACAGCCTTGCCGAATACCTCTCGAAGGGGTAAAGAAGCCCTCTGGCGACCCATTTACAAGAACGGAGTATGTTGGTGATTCAATGCACTTCATGATTAACTCATTTGATCTCCCCTGGATGCCCATTCCATGAAGGACTTGTCGAATGAAATGCCAAGAGAGCCTGTCGTATGCCTTGGACATGTCTACCTTCAAAGCATATGAGTTCTTCTTCCTCGGCAGATATTTCATGTGATGAATGACTTCTTTTGCAATGATGATGTTATCTGAGATTTGCCTTCCAGGAACGAAAGCATTCTGACTTGACGAGATCAATTTATGGAGCATCGGTTTGAGCCGATTTGTTAAAATTTTGGAGATGACTTTATACGTAACATTGCATAAAGCGATAGGCCTGTATTCCGCCACCGTAGAAGGGTTCCTCTTTTTGGGGATCAAGGCTATATGAGTATGATTAAGTTGGGGGGGGAGCCGGTGCTCGTTGAAGAAGTTCTGAACCACTTTGGTCAGGTCCTCGCCCAGAATGGACCAGTATTTTTGGTATACAATCGCTGGAAATCCGTCTGGACCCGGGGCCTTTAAAGGCCCCATACTTTGAATGGTAGCTCTGATCTCATCAATATGTGGGGTGACTCCAATGGAGTAGTTTTCTTCATCTGTAACGAGCCCGTTCGAGACTTTGAATGTGGGATCCATAGGCATCGACTCGTCTGTGCAGAGAATAGATTCGAAGTGTTTGTCACGACCCGCACCCTGTGTAGGGGCACGAGAAGTGGGTACGTCCAGCCTACACCGCAGTATCGGCGGTAGAACGCTGTCCTAGGTTGCTAACTAATCTCATGCAGTGTATATAATGTACTAGCCAAGATCTCAACTCCGAAGGGAGACAAGTAAAAGATATGATATACTCAATCACAATCTAAGCACGATAAGATAACACAGAAATCTAGATACCAACTAACAACAACAGAAATTTAAACTACTAAAATAATAACAACATGATCTCAAACAAAACTCTAATATAACTCAATATCTCAAGTTTAATACAACAAGCTCAAAACATGAAAGCTAAGTAAGTCTACTAGCTAATCTCCTGAATCACTCCTGAGAGTCGGAGCCAAAGGTAGCTAATCCCTCGCCAGGTCCATGGTAAGAAGGGCATGTGTCGTCAGGGGTATCATCTGTAATATTTTCAACAGGTCCAATCAGGACAGGAACGAGCACATCTCATCTAGAAATCCCAAGTAAATGACAAAGACTATAAAGCAGTTTTTAGACAGTTATACAGATGAGCATGGCAGTTTTATACAGATAATGATGTAGAGAAACAGTGAGGGTACAAGGAAAGTAAAGTAACTAACAAGAGAAGAAATCATGGCAAAGAAGACTGTAGTAAACTAGCTGAACTAGAATAACATGGTATAAGTCCAGACAGTATAAAATGTAATCCCAGTGTGAGTCCAGTCAATGTAATCCAATACTAGATGATTCCAGTACAAGATGAGTCCAGTAAAATGAGTCCAGTAAAATGAGTCCAGAAGTGATCCATGATTCCAGGGTAAGTCCAGCCTATACTCTAACAGTGTGTTTTAAAATACTGAGATCAACATGTAAACGGCTAGGGGTAATCAGGCACATCGCACACTCGGCCAAGTGTGGGATGGCTAGCATTCCAGAATAGTTCCAAGGGAGGTGGTTCCAGATTTTAGGTATGTTCACATGTCTACTCAAGTATTTCCCCGCCCACAAGTGAATCCATAATCCAACACTACAACCAGTATGAGTCCAGCCAATGATTCCAGAAATGATTCCAGTAGGGTGATGCCAGTAGTGATTCCAGATATAGAGGCCAGACATGAATAAATGAGTGTCGCATGTAATGGATCCAACAATACCAATCGTGTTTGTACAGAGAATCATATATAGCTATCTAGAACTGAAATACAGTAAATGACAAGTAATGAAAGAACTATCAGAGAATGTACTCGCCTGACACTCTGGAAAGAGTAGTGTAATATCAGATGTCTGTACCAGGGTCACAATGTCCTAAAATGGAGTAATACAGTTATGACATGTCCAAAATAAAGGTAAATGAAATCTGCAATGCAATCTATATGAATTCTAAGCCAATCTAGGTCAAAGTCAAACTTGGTCAACTCCATAGTCAAACTAAGCCATATCAAGTCATATCAGGTCACAGAAAGTCAAACTAAGTCATACAAGGTCAAACTAGGTCAAACAAGTTTAAACTAGTCCAATCTAGGTTAAAGTCAACTCCTGGTCAACATTCTAGTCAAACTAGTCAAACACTAGTCAATGTGGTCAAGCTAAACCAATTCTAGGTCAAACTTAGGCTAATCAAGGTTCTGGTCAACATAGACTAATCATCTAGATGATTAGGTCACAAGGTCAACTATCTAAGTTAACTTCTATAAGGCTATCTCAACTAACCATAAGCTAACCTGTCTTAGGATACCTAAGATACCTTCTACAAGGCTAAAGTATAACCAATCTCCTATACTAGGACATCACACATGAATACATATAGTACAATACCATCTTAACCCTATAATCAAGCTAATCTCATACTCTAATCCAAATCAAGACTCAATTCTGAGTATCCTACTTAACCCCATACATATCTTCACTCTACATAGGGCTATCTATATAACCAAGTCATAAATAATACCCTTATATAGGTCAAAGTCTAAACCAACTAGTCAATAGTCTAGGGTTTAGTCAAACTTAGGTCACCAAGTCATTTAGAGTCCATCCAAACTATTTCTAGGTCAATTTGGTTAAGGTTTGACCTATAGTTGACTTTGGTCAATACTCAGTCAAAGTAGGGTCAACTAGCTAACTAGGTCATGGTCAAGGTTTAATTAGGGTTAGGCCTAATGCCATAGGCTAATAGATCAAAACCATAGGCTAATATCACTTATAGGTTTCTATGTAAACCTAGCCTATACAAGGTATCATACATATATATATATCATATCAACTATATATATATATAACATATATATATACATATACTTATATATATACATAGACTTATATATAGAGAGAGAGTGATAAAGTGAGAGAGTGATTAGGGTTAGGGTTGTGTTTAGGGTTAGGGACTGAGGTTAGGGTTGGGTGTTTAGGACTGAACTCAGTTCAGAAACTGAGCACAGTCACACACACACACACTGAATATATACACACAGTGTATATATTACACATACATGTATATATACTCACACACACCTATACACACCTCTATATACTATGAAACTTGACACACACACACATCTACATATATACTATACATATACAGTATAAAATACACAAATACACATGTATACATTGATTAAAATCAAATCAAAAACCAAAATAAAAACTGGAAAAATACAGAGAAAATGGGATTTCAGAAACTGAGAACAGAGAATGGGGGTATTTCGAATTTGAAACCCTAAACATTGCTAAGATCCCAAATGGGTGGTTGGTAAACCTAGGGTTAGGTGTCTTCTAGTGTCCTAGGTGCCTGAGACACGACCACGACACGACACAACGTGTCCGTGGGTCAAAATACAGAATCGGGTAAAATTTTAGGGCTGTGTCAGGCTAGTGTTCCTGTGTCTCGTACTCACGACACAGGACACGTGGGATCTCGTGCACCTAGGGGTAGGTTCGCCTAGGGGTCTACTAGGTATCCCAAAACCTAATTCGTGTCCAAGTGTGTCCGTGTCCGAGTTACACGCACGTATCAGTGCGTGTTCTGTGTGCGTGTCAGAACAGTGTGTGATCAGTGCGAGTGGATTTTCTCCCTCGACACGACACCAGCGTGTCTGAAACTTTGGGAGGGGTGTGTCAGACACTGCCCCGACCCTCAGACCAAGTTCCAAGTGTCCACGTCGCGTGTCGTGTCCGCTAGGAGCCCCGAGTAGCAGGGGAGCTACACAGTGGCTCGTGCACGTGTCGTGCAGTGAGGACGGGGCCTCGTGTGCCTCACACGTGGCACGTGGGGCCACGTGCTCGTGTCAGTGGGTCGGCCTAGGGTCTAGGTTCGTGTCCGTGTCACTGCATCGTGTCTACAACATGTGTGGATACGAAACAAGGTGTCAAACACCTACGTGTTTCCAGTGTAAACAGTGTGTGTCAGTGAGTGTAAACCCAGTGAGTTCGTGTCCGATTTGGACACGAACAGTGTCCTGTTTTGTGCTCAGACCTAGGAAAATGTGTCCTACCCATCTAGGGCTACCCAAATATATAATTTGTTTTACAAAAACAGAACATTAATTCCTAAGTGGCATTTCACCAAACACCCTAATTAAAACCTAGATACGTGTCCGATACGGACACCAAACCATATCAAAATCCTACCAAACTTGACCTACATGACCATGGTATCCTAATGCATGCAACCATGAAGAGAAATCACTATTTTAGTAGGGTTTAGGGCACTTTACCTATTTGGCCAAAATCAATGTAAACCACTTCAAGGGGGGGTTTCTTCTACACCTTGGGGTGTCCAAATCCTTGTGCAACCTTGCTACTAAGCCTCCCTTAGCATCCTCAAGTGTAGGGGGTTCCAATGGAACAAGTTTGGTCCAATTTGGAGCTAAAATGACTAAGTTATGAAGTGGTGAAGGTAGAGGAAAAACTAGGTATTGAAAATGAAGGTTTGTGAAGGTGGGGGTGTACATATAGGGGGGGGGCATGTCATGGCAGCCAAGGGGGTCTCCTTGGCCGACCAAGCAAGGGGGGGGGTGTCTTATGGCCTTGCTTAAGGGAGAAGGCAAGGACTTTAAGGGTAAAGGTTTGATATTTTACTAAAATCAAGGTAAATATCTAAATGAGATATTTTCTAAATGGAAATATCTAGATATTCTATAGGCTTAACATTACTTTAGTTAAACCCTCTAACTTAGTCTCTAGGTCATGACTAACATCTAGATTAAGGCTAAACTAGGTTAGTAACTAACATGACACTATTCACCTAATAAATCACATTAATTCAAAAAAAATTCTAGAAAATTACCAAAATACCCTTTTGATCAAAAAGGGATAATTTGACATCCTAATCACATGGTTAAGCTCATATGGTCATGGTTAGTCTCTAGGTCACATAATCTATAGGGTTACACTATAGTTACACTAGTCAAAATCACAAAGTCATAAGTCATGACTTAACAAAATAGTTTTAATCAATCTAAAATCACCAAAAATCATATCATGACTATAACTCCATATTTAAATAATAAAATAATAAATTTTCAAAAATACCCAATTTTCAGAAAACAGGGTGTTACAAGTCTACCCACCTTAGAAGAATTTCGTCCTCGAAATTAAGATGGTCGTACTCCTCCTAGGTCACACCCCCAGTCAATCAAGTCAAAAGATGCAATCATAGACCTACTGGTCATGATTCTACAGTCTCAAAAGGGTAACTATGCTATCTAGCATATCACAAGCATATCCTGACAGGTACTAATGGAATCACACAACAAGATGGGAATGGATTTGAAAGAACAGAACCTGCAAGTGGCTCCATCCATGTAGAATAATATATGAAAGCGAACCAAAGTGCAATAGGTTGATCAGACCATCATGCACCGGCCCTGATTAGACAATATGTTAGTGGGTACTAGCCCCCAATAAAATATGTCGTGATCAAGCTCGATAAAATATAAGCTTGCAAAACTAAGGCTAAATTAGCAGTAAAGAAGGTCAAAATATAAGGGAGGTAATGATGAATAAGGTTAAATAGTCCAAGATCCCTTAAACATCAAGGAGTGAGGGTGAATTAAAATAAGAGGAAAAGGGTTTTCAATATCGAAGTTCAAAATAAGATTCTCAAGGGTCGTCCCGGAATCTCTCATGAAATCCTAACAGTGATTGAGTATACTCTCATCCTAATACATTAATTCCTATATTCTATCGCAGGCTCGTAGCAGTACAACTAAGTCGTCGTACTACTACGAAATCGCACAAATGCGACTCTCGATCTGCATGGGCCACCACTAAAAACGTATCACGACCCGCACCCTGTGTAGGGGCACGAGAAGTGGGTACGTCCAGCCTACACCGCAGTATCGGCGGTAGAACGCTGTCCTAGGTTGCTAACTAATCTCATGCAGTGTATATAATGTACTAGCCAAGATCTCAACTCCGAAGGGAGACAAGTAAAAGATATGATATACTCAATCACAATCTAAGCACGATAAGATAACACAGAAATCTAGATACCAACTAACAACAACAGAAATTTAAACTACTAAAATAATAACAACATGATCTCAAACAAAACTCTAATATAACTCAATATCTCAAGTTTAATACAACAAGCTCAAAACATGAAAGCTAAGTAAGTCTACTAGCTAATCTCCTGAATCACTCCTGAGAGTCGGAGCCAAAGGTAGCTAATCCCTCGCCAGGTCCATGGTAAGAAGGGCATGTGTCGTCAGGGGTATCATCTGTAATATTTTCAACAGGTCCAATCAGGACAGGAACGAGCACATCTCATCTAGAAATCCCAAGTAAATGACAAAGACTATAAAGCAGTTTTTAGACAGTTATACAGATGAGCATGGCAGTTTTATACAGATAATGATGTAGAGAAACAGTGAGGGTACAAGGAAAGTAAAGTAACTAACAAGAGAAGAAATCATGGCAAAGAAGACTGTAGTAAACTAGCTGAACTAGAATAACATGGTATAAGTCCAGACAGTATAAAATGTAATCCCAGTGTGAGTCCAGTCAATGTAATCCAATACTAGATGATTCCAGTACAAGATGAGTCCAGTAAAATGAGTCCAGTAAAATGAGTCCAGAAGTGATCCATGATTCCAGGGTAAGTCCAGCCTATACTCTAACAGTGTGTTTTAAAATACTGAGATCAACATGTAAACGGCTAGGGGTAATCAGGCACATCGCACACTCGGCCAAGTGTGGGATGGCTAGCATTCCAGAATAGTTCCAAGGGAGGTGGTTCCAGATTTTAGGTATGTTCACATGTCTACTCAAGTATTTCCCCGCCCACAAGTGAATCCATAATCCAACACTACAACCAGTATGAGTCCAGCCAATGATTCCAGTAGGGTGATGCCAGTAGTGATTCCAGATATAGAGGCCAGACATGAATAAATGAGTGTCGCATGTAATGGATCCAACAATACCAATCGTGTTTGTACAGAGAATCATATATAGCTATCTAGAACTGAAATACAGTAAATGACAAGTAATGAAAGAACTATCAGAGAATGTACTCGCCTGACACTCTGGAAAGAGTAGTGTAATATCAGATGTCTGTACCAGGGTCACAATGTCCTAAAATGGAGTAATACAGTTATGACATGTCCAAAATAAAGGTAAATGAAATCTGCAATGCAATCTATATGAATTCTAAGCCAATCTAGGTCAAAGTCAAACTTGGTCAACTCCATAGTCAAACTAAGCCATATCAAGTCATATCAGGTCACAGAAAGTCAAACTAAGTCATACAAGGTCAAACTAGGTCAAACAAGTTTAAACTAGTCCAATCTAGGTTAAAGTCAACTCCTGGTCAACATTCTAGTCAAACTAGTCAAACACTAGTCAATGTGGTCAAGCTAAACCAATTCTAGGTCAAACTTAGGCTAATCAAGGTTCTGGTCAACATAGACTAATCATCTAGGTGATTAGGTCACAAGGTCAACTATCTAAGTTAACTTCTATAAGGCTATCTCAACTAACCATAAGCTAACCTGTCTTAGGATACCTAAGATACCTTCTACAAGGCTAAAGTATAACCAATCTCCTATACTAGGACATCACACATGAATACATATAGTACAATACCATCTTAACCCTATAATCAAGCTAATCTCATACTCTAATCCAAATCAAGACTCAATTCTGAGTATCCTACTTAACCCCATACATATCTTCACTCTACATAGGGCTATCTATATAACCAAGTCATAAATAATACCCTTATATAGGTCAAAGTCTAAACCAACTAGTCAATAGTCTAGGGTTTAGTCAAACTTAGGTCACCAAGTCATTTAGAGTCCATCCAAACTATTTCTAGGTCAATTTGGTTAAGGTTTGACCTATAGTTGACTTTGGTCAATACTCAGTCAAAGTAGGGTCAACTAGCTAACTAGGTCATGGTCAAGGTTTAATTAGGGTTAGGCCTAATGCCATAGGCTAATAGATCAAAACCATAGGCTAATATCACTTATAGGTTTCTATGTAAACCTAGCCTATACAAGGTATCATACATATATATATATCATATCAACTATATATATATATAACATATATATATACATATACTTATATATATACATAGACTTATATATAGAGAGAGAGTGATAAAGTGAGAGAGTGATTAGGGTTAGGGTTGTGTTTAGGGTTAGGGACTGAGGTTAGGGTTGGGTGTTTAGGACTGAACTCAGTTCAGAAACTGAGCACAGTCACACACACACACACTGAATATATACACACAGTGTATATATTACACATACATGTATATATACTCACACACACCTATACACACCTCTATATACTATGAAACTTGACACACACACACATCTACATATATACTATACATATACAGTATAAAATACACAAATACACATGTATACATTGATTAAAATCAAATCAAAAACCAAAATAAAAACTGGAAAAATACAGAGAAAATGGGATTTCAGAAACTGAGAACAGAGAATGGGGGTATTTCGAATTTGAAACCCTAAACATTGCTAAGATCCCAAATGGGTGGTTGGTAAACCTAGGGTTAGGTGTCTTCTAGTGTCCTAGGTGCCTGAGACACGACCACGACACGACACAACGTGTCCGTGGGTCAAAATACAGAATCGGGTAAAATTTTAGGGCTGTGTCAGGCTAGTGTTCCTGTGTCTCGTACTCACGACACAGGACACGTGGGATCTCGTGCACCTAGGGGTAGGTTCGCCTAGGGGTCTACTAGGTATCCCAAAACCTAATTCGTGTCCAAGTGTGTCCGTGTCCGAGTTACACGCACGTATCAGTGCGTGTTCTGTGTGCGTGTCAGAACAGTGTGTGATCAGTGCGAGTGGATTTTCTCCCTCGACACGACACCAGCGTGTCTGAAACTTTGGGAGGGGTGTGTCAGACACTGCCCCGACCCTCAGACCAAGTTCCAAGTGTCCACGTCGCGTGTCGTGTCCGCTAGGAGCCCCGAGTAGCAGGGGAGCTACACAGTGGCTCGTGCACGTGTCGTGCAGTGAGGACGGGGCCTCGTGTGCCTCACACGTGGCACGTGGGGCCACGTGCTCGTGTCAGTGGGTCGGCCTAGGGTCTAGGTTCGTGTCCGTGTCACTGCATCGTGTCTACAACATGTGTGGATACGAAACAAGGTGTCAAACACGTACGTGTTTCCAGTGTAAACAGTGTGTGTCAGTGAGTGTAAACCCAGTGAGTTCGTGTCCGATTTGGACACGAACAGTGTCCTGTTTTGTGCTCAGACCTAGGAAAATGTGTCCTACCCATCTAGGGCTACCCAAATATATAATTTGTTTTACAAAAACAGAACATTAATTCCTAAGTGGCATTTCACCAAACACCCTAATTAAAACCTAGATACGTGTCCGATACGGACACCAAACCATATCAAAATCCTACCAAACTTGACCTACATGACCATGGTATCCTAATGCATGCAACCATGAAGAGAAATCACTATTTTAGTAGGGTTTAGGGCACTTTACCTATTTGGCCAAAATCAATGTAAACCACTTCAAGGGGGGGGGTTCTTCTACACCTTGGGGTGTCCAAATCCTTGTGCAACCTTGCTACTAAGCCTCCCTTAGCATCCTCAAGTGTAGGGGGTTCCAATGGAACAAGTTTGGTCCAATTTGGAGCTAAAATGACTAAGTTATGAAGTGGTGAAGGTAGAGGAAAAACTAGGTATTGAAAATGAAGGTTTGTGAAGGTGGGGGTGTACATATAGGGGGGGGGGGGCATGTCATGGCAGCCAAGGGGGTCTCCTTGGCCGACCAAGCAAGGGGGGGGGGTGTCCTATGGCCTTGCTTAAGGGAGAAGGCAAGGACTTTAAGGGTAAAGGTTTGATATTTTACTAAAATCAAGGTAAATATCTAAATGAGATATTTTCTAAATGGAAATATCTAGATATTCTATAGGCTTAACATTACTTTAGTTAAACCCTCTAACTTAGTCTCTAGGTCATGACTAACATTTAGATTAAGGCTAAACTAGGTTAGTAACTAACATGACACTATTCACCTAATAAATCACATTAATTCAAAAAAAATTCTAGAAAATTACCAAAATACCCTTTTGATCAAAAAGGGATAATTTGACATCCTAATCACATGGTTAAGCTCATATGATCATGGTTAGTCTCTAGGTCACATAATCTATAGGGTTACACTATAGTTACACTAGTCAAAATCACAAAGTCATAAGTCATGACTTAACAAAATAGTTTTAATCAATCTAAAATCACCAAAAATCATATCATGACTATAACTCCATATTTAAATAATAAAATAATAAATTTTCAAAAATACCCAATTTTCAGAAAACAGGGTGTTACAGTGTTTGACCAAGTTGGCCGCAATAGCATCGTGCTCATAGATCCACTTGTCGTCTTCACCCATTATAGAACGAATTTCATTGTGCCTTCTTCTCAATGTCGCTTTTGTATGAAAGTATTTGTTGTTGTCATCGCCTTCCTTTATCCATCTGCATCTGGACCTCTGGCGCCAATAAGCTTCCTCAATAGCCTGTAGCTCATTAATTTCCGCAGAGATCAAACGCTCTTCGGAGAGGGTTGCGTCAGTAACCCGATTAGCTTGAACAAACATGAGTTGTTTATGAAGGGAGTCTAGGCGAGATTTGATATTACCAAATTTAAGCCTACCCCACTTATGCATTTTTGATAGAGTTTGTTGAAGCTTTTGATCCAATGTAGCATCATCCTGGGAATTTGATTCTTGCCAAGCACGTTCAAGAACTTTGACGCAGTCACTGTCTGACATCCAGTGGGCCTCAAATCGCTTCAGTCGCTTTATACGACGTTGTTTTTTGCACGTGTCGAGGATTGGCGCATGATCACTATTAATGCGCGGTAGAGAAGAGACGGAGGAATTTGGGCAAGTACAACACCATTGAGTGGTCGCAACAGCCCTGTCCAGTCTCTCTCTAATATGGTAAGCTGCTCCTCTCCCATTAGACCAAGTGTAGGCAGGTCCAACGCAGCCAAGATCAATCAACCCACAATGGTCTAACATCTGTCCAAATGCTCTGGCCGTGCGGTGATCAAAACTGTTGCCTCCTTGTTTCTCCTCCGGCACCAACGTAGCATTGAAGTCCCCTATGCAGCACCAAGGAACATCAAAAGACTCTGCCAAGACTTCGATCCGCGCCCATAATTTGGGCCTCTCATGTTTTCTAGGATATCCGTAAATACAAAGCAGATTCCAGGCCGGAAGATCGCCAGTCGCTTCTATACAGAGAACAATGAGATGTTGAGAATTATAAGAAACCTTTGCGGTAATACTGGTGTCCCATCCCAGCCACATCCCACCTGAATGGCCTATCGGATGGACTGAGAAGAAATTTGCATAACCTAAATGAGGGAGAATATAATCTGTGTGGGAAGGGGGGAGATGGTTTCGGTGATGAAAAAAATAGAAGGGCGGGTGGCGGAGAGGAATGAGCGAAGCGTCTGGACTGTCGAGGCATTCCTCACCCCTCGACAGTTCCATGATAGGATTAACATGGTCCTTGCGGCTGTTTGAGGTCAGCCGCCACGACCTTGCCATTGGGAATTAGGGGGTTGTTAGAGGAACAGATCTTCTTGTTACTGTTGGGACTCGAATGGGGAGAAGCACCTCTCTTCTTTGTGCTAGGAGGGTCCTCTACAGACAATTGATGCATGGTTGCAGCTTTACGCGCTCTTCGTTTCCACGTGATTTTCTTGTGTGAGGAGGCCCGGTGTATGCTTCCAGTACTGGTCGACTCAGGCATACATGCAATCAAGTTTCCTTCATGCACGAGCGAGTATGTCTCGTGGAAATGTGTGCGCTTTCGGGAAAGGTCCATCTCGTTTTCTGCTGTATTTATTTCCTTCCTCACATCTAGGTTCAGCGTGGATTCAGCAGCATTTTCATGGCAATCTGCCACTGATGGATGCCTCCCGTCAACCTCCATAACATCGATCGTCGCCCCCTCTAGAGGATGTGACGTGGGGATTGATGACGTTTCCCTGGAGTTATTAAGAAGGCACTGGTCATCCTCTTTGCCGGGACACTGATCAGAATGGGTCCTCTCATCGGTGGTTGGTGTCGAACTAGGCATCCTCCTGTGAGGTGGTGTGTATTTCACTAGTTGATTTGTGGGAGGTGGCGGCAGAGGAGTTCCATGAATTGGAGGAGGTGAATCTGTGTTTGAATTCTCAGAATTGTTCGACGAGGATGGTGTAGTCATACGCCCGTGACGTTGCGCATCGTTAACCCCAGATACTGGTGGGCCCCCCTTCGAGCGAAAACACGTTGGGCCTCGGCTCTGAAGTCGACTTCTTTCACTCTAGGTTGCAAAAGCTCGCGGAGCCTGACTTTCTCTTCCTCGGACCAGTCGTCCCCAATGAGAGCTTCAAAAGCATGACGCTCCGAGCAGATGCTATATACATGTCCCAGTCTGGCACAGAAAGTACACATACGTGGTAATCTTTCATACCGCACGTCGACCTTGCCCATATCACATCCATCTATCACAGTGGGTATACATCTCTTTAGGGGTTTGGAGATGTCTATAAGAATTTTGATGCGGGCGAAAGTAGTCCATAGCTTCTCATCTGATTCAGAGATCCGTCTTGGTGAGCCCAGCGCCTCTGCAATCCTGGTGATCGCCTTTCGATTCAGGAACTTCGGGGGGATCTTATGCAGTTGAACCCATAGATCTGCCGTATTGAAACTGTACTCCTCAGGGAGTTTTCCTGGGTCGCACTTTTCAATTGCTAGAAGATCTTCGTTAATGCTCCAAGGGGCTTCAAGCAGAATACGTGAGACTTCCTCCGGGGAATCTAATCTCGCCAGGAAAGTCCCTTCTTCAACATCAAGATCGGAGACGTGGACCGGTTCCTTTGTCTTCCAGAGTTTGGAAAGGATGGCTGCCAGCGTCGGTTTCGTGAAAATTCTTTGGGTGTATGGCTTGATAGCCATAGTAGAGTCCCAGTGAGAGCCCACGACACTCTCTCTCGCCGTCAGCGGGATCGCTGCCGCCGGTCCTTGCATGCTGAAAAGAGATGCCATTTTTTCGACTACCTGTTTGTACGATGCCATTGATGCAGGATATGGTGATGATGAGAATGGGGTATATGGGAGGGACAAAAGAAAATATGTGAGAAAGGGGAGAGGGAAGGAGAGAGGGGGGGGGGGGGGGGGGGTGGGGGGTGGAGGGTGAGCAGGAGAGGAGGAAGGCAAAACCCTAGGGTTTTGCTAGGAGCAAAACCTTAGGATTCGGCGGAGAGACGAACTTAGGGTTCGGAGGAGCCCGCCTAACAAATTATATCACTGATTATAACTAAAAATAATAAAATAAAATAAAATATGTCCGAGCTCTCTAGCCTAGTGGTATTCGAGTGGACACCCGGAGGGGCCGGCAAGGTTCGAGCTCCCCAATTGTGTGTGTGTGAGTGGGATTTCAAAAAAAAAATAAATAAATAAAAAAAAAAATAAATAATTTATTATTCAATAGATATCATACGTCAGTTATTAATAGCTTTTGCGACTCCTCATCGAAAAATTAAGTACGAACAATAATTATACAAATGTGTACTTTAGAATATGCCAACAAAAAATCATATTAGTAAAGGTAACATAGAAGAAGGGAACAAGATAGTTTTTGGAGAATATATAAGTTATTAATTGCATGTCTGCAGCCGTGGTTTGATATTCTTGTGCTTTAAAAAATGCATAGACATAAGCAACTGTTTAGTTCCTTTAAAAAGCACCAGAAGCAACCGAAATAAAACCGTGGCCGCACCCAGACAAAAGGGACAACTATGAGTAGGTGAAGTATCCAACAATAACAACATATTAATAATTTTATTATTCTGATACTACATTTTCGAAAAGTTTTGTACGTCTAATATTTGGCCTTCTTTTCTTCGTGCTAAAGACTTGCTGGATGTGTTAATCTCTTTATTTTTTTCTGTAGATGAATAAAAGTGAGAGAAGTAGAAAAAATTCCCTCGGTGCCATTACAACGTTCAAGTGAAATAATATTTGAAATTATACGAATTTTGACATAGTTTCAGGGTAAAAAAAGTTAGCGTACCTTTGAAAATAAGATATTGGAGGAAATATATAGCATGCGTAAAATTAACCCTAATCCTGACTTGTAAGCCAAGTTTTAGGTGTCAACATGACGGCGGAATATGTATGATATCCCAACCAATATTTAGTAGTGGATTTATGGACCAAACATGGACTTGGTCCATAATACTTGATAAGCTCGTGACTAGATGTAGCCCTCGAATTATATATCACCAGAAATCCCCAAGTCTTCATTAGAAGTCGAGAATGGCTTCGAAAAACAATTCTAATAATAATTTATACAATGTATACATGATTATGCTAAGACAGAGAGAGTTTCTACCAATTTTCCTCGAAACTTGTTGTGACTTAGTAATCTCTCATGCACCCCCCTCCCAAACAAAATAAAATAAATTAAACTAATTAAAAAATTCTTAATCTTATAGTCTCTAGCCGAGAGTTTAGCCTTTTAGAAGGTTTGCTCCTTTCGAGTTGGGCAAAAATACTTTCAGTGTCTAGTGTCTAAGACATTTCATTCAAGTCGAGATCGTGAGGTGGGCAGAACCTCATGTGTTTGATCTCCAAAAAGCAATTAATCGAGTGAAAGCTGATCATCCGTTAGTGATCTATCTTATGATTCAAGAAACACAGAGCCTCTTGTATCGACCTTCGTCTTACTAATCGTAATGTTTCTGTTGAAAACCAACCACTTGTGGTTGACCTGACTAGAGTTGTGGCTGAAGCACGGGTTGATACTACTTTAGAAGAGTACATGAAAGCACAACCTGATGTGTTAGTCCCGGGGCTTGATCAAAGATGGTAAAACAGATGCAACAAAGATCTACGATAATACAAATACCAAATAACCCGATTACAATATGGAGGAGGAAAATAGAGAAGAGAAGATCTCTCGTTCTTCCTTGCAAACGTGTTGTAATTGGGACAGAACGAGTTACAATAATCTAGAGAGAGATGAGAAGAAGAACAATGCTGGGGTGTCAAAACACCGTTGCTCAAAGCAAGATTCGCCCCACACGATCTGCTTCCAGGAACCAGCAAGTTTGAAGAACTTGTGGAACGTTCGAAGTCACCTCTGTTCTGACTCCTCGGATGGACTTGCAATGGCGGCAACAGCTCTCTCTCTCTTTCTCCTTTTCTGACTTCTATTTTTCGTAGTTGCCACAAAGGAGGCCAGAAGAGAGTGCGCCAACAAAACGCCACATTACGCCTCATGAGCCCATGAGCCCGAGTCCGAGTCCGAGTCCGAGTCCGAGTCGCTAAGCCCCTTTGGGGCTTAGCTCCAAATGGAATTAATCCAAGAAAATGACAAAAGCATTAATGCTTAATCCTTGGAGCCTTATTCTTACCTCTTAGTAAAATCACCCACATGGTTCCCTCCTTAGGGTCACCACCCCATGTGCATCTCTCAACAACACACCCAAGTATATATGTTGAGATAACTCATGGTGCATTTTCGATGTGGGACTAAAATTTACAAGACATGTTGAGAGCAAGCTCTCTCCATGTAAAGAAAGTACCAACAATCCCCCACATATCACAACATATATATGTGTACAGGATTGAGCGTTCCCCACAGTAACTGTCCATTTTGCATTAGGATAGATGTCGCTGACGACTTGAATCTTTCCGCATGGGTTAAATAACAATGTGATACAAGAATGGACTACGTCTTGAATTCTGCACCACAATTGTAATTTTTCCCACTCACAAAGTGTAGTTACGTGTGCTTCTGGCTGCACATTAAAGGCCCTGTGCCAGCCTGGTTTCAGTGTACAATTTTGAGCGTCTACAAGTTTACCCTCAAGAGACGGCCTGATATCTCTTTTCATACACTATAGGTGAGTTCTTTATTAAAAAGATATGGCATGAAGCCTTGCGCTTCCTTGCGGTGCTACGCCGCTATGACATGGCCTGAAGCCGAGGCATTACCCCTACCTGGGAACCTCATCGTAGTGTCATACTACTGTAGCATGAGGTCTCAGCCTCTTTGTAGTGCCAATCTACTCAGCATGAAGCCTAAGGCTTCCTTGCGGTGTTACGCCGCAACGACATGGCTTGCAATGCCAAGGTTTTATCCCTACCTGTGTACCTCATCGTGGTGTCGTACCACTGTAACAAAGGGCCATCCTCCCTTTTGTAGTGTTGTCTATAACTCTTTAATTTCGTCATACAGCATTAGGCTACCTTCCTATTTACGGTGCTACGCCGCTATGACTTGGCTTGCAAAGCCGAGGAATTACCCCTACCTGGGAACCTCATGGTGGAGTCATCCTACTGTAGCATGGAGTTTTACTCCTTGTAGTGCTGCTCTACCATGCTTCCTGTAAAGCACACCAGGCATTCACTCTGCCTGAGAACTCATTAAGGCGTTTAAGCCAACCTTCCACAGGATCTGTTTTTTCTGCAGAAAAATACATAGTAGACAACAGTGGTTATGGGTCCGTATCCCTTCCATGTTCCAGAGAACAAGTACCCACTGTTACCTGATAGTTTCCCAGTCAGTGATCCTCCTTTGAACCAAAAGTTAGATGCCTTGTAGATTTCTCTTTGAACTAATAGCATAAAACTTTATGGTAGGATTACAAAGACACACTATCAGAATGCCTTCAAGCCCATTTTATAAGCTGTGTCATCGACCAACTGGCGCTTGAGACCCTTTGTGAATGGATCTGCCAGGTTCTCCTGACTTCGAACATCAACCACTGCAATTACACCTCTTTTGATAAGATCGTGTACTGCCCTGTGCTTCAACCGCACAGTCCTCTTCTTTCCGTTGAAGAGGTCATTTGATGCCACCGCCGCAGTTGCCTGGTTGTCACAGTATATCTGTATCGCCGGTATCTGAGCCCAAACCACTGAAAGATCATACATGAGCTCCCGAAGCCATTCTGCTTCATCTGCTGCAGTTTCAAGTGCATAGAATTCAGATTCCATGGAGGAACGAGAGAGTATAGTCTGCTTCTTCGACTTCCACGATATAGCAGCTCCACCTAAGGAAAAGACATATCCACCTGTGGATCTCTCGCTTTCCACCTCTGAACACCATCTAGCATCACTGAAGCCTTCCACTACTGTCGGATACCTGTTGTAGTGCAGTGCATATGTCTGAGTCTTCTTGAGATATCTCATCACCCGCTTCATAGCTTTTCAGTGCTCAACCCCTGGGTTGCTTGTGAACCGACTCAGCATTCCCACGACGAAAGCTATGTCAGGCCTTGTGGCAGTGGTTGCGTACATTAAACTTCTGATAATGCTAGAATACTCCAGCTGCCTGACGCTTTCCTTCGAGTTTGGCTTTAGCTTCTGATCACACCTGTATGGCGTATCGATCCCTGAAAGATCCTTATATCCATAGCGTGTGAGCATCTTCTCAATGTAGTGAGATTGTGACAGCGCTACTCCAGTGTCTGTCCGGATGATCTTTATGCCCAAGATGACATTTGCATCCCCCAAGTCCTTCATACTGAACTTGGTTGAGAGGAACTTTTTTGTCTCTGTGACACAGCCTATATCCGTACCTAGGATTATCATGTCGTCCACGTACAGATAAACTATGACTCCTCTTTCATCAGCGAACTTTGTGTAAACACATTTGTCCGTCTCGTTGACTCTGTAGCCGTTTGACCTAATAACTTTGTCAAACTTCTCATGCCACATCTTGGGAGCTTGCTTCAAACCATATAGTAATTTCACCAACTTGCAGACTTTGTCTTCAAGACCTTTGACGACAAATCCATCTGGCTGTTGCATGTAAATCTCTTCGGTCAGCTCTCCATTCAGAAATGCTGTCTTAACATCCATCTGATGTATCACCAACTTATGTATAGCTGCTAGAGCGATTAACATCCTGATGGTGGTCATCCGAGCTACTGGAGCGTACGTGTCAAAGTAGTCTATCCCATGTTTCTGAGAAAATCCCTTGGCTACCAGCCTGGCCTTGAACTTGTCAATAGTTCCATCTGCCTTCATCTTCTTCTTGAAGATCCATTTACATCCGATGGGCTTTTCTCCTTCAGGTAGATCTACCAACACCCATGTGTTATTGGAGGTGATAGAGTCAAACTCGTCATTCACTGCCTCCTTCCAGAAGATAGCATCTCTGGTCTTCATCGCCTCATCATAGGTAAGCGGATCTGCTTCAACATGATAGGTGACAAAGTCATCTCCGAAATCTTTCGATCTTCTCGCTCGCTTAGCTTACGGCTCTGCGAGTTCTGGTACAAGAGTTGTTTCATCAACAACAGCTTCTTCTTGGACTACTGGCCCATATGAGATTTCAGTCTCATTTGCACCTACATCATTTTCCGGAATGTCCGAAAGAACAATGTTTTTGTCTTTTGCAAACTTGTCTTCAAAATATTCAGCATCGCGAGATTCGATAATATAATTTGACTCAATATCAAGAAATCTTCTAGCATCACTCTTCTCGGCATACCCCAAGAAGATCGCCTTCGTAGTCCTTGTCCCTAGCTTCTGAATCTTCAGATCTGGGAGCTTCACATACGCCAGATACCCCCACACTCGAATGACATTCAAGTTTGGTCTGACCTTGAACCAGAGTTCATGAGGAGTTACGTCCGAAGTTGCATATGGCACTCTATTCAGAATGAAAGTGGCCGTTAATGCAGCTTCTCCCCAGTAGCATTTTGGAAGGCCTGCAGTAAGCAGCATAGAATTCATCATTTCTGTTAATGTTCGGTTCTTCCTCTCTGCTACTCCGTTGGATTGAGGAGAATATGGAGCAGTAGTCTCGCATATGATTCCATGTTCTTTGCAGAATGATGCAAATTCATGAGACCTGTACTCCCCACCTCGATCACTTCTCAACCTCTTGAGTTGTTGTCCAGTCTGCCGTTCAGCTTCGGCCCTGAACTCTCTGAACTTCTCGAAAGCTTCGTCTTTATACTTGAGCAAGTAGACAAATGCGTATTTTGAGAAGTCGTCGATGAAGGTTATGAAGTACTTCATCCCGGCCTTCGTAGAGAAATGTTTGAAGTCACAGATATCGGAGTGCACCAACTCCAGAAGATCTGTGCTTCGATTGACCCGATGAAAGGGTTTCCTTGTGATCTTCGTCTGAGCACACACTTCACACTTCTCCACCTTACCCCCACATTTGGAGATAAGTCCCAGACTAGACATTTTGTTAATTCTTTTACAATGAACATGTCCTAGTCTATTATGCCACAACTCAAGAGAATAATCAGAAAATACAACTGCATTAATGTCATCAAACTGGTTGACAAGCTAAATTTTAAATATTCCTTCGGTTTGATAAGCCTTCCCGAAGTATGTTTCCTTCTTGGATATCACCATCTGACCAGCATTGATGTCCATCCTCAAGCCTGCATTGCAGAGCAGGCTCCCAGAGATCAGGTTCTTGGCAATCGCAGGAACATGCTTCACACCTTGAAGCGTCAGAGTGTTCCCAGAAGTGACTTTCAGTTCCACGGTCCTGATCCCCTGAACTTCAGCTTGGGCCTGGTTCGCCATGACAACCTTCTCAGATATTGGCTGGTACGTGACGAACCATTCCTTGCCAGAACAGACATGGCAAGTCGCACCAGTGTCTATCCACCAGTCAGAGTCAACCCCCACAGTTGTGTCCTATGCGATCATAGCAACAAAATTAGAAACCAATGAAACCTTATTAGGCTCACCTTTCTCTGATTGTTTAGGCTTAGATCTGCATTCACTCTTGTAGTGGCCTTTCTTGCCACAATTGTAACAAGTCACGTGGGACTTATTCTTCTGTTGCTTGAATGAAGGACCCTTCACTTTTAGATTAGCGAAGTCCTTCTTCTTGGGATGAGAAGCCGCCTGCTTCCCCTTGTGATCTCTCGTCTGCACTAGATTGGCTTTAGCCAACTATTTGGACAGAGTGTCCACTTTCTGTTGGGAACGCATCTCGTCCTCAACATGGATCTCCTGAAGTAGATCTCCCAAGCTAATGTCTAGCTTCTTTCTGTGCATCCTTGCATAGAAGGTACTCCATCCAGCAAGAAGTTTTGAGACGATCCCTCCAACGACAAACTTGTCAAGAAGGGGCATCTCTTTGTCTTCCAGTTTCTGACGTAGCTTCAGAAATTCCTTCACCTGTGGCAACATGAACTCGTCCTCAAAGAGCAATTTGTGATATTTTTCAACCACAAATATTTTGCTCATGTTCCTGTCTTCTTCATACAGATTTTCTACAGACTCCTATATTTCTCTGGCAAGTTCCTTCTTCGAGTAGGATTCTGCCAGGGAATCCTCCATAGCATTCAGGATGAGAAGCCTGCAGATGCTATTTTCCCTTCTCCACTTGGCCTGGAGTTTGGTAGCCGCGTTGATTGCGGCATTAGATCCAGTGTCTGGAATAGAGGGTTCTTCCTCCAACAGAACATGATCAACGTCTTTTAGTTGAAGAGTTAGGTAAGCCTTTCTCTTTCAGACTTGATAGTGCTCTCCATCGAACTTTTCCAACTTACAGAAGTCTGATTGGAGGAGCGAAGCATTAATGTTTTTCATCTACACGGATCTTGCTTTGATATTGTTAGTCCCGGGGCTTGATCAAAGATGGTAAAACATATGCAACAAAGATCTACGATAATACAAATACCAAATAATCCGATTACAATATGGAAGAGGAAAATAGAGAAGAGAAGATCTCTCGTTCTTTCTTGCAAACGTGTTGCAATTGGGACAGAACGAGTTACAATAATCTAGAGAGAGATGAGAAGAAGAACAATGCTGGGGTGTCAAAACACCGTTGTTCAAAGCAAGATTCGCCCCACACGATCTGCTTCCAGGAACTAGCAAGTTTGAAGAACTTGTGGAACGCTCGAAGTCACCTCTGTTTTGACTCCTCGGATGGACTTGTAATGGCGGCAGCAGCTCTCTCTCTCTTCTCCTTTTCTGACTTCTATTTTTCGTAGTTGTCACAAAGGAGGCCAGAAGAGAGTATTTATAGAGAAAGGGTGGAAACCCTAGCCGCCTCTTCAGTTATGGAAAGATTGAATCAAATCCTAAAAAGATAGCAACGAGATTAATTCAAATCCCACAAAGATAGCAACGAAATTAATTCAAATCCCACAAAGATAGGATCTGAATTAATCGCATTGAATCAGTCTTTCCATAACCGACTTGTAGTCTGCACAGTCAGCGGAACCCTCCATGCGGCAGCAGCAGCCTGGCCGCATGAGCCTCATGGCCGCATGGACCGCATGGACCACATAAGCCGCATGGACCACATGTGCCGCATGAGCCGCATGAACCGCATGACCGCATGTGTCGCATGGACCGCATGAGCCGCATGGACCGTATGGACCGCATGGACCGTATGAGCCGCATGGACCGTATGGGCTGCATGGCCGCATGCCGCATGGTCGCGTGGCCGCATGAGGCCGCATATGAGACCGCATATGAGCCGCATAAAGACCGCATGACTGCTGACGTGCTAAGTACAAAGTGCGCCAACAAAATGCCACATTACGCCTCATGAGCCCATGAGCCCGAGTCCGAGTCCGAGTCCGAGTCCGAGTCGCTAAGCCCCTTTGGGGCTTAGCTCCAAATAGAATTAATCCAAGAGAATGACAAAAGCATTAATGCTTAATCCTTGGAGCCTTATTCTTACCTCCTAGTAAAATCACCCACATGGTTCCCTCCTTAGGGTCACCACCCCATGTGCATCTCTCAACAACACACCCAAGTATATATGTTGAGATAACTCATGGTACATTTTCGATGTGGGACTAAAATTTACAAGGCATGTTGAGAGCAAGCTCTCTCCATGTAAAGAAAGCACCAACATGATGTTGTTTCCCTGATATGCTCAAAAAAGAGCTTTATATCCCGAAGTGACGGATCGTTTGTAATATATGATAATACCGAATCGTTCCCACGAGGACAAATTTTTTAATTATTCTTGAAAGTAAAAAAAACTAAAAGGTATTGAAAAGGTGCTTGTTTGATAAAATAGTTGATAAAAACAATTTAAATCTAAAGCTCAAAGAAAATATGATTTTTTTCAAATAGAGAATAATTCTAAGGCCATAGGTTCACTACTAGTAATAAAATAATTTATTACCTTTTAACTAATTTTTTTATATTGAATATTATTAGATATAGAATCACCAGATCTAATTGATACTAACATGATACTACCTTAATATATGTTAATCCGAAATAACTGTAATTAATAAATATTAAGAATACTTGCTTTATGTTCTAGATGAATTGGGTTTTCCACCTCAATAACATCGCCCACAAAAATATCATATTATTATTTTGAATACAACTTATACCGTAGAGTGACTATGATCCGACCAAATTAGAGTAGAACCGTGCAACCTTAAATATAACTTGTTTCAAAATTAATATAGGATCATGAAGCACTATGCACTGATAATTATAATGACATTGCATCCTATACTATGTAATAAAAATAATAAACCCTTATCTCACAATCACGGACAATAATGGTTTATTAATAAATTCGATTTATCACCTAGAAATATCAATTAAGAATACATTCACACAAATCAATGCATTAATTGTAAAGACAATTTTATTGGAAAAGATAAGAAAATACATACATTATTAGTGCAGTGCCCCATTTTCGATAGGCGACAGACTATGTAGTATGCTTGCAATGAGTTAGATTGGTCGGGAACTTAGATAGATATCTGACTCGATCGCTGAACTTGGCTTACGATAACACTTTATGGCATCGAATAAATCGATTTGGACGAATGTTACGAGAATCAATCCAACTAATGGAACGGTTTCTGTTGGAATAAGTCCTAGATGCAGCAGGCTGCGTCTCGGCGAGTGAGCTCTATATAAGAGTCCCTTCGACGGGACTGGACTGTTATATGGTTTTCTTGAATTTTCGCTGCTTGGTTTTGATGAATGTGTTTTCGCGTCGATTTCTGCATTTATTCTAAAAGAAGAATTAAAGAAGGAATTCTGATAAAATGTTAGTGCCATTGCAGTAGCTCATATAACTGAAGCTTGAACGTTGCAAAGCGCTCCAACCCTCGGCATACTCGGTGAGTGGTTCGGCCCCTTCTTTTTTACTCTTTCCCACAAATAAAATTCAGTTTGCCTTGAACTTATTCAAATCGACGATGCTTAAATGCATGCCAAATCACTAAGATCAAGAACTCGGAATAACTGTATCAATTTAGAGTAAATTACTCTTAAAATATAAGTTCAAAATCAAAAATCAAAAAGATAATGTTCTAGAAAAGAGAGACTATTTCATGATCTGTAAAATAAAATAAAATGTTGGATGCGGCATATGATGCCTCGGGAAAATTGGTGCCTATGGGATGCCAAATCGGAAGTACGACTTTAGGAAAAATAATTTGTTGCATAATTTGCAAAAATTGATAATGTTGCTTAATATTGTCCATGCTATACAAATCTGTTTCATATGTTAAAACTGTTCTCGCATTTGCATGGTCATGGACAACTTGTGCACAAGGGATTTCCTCGAAATGGTATCCGGTGCATCGGAACCGAATTGACCTAGGGAGAATTTGAGATTTTATGCTTGGCACGAGGCATTACGAGACCTCCAATTAGGCTTGGAACCTAGTTTGATAGGATGCATCATAATGCCATGGAGAATAGTCCCTCGTGGTGATTAACGCCGATGATCGCATATAAGAGCATGCTCACCTATTGTCTTGTACAGGTGGTAAGTATTATATCTGTTTCATGCAGGGATGGGCACGACCGTGGTAAGAATTGGGATAAAATGCTAAGTTTTGTTGTATGCTTTTTACTGTTTCAAAGAAGGCTATCAATATAAACTGGATTCATTTAGTTCTAAATAGAAAGAAAACTCCAATGCATGTCTACCTTAACAATCAGAGTCGGTTTAGATGAGTGGGTTCATCCCGCTCACTATTGCATTCCCAAGTGTACTAATACCCCAACCCTATAGGTGACGAGGACTCTGGGGTGCACGTCGCTAAGCCAAAGCTGAAGTTCGGAAAGGCGTTTTGAAGCTCTTCCTATTCTGAAGTATTTTGAAGCCAATTTATCGAAAGCTTTCAATGTATAAAAGGGTGAATGTATGGAATGTCAAGTGTTAGTTCATGCATCTTGTCGAGTATTTTCTTTTGTTTCAATCAATGTAGCCGCAACGGCATATCCAATGTAATATGAATTGCACTTAGTTACAAGTTATCAATGAAAGCATATTTCTATCTTCCTAAACTGTGTGTTCAATTCTCTGAGAATTGTGAAGTTTCAACTTGGTGTTTCAAACGATGTATCAAATGTAATGTTATTTTCTTGTACGATTGCAACTCCAGACTCGTATGGCATCACGCCCTAGCGAGGACGATCGATTCGGCATAATCGATGCGAGGATGAACGGTTCATCGAATCGGGGCGTGACAAATTGGTATCATAGCACAGTTATGTTTCCTCGATTTTTCAAAAAAATCATTTGGAATGTTGGTTGCGATTACTCGATTGAATGCTTGTCGACATGCTGCGTGAAATAAAAGTTCCATACAGGTAAGCTCGTAGATATTTTGTAAAATACTAATAGGTTTACTCTGTTTTATAGGAATGATTAAGAAAAGTAAAAAATAATCTCGCCACAACAACCAACGTTGTGGATAGTTCATTTAGTTTGAAGGGCGCTAGTCCTAGCAAAACTACAATGGAGAAAATACTGCGCTTGATGGAGCTACAGCAGCAACAGCTTCAGATGTAAATCCAAGCCCAATTTGGAGTGTAACAGAAGCAAATGGACGCCCTAAAGCAGATCGTAAGTAATATGGTGGCTAACACCAATGCAACGGCTGTGGCATCTGAAGAGAGGGAAGATGATCAAGAAGAAATCAAGAAAGAAGTTCAACCACAAACGATGAATTCTTCTTCCTTATTCAAAGCAATGGAGTTTCGTAAGATGAACTCGCCTAAGTTCAATGGTCGAGCAGAGCCTGATGTAATCGTGGGATGGCTTACGGAGATTAAGGATTTATTCAATCTTCTCTGCATCAAAGGGTCCCAGAGGGTAGCATGTGCGACATTACAATTGCAACTGAGGGCCTACAACTGGTGGGTAGCGAAGAAGCAAAAAATCTACGAAGCCGACACCGACACCCAGATTTTCTAGAAAATGTTCAAGGAAGCTTTTCTTGAACAATATGTTCCTCACGCCATCCGTCGATAGAAGGGGAACAAGTTCATGATGTCGAGGCAAGAAAATATGATTGTTGAAGATTATGACGCAAGCTTCTCAAAACTTGCAAAATTTGACGGCACCTTCCTGCCCAGCAAAGAAGAATGGTGTATGTCGCAACTTGATAGCAAGCAAATCTTTAGCCATATGTCGCAACGAGCCGTGCCAGTCATCCACAACAATTTCAACAAGCGTCCTAACGACACCGAAGGGTCTGCAATGCAAAAATGTCCAAACACATTTGGAAATCGAGGCTCCTATAACAAAGTACGGTGCAACAAGTACGGCCAAAATGGATATCAAACATTTTAATGCACGGTGTCTGGATGCTTCAGATGTGGTAAGATAGGTCACAAGTTGTATGATTGTCCCCAGGGGAGAACGAACCCCCCAAGGAATGTTCCAAATCCTTCAAGGAATATTCCATATCAGTATAGAGCACCTCTACTGCAAGGCGCAAATACGGTGTAGTGAACCCGCAGAATCAACGCCATGGGACGTAAGGCCGAGTCTACACATTGACTCGGGATGAGGCATTCGAGTTTGATACTATTGTAACAAGTATATTACTCTATAAAAATATACCTGCTCGAGTACTATTTGATCTGCGACGCATGGTTTTACATCTGCTGACTTTGCTAAAGAAAATAAAATAGCCATGCAATCACAAGATATGAACATTAGCGTTAACACTCCATCGGGAGTCGATATGCCTGCAAACTTTATTTGTAGGGAGGCCACATTTGCATCGAGGGCAGAAATATATCCTTGGAAGTTGTTGTACTAAACATCAAAGAGTGCGACATAATTCTGGGTATGGATTGGTTGGGCGCTTGTCATGCAACGATCGAGTACGTGAAGAAGAGAGTTATGTTTCATCTTTCTGGCGAGATAGAGTTTATATATTCGTACGGTATGGTCTCAAAAACGGTCATAGTGGTATCGACAATTTTGGTGAGGCAAATGTTACATTCCAGCTGTACGGGATACTTGGCATCAGTTCGAGAAACAAGAAAGGATAATACAAACACCGTGCAGACTAATTTTGTGGCAGATTTTCTTGACGTTTTTTCAGACGAAATGCTCGGGATACGGCCGGATCGAGAAATAGAATTTAGTATTGATACCTTCCCAGATACACGGCTGATATCAAAGGTGCCTTACCAAATGGCTCCAACATAACTGAAGGAACTGAAGGTGCAATTACAAGAGTTGCTAGACCACAGATTTATTTGCCCTAGCGTCTCTCCGTAGGGAGCTCCCGTGTTCTTCGTGAAAAAGAAGGATAGATCGATACGGCTATGCATCGATTATCGGGAACTCAATAAGGCTATCGTGCAAAATAAGTATCCACTGCCACGAATTGATGACTTATTTGACCAACTGCAAGGTGCGTCAATATTTTTAAAAATCGATCTTCGTTCATGTTACCTCCAGTTGAAGATCAAACCCGACGACGTATCGAAGTCTATCTTTCGCACTCAATATGGACATTATGAATTCCTAGTCATGCCATTCGGTCTGATGAACGCCCCAGCCGCTTTTATGGATTTGATGAATAGAGTCTTTTGACCCTTAATCAACAAATTTGTGGTCATCTTTATCGACGATATTTTGGTCTACTCGAAGAATCGGGAAGAGCACACTGAGCACTTGAAGACGATGCTGCAGACATTGCATGAAAACAAATTATATGCAAAGCAGAGTAAATACGAGCTTTTTATGAGTAGCGTGACTTTTCTCAGGCACGTCATCTCTGCTGAAGTGTCTTAGTGGATCCAGAGAAAATTGAGACGGTGGTAGATTAGAAATGACCTACCTCGGCTAGCGACATTTTGAGTTTCTTGGGCTTGGCGGACTATTACCAGAGATTTGTACGAAGCTTTTCCAAATTAGCGTCACCTCTGACTCGCCTCACCCAGAAGGGAGTCGTATTTGAATGGAGTAACGACTGTGAATCCAACTTTTAAGAGTTGAAGCAGCGGCTCGTCTCAGCTCTAATCCTTGCACTTCTAGATGAACTAGAAGGGTTTCAGATATTTCACGACGCATCGGAAACTGGCCTAGGGTATGTGCTTATACAAAATGACAAAGTCATCTCCTATGCTTCAAGACAGTTGAAGCAGCACGAGAAGAACTATCCGACGCATGATCTAGAATTGGTGGCAATCGTATTCGTGTTGAAACTCTGGCAACACTACCTCTATGATGTGGCTTATAGAATCTACACAGATCACAAGAGCCTCAAATCACTATGCCAGAATTCATGATTCCTGACGGTCCAGAACCGTCGTAAATTTCAATTTGCGACGGTTTCTGACAGTCAGATGGTTCGTTGAAAATATTACCGCAGCAAAAATAAACGACGGTTGCTAACCATCGCTAAGTAGTAAAAATAAACTATGGACATAGTCTGTCACAAATTATTTGACGGACTGTATCCGTCAAATAACCTATGAACGTTTTTGTATACTTTGAGACTGATATAGTCAGTCAACTTTCTGTAAATATAATTAAAAAATAATAGAAAAAATATATGAATATATATAAATAACTCCAATCATTCAGTAACCTCCACATATATTGCATATAAACAAGTCCAATTATGTAGTAGCTTGAATCATTTGCATATAAACAACACCAATAACTCAGTATTATCACCAACACCAATCACTTAGTATATAAACAACTGATATCGCATTTAAGCAAACAATCAAAATTTGTAGTCATAATTCAAATAAATTCTTGTACACATAGCATTAAAAAAGTAGTACTACTACGTTGGTTTGTTTAGTACTAAAACTCGATAAACAAAAACTAATTGCATAACTTCACACCCTAATATGCTGAACAAATACTTTTGGCCAATTAATCAAGTCGCCAAGCATAATATCTCCAAGCTTCCCATCTCCGTCAAACAAATCTGTATCCTTATCAAATATTTCGTTGACAATGATATTATAAACATTTTTGTTTGGTGGAGCATCAATGTTCAAATGTCCAAAAGCAAGATGCTTTCTTTTGAAGTCTTTTAGAAAACATGTTCTAGGAAAGGTAGATTGATCAGGTGCCTGCATCCACCAAAAGAAAGAATAAAAATAACATTAAGTATTACAAAATATATAAAAGTATACTTGTGAGCATAAGCATAACATATGTGAAACAATTAGACAAATGAACTTGCTTAAGTAGGAAAGAGCACAAAGCATAAGTAGGAAGGAACATAATTGGAAAAAAATTGGACTTTACCTCAACAACAAAATTATTAAGGCATTCTGCTAATACAACCAACCCAGAATTGTGAACACATCAATAAAAAACTTCAATATTATGGAGGCATTCTGCTAATATAAAAGAACCCTTTGAACGGATAAACAATATTAGCATAAATAAACTTTCTAGCAATAAAATAGAAGCTACAAACAGATTTTTATAAAATTCATTGCTGAAACAGTCAAATTCAGAGAATATGCATTATAGCTTCTATATATATGAGAGTGAATACTTTTGGTCAGACACTACTACTTGAAAATACTCCTAATTTCCAAAAAACAAGACTCAAGCCTTTTGGTACATAAAAGTCAGGGCAATCTGGATGATGAACATCATTCAGTAGACTGTACCTTTGGTGCTCATCTTTGTACGAGCAGCAACATTATAGACCCATGATACACTTTCATTAAATTAAAATTGGTTCATGTTAAGGTTTAAATTATTTAACTATAATATGGAAACAAAAGGAAGACATTACTATAGCTCCTACAGAAGATTATTATAACTTCTGATAATCACTTATTTATCTGCATTATATCCCTAATAGACTAATAGGGTGGGCTTACCAGGGGCTGAGTTGCATTCAAGTGTTGGTCCTATGTCTACGATGTTAGTAATTTCTATTATAGATACTAATAAAGTAGTAGGGAGCAGCATAAGAAGGGAATTCATGAAGTCTATGAAAAAGTGCAATAACATAATCAATATTCTATCAGTAACAGAAACCAAATCACCAGCAGAGGGTAGCACTGCCAGCAACTGGTACAAACAGAACCCTCTGGAACTCCATACCAGGATGTCATGACCCACACCCACTGTTTGGGTACGAGAACGTAACAACGCCCAGCCTACGCCGCAGTGTCGGCGGTAGAACGCTGTCCTAGGTCACAACATCTAACATTATAATGCCAAGCAGTTTATACTCCCCGAATGGGGGTGACATAGCAGATACAGTCTCAATCACATCTAGGGTAGAGCATGATAAGGATAGATAAAACATGAAATCCAAAAGAAATACAGGAGATAGAAGTCTAAGTGTCTAAGATACATAAATCCAGAAATACATCTCAAAACTCAATACAGTAATCCACAAATCAAATACAACTCCAAACAAATGAAATAACTATCTAAACAACCTCTAAAGTATCTCCTCTAGGCTAGCAAGCAACCTCCAAGCTATCTGTAAAATTTATCAACAGGTCCAGTCAGGACAGGAGCGAGTACAAAACATCTCACGCAGTTCATATCGAGTTAGGAAATATAAAGCATGCAATAGAGTAAAGTACATGAAACGCTGAAAGAAAAAGGTATATGAAAAATAGTAGAGATTTGATAACAGAAAATATCTAAATATGATAAGTAAGACTGTAAGAACATGTGATTTAGAGTACAATATGGTTATGTAAACGGGTTAGGTTATACAATAAAATGGGACTCCTTTGTACGTGGGTGTACAATGGACATATACAATTTCTTATACAATAGGATTGATCACATAACCATTTCTACTCCCCCTCCCCAATCAATACACAAGGATCCAATTCAGTTACGTTACCTTATACAATGGCTTGTACAATGGCTCAATGTGATACTGAGAGTACAATATGCACAATGAGTGTACAATGATAAGGGTATTCAATAAATACAACATGTAAGTGAAACGCACATCACAATATGTACTTAGCGAAGACAAGGAGATAACATCTCAGAAGAAGATCCATATAGTACCAATCCGTGATAATGATCGTGTCAGCATCAAGTACAGTAATCTAGAACAAGAATGTAAATCCATATAGGTATGAAACGGTCAGAGAATGTACTCGCCTGCTATCTGAATGTCTAAGGTAAAGATACTGTCCGAGGAGAGGTGTCTGGCTCCTAATTAGAACAGCACAAGTCACAACATGTCCAGAAGGGTAATATAAAGCACTACAATGCATTCTACATGAATCTAGGTCAACTAGGCCAAAGTCAACCCTTGGTCAACTCTGGTCAACTGCACTAGTCAAACTAGGTCAAACTAGGTCATGTCCTAACCCAGCAAGTCTTACTAGGCCTAACCAAGACTATCCTAACAAGCACACATCAATACAAGGCTATACAAGCCAACATACACCCAACTCTATATAGCATGCAATTATTCAATACTCAAATAGGCAAGAATTCACATTAGATATACACTAGGTAATCTATTACTTTAAGCTATACATGTCTACACATATATACACATGCATATATTGGTATTCAACATTAGGTCTATAATCATGGCATTTCAATGGCTATATAAACTTATATATTACAATACAATATGCTACCATATATATAATATACATACATAGCTAAGTTAACTATATTCATAAATACTTATTTAAGAGGCTATGTGTGTATGTGAACATGGCAAAGGGGCAAGTGAGGGTTAAATGGGCATACATAGTGTATACATATCAAAGAGTGTCAAAGTGTAAGTGAACAAAGTGTCAAGTGTGATAGTGTCAACATAGTGTAAGGGGTACATGAGGTAATATAGGATTTGTGTTAACATAGAACATTACATCTCATTAACTTGTATATTGTATACATTACATCTATTATTACATTACATACTATGGAACCTACATATTCATTACAAGCCATACTTATACATGATAACATTAGATAGGATACTTACACCTCATACATCATTTATTTAACCATTTACTCATGCTTGCATTCTCTATTTAGTTACATAATGTATATACATTAACATGGGTTAAAATCAAATAGAACATTATATTACACACAAGGGTGCACAAAATGCATATGCCGAATAGTAACTCCTACTAATAATCAATACTGTACCAACTCATCATGAATTAAATTCTAGGATTAAAGTATGTTATAGATCTATGTGTTAGCTTTCCTAAACTTCAAACGGATCGCATTTTCGTTTCCGAAAACTCCCGGAATCGTGAAAACACCGAGAACGCGTTTGTCTTTCGTACAGCTGACACTCAAATAATTCTCCAGATAGTTACAGAAAGAATTAGGCCTATTAATACATATTTTTGGAAAGCTAACTTCAATACGCTTCTTTTAAAAAAAATGGAAGATTAAACCGAGCTTTGAGCTAGAAGTTATGATATTTCTAAGTTAGGGCTGAAATTAAAAACGTGGATAAAAATCATGACGGATTTAGATAGTTTGAGCCAAAAGAATACACAATATATATATCCTAATTATCCACAACAATAATAGCAATAATAATATGAGGAACTACACTCACAAACTTGATTATATAATCATCATGAACCATTTATTATATATATAAATATAGATGCACTCTCATTACAATATATATATATAAATCTATATATGTAACATGAACACATCCACAACACAAATGACACTCCTATGACCTCCAAATGGAGATACAACCATGGGGGTCATTCCTATGGGTTCAAAATAGACCTATATGCATAAGGAAAAGAAAAGGAGAAGGGATTTATTCCTTCCGGTAGATCGAATCGAAGAAAAGCCTTCCCGGAGCGACACCGACACGTAGAGATTCCAAAAGGACACGAACGAGCTCCGAATCCTCCCAAACTTGGGTAGCTTCCTCCTTGGCTAGAATGGAGAAGGAAAGAAGAAGATTTGGTGGCGAAATGGAAGGATTTGGTGGAGAAATTGCTAGGGATTGCTCTCTAGAAATTTGGGGAAGAACAAGAGAGAGAGTGTGGATGAGAATAATGAAATGAACTTGAGCCTATCCTCTCCCAAAGTGGCTGGCCATATGGGACTATTTGTCCTATTATGGTAAGGTCCAAAATGCTCCCACTAACCTATTCTATTAGTATTAGGAAAGGGCTAATTGGTTGGGGCTAAATTAGTCATTCTAAAGTCTCTAATCACACTAACCTTATCCATAATAATTAGTCTAACCTCTAACTAAAATATTTCTATCATGTGGACTAAAATTAATATCATGTGGGTCATGCCTAACTAGTGTGTGGGTCCCACTAGAGTCAAACTACCCCCCGGGTCCCCGTTTCAAGTCGGATTGAGTTAAAAATTCGAACCCGACTCAAATAACCCCAAAATAATATCATAAATAATAAAATAAATTTTAAAAATATTCAAAAATGTAAAATGACAAAAATATTCCTGTTTTTGAAAACTGGGGGTGACAAATCTATCCACCTTAAAAAAATTTTGTCCTCGAAATTAAAATAAAACAATCACAGGAAACACATGCAGAAAACAATATCATTCAAATACTTTTCAAAAAAATCAGCAATAAAAAAATCTCCTTGAGGCACATCAAACATTTGTAAATAAAAACTAATACGTGTCCGATACGGACACAAAACCATCACAAAATCACACCTATCAAAGATCAAAATTAACAATCACCAACGCAATAAATATCAAAATAATTCAAAGGGGTCAAATACAAAATATCCTTAGGCCAGAAATGACATTAAAATATCCTAATCACATGTTAGGCTCTAGGTCAACAGTCTCTAGGGTTTTACTAGCAAAACATCAAAATTACAAGTCATAATTTTAAATAGTTTTAAAATGATTTAAAAATTACCAAAAATTATATCATGATTTAAATGTCAAATCGATAAATGATTAAAATTACAAAATTTCAAAATTACTCTCATTTTAGAAAACTGGGTGTTACAAGTCTACCCACCTTAGAAAAATTTTGTCCTCGAAATTAAAATGTCCATACTCCCTCTAGGTCAAACCCCCACAATCAAAGTCCCATAACTTAAACAAATCATACCATCAAAAAAAGAACGGCATACAGGGTCATGGCATACGGTGACAGTGAAGTCTCATCTAGGTATACTAGTCACGCTAACCGAAAGGGTCATAGGGTATCAAACACACAAGCAATCCAAGGTGCTAACATAGAAAGATACAGATACAACAACCATCAAAACTGTAAGGCAATCTACCATCCTATATGAAAACTGGTACTTATCAAAATAAAACAAGGGTAACTACCAATTATCTGAAAAAGGGTACTTATTCAAGGAAAAATCAAAATCACTAGTTAGGGAATAAAAGTCAATCACATGGAAATCTAATCACAATATATATATATATATATATATATATATATATATATATATATATATATATATATATATATATATATAGCGTCAGAGAGGGAAAAGCTAGCATTATGTGTATGGGGACATGTTCATATGGTTAGATAGTAGGCGTGTGTGTAGGTGAAATATACATGAAATTGTATATGAGGATTTGGGTTTCAAACAATAGTTATCCAGCTACACTACTCATGGCATATTGGTTAAATAATCTACAATACACAACCTATTTACTCATAACATGCATGGCTAACCATATACATCTGTAAAGAGGTAGAGATTTAGTTATGTATCTATATATGTTATAACATGTATGCATAAACTCTATATATATATCTATACAGGTACATGATCATAACATAGAGAGGAAAGGTTAGGTTACATGACAGGGTATACTAAGTTAGGGTGTGTGTATGTCCTTGTACAGGGTTGTAGCTTAGTATTGAAAGGTTAAACCCAGTTTTAGTTCAGCATTTACGTAAAAAAAAATCTGAAAATAAGCTAACATTTAACCAGTGTAATATTAACATAATGTAATTTCAAATTTTAGGAGTTTGAAACATCACAACTAATCTCAATGCTCCCAACACATCCTAACATGATATAAATGAAACCCTAACATACTATCGATACATTTATCTACGCATACGGTTCAATATTACATGTTAAATATGAAATTGAACTAAATATTTGAAATCAATGTAAAAATGTTAACATGTATTCAGTTTTCAGGATTTTGGTAAAATTTGAACATCAAAACCAACTCAATGTTTATCACAACCTAACATGTGAGAGTACGAAACCTAAATTTATATCCCTACATACCACAATATACATAGCTCCAAAATATTACATTTTTAAAAAAATAAAACAACAAATTGAACTAAACATTTGGAATCCAGTATTAAGGGTTAATATGCACACAGTCTTAGATTTGACAAATTCAAACACAAAACTAAACCAAAAAAAAAAATTTGAATTGAAACCCTATGTATAACATACATGTGCAGTAATAGAAACAAAACTATTATCATGAAATTTATATTTAAATTACGAATTTAGCTGGAAAAAGTAAAGAACCAGAAATATTAGGGTTTTGACAATTTAAACATCAATAACATATTAATATGTATTTAGGCAGGTGAGAAATCAAGTGTAGCATGCATACGTGTCAGGCAAAGAGTCTGTGTCCACTATATATATATTCTCATGTCCCAATATAAAAATCAAATTCTATATCAAGACCAACATTTAGATTCCTACCAAGATTGCAAAGTAGGTGATTGGTGTAATCAAGACAGTTTTATTATTATTATTATTATTTAATACAAGAATAGTAGCAAGAAGGAAGTAACAATAAAATATGTTCTGTTTATTTGTTTAAAAGGAGGAACCATTTTGAAATCCAGAGCTAAAATATCAAATCCAAGATAAGGTCTAACAAAATCATTGATTCCTTGTACTATGAAGAACTATAGCAAGAAGTTACACAAAGGTTTATATATATAAAACATCTAAACCTACTCCTAAGTTAAATAATAAGAAACTGAACAAAACAAACAAATAATAATTCTTTTTTTTTAATGACTGAACAAAAGTAGAGAAAACATGTTCAAAAATATTTAAGGTACAATCTGATAATCATATGCGTCTATCCAAAATCATGGTACTCTAAATCCTCGTCATACTAGTAAGCAAGGCTACGATAATCAAGAGCCCTTGACTTATGCACATATCTCTAGAATCATGGTATTTAACATTTTCGCGGTGCCGCTAGCTTGGCTGCGAAAACCTTAAATTCCCACACCCGAAAAATATATCCAGAGTCATACTATATGTCCTCACCATGCTGGCTAATGTGACTATAGAAGACTAGATTCCATAACATAGATGACCTAGCCCATATAATTTCATCTTGCCAAAAATTAAATTAAATCAACAATGAATACCCAAAAATCAAATCAAATTTATCAACGAACATCAAACTCAAAAATGAACAAAATCCTTCAATCATATAAATACAAACTCGGATGCTACAGCTAATCATCAAGATTCAAAATTCAACAATCTTCCATCAAAATCAATAAATAAAAACCCAAATTCAACAATAATCCATCAAATTCAACAACAGAAAATAAAGATAAAACAATCAAGGAAAAAAAAAGAGTTTTCAAATTGAAGTTAAAATAAGATTCTCAAGGGTCATCCCAGGAATCTCTAAAGGGTTCCTAACTGTGATTGAGTACCTTCAAAATATATCCTAATCCTACTGCAGGCTGTAGTAGTACTCAAGTTCGAATACCACTACATAAATTCGACCTGCATGGGCTACCACTAAAAACGTGTCACGACCCACACCCACTGTTTGGGTACGAGAACGTAACAACGCCCAGCCTACGCCGCAGTGTCGGCGGTAGAACGCTGTCCTAGGTTACAACATCTAACATTATAATGCCAAGCAGTTTATACTCCCCGAATGGGGGTCACATAGCAGATACAGTCTCAATCACATCTAGGGTAGAGCATGATAAGGATAGATAAAACATGAAATCCAAAAGAAATACAGGAAATAGAAGTCTAAGTGTCTAAGATACATAAATCCAGAAATATATCTCAAAACTCAATACAGTAATCCACAAATCAAATACAACTCCAGACAAATGAAATAACTATCTAAACAACATCTAAAGTGTCTCCTCTAGGCTAGCAGGCAACCTCCAAGCTATCTGTAAAATTTATCAACAGGTCCAGTCAGGACAGGAGCGAGTACAAAACATCTCACGCAGTTCATATCGAGTTAGGAAATATAAAGCATGCAATAGAGTAAAGTACATGAAACGCTGAAAGAAAAAGGTATATAAAAAATAGTAGAGATTTGATTACAGGAAATATCTAAATATGATAAGTAAGACTGTAAGGAACATGTGATTTAGAGTACAATATGGCTATGTAAACGGGTTAGGTTATACAATAAAATGGGACTCCTTTGTACGTGGGTGTACAATGGACATATACAATTTCTTATACAATAGGATTGATCACATAACTATTTCTACTTCCTCTCTCCAATCAATACACAAGGATCCAATTCAGTTACGTTACCTTATACAATGGCTTGTACAATGGCTCAATGTGATACTAAGAGTACAATATGCACAATGATAAGGGTATACAATAAATACAATATGTATATGAAACGTACATCACAATATGTACTTAGTGAAGACAAGGAGATAACATCTTAGAAGAAGATTCATATAGTACCAATCCATGATAATGATCGTGTCAGCATCAAGTACAGTAATCTAGAGCAAGAATGTAAATCCATACAGGTATGAAACGGTCAGAGAATGTACTCGCCTGCTATCTGAATGTTCAAGGTAAAGATACTGTCCGAGGAGAGGTGTCTGGCTCCTAATTAGAACAGCACAAGTCACAACATGTCCAGAAGGGTAATATAAAGCACTATAATGCATTCTACATGAATCTAGGTCAACTAGGCCAAAGTCAATCCTTGGTCAACTCTGGTCAACTGCACTAGTCAAACTAGGTCAAACTAGGTCATGTCCTAACCCAGCAAGTCTTACTAGGCCTAACCAAGACTATCCTAACAAGCACACATCAGTACAAGGCTATACAAGCCAACATACACCCAACTCTATATAGCATGCAATTATTCAATACTCAAATAGGCAAGAATTCACATTAGATATACACTAGGTAATCTATTACTTTAAGCTATACATGTCTACACATATATACACATGCATATATATTGGTATTCAACATTAGGTCTATAATCATGGCATTTCAATGGCTATATAAACTTATATATTACAATACAATATGCTACCATATATATAATATACATACATAGCTAAGTTAACTATATTCATAAATACTTATTTAAGAGGCTATGTGTGTATGTGAACATGGCAAAGGGGCAAGTGAGGGTTAAATGGGCATACATAGTGTATACATATCAAAGAGTGTCAAAGTGTAAGTGAACAAAGTGTCAAGTGTGATAATGTCAACATAGTGTAAGGGGTACATAAGGTAATATAGGATTTGTGTTAACATAGAACATTACATCTCATTAACTTGTATATTGTATACATTACATCTATTATTACATTACATACTATGGAACCTACATATTCATTACAAGCCATACTTATACATGCTTACATTAGATAGGATACTTACACCTCATACATTATTTATTTAACCATTTACTCATGCTTGCATTCTCTATTTAGTTACATAATGTATATAAATTAACATGGGTTAAAATCAAATAGAACATTATATTACACACAAGGGTGCACAAAATGCATATGCCGAATAGTAACTCCTACTAATAATCAATACTGTACCAACTCAACATGAATTAAATTCTAGGATTAAAGTATGTTATAGATCTATGTGTTAGCTTTCCTAAACTTCAAACGGATCACATTTTTGTTTCCGGAAACTCCCGGAATCGCGAAAACACCGAGAACGCGTTTGTCTTTCGTACAGCTGACACTCAAATAATTCTCCAGATAGTTATAGAAATAATTAGGCCTATTAATACATGTTTTTGGAAAGCTAACTTCAATATGCTTCTTTTCAAAAAACGGAAGATTAAACCGAGCTTTGAGCTAGAAGTTATGACATTTCTAAGTTAGGGCTGAAATTAAAAACGTGGATAAAAATCATGACGGATTTAGATAGTTTGAGCCAAAAGAATACACAATATATATCCTAATTATCCACAACAATAATAGCAATAATAATATGAGGAACCACACTCACAAACTTGATTATATAGTCATCATGAACCATTTATTATATATATAAATATAGATACACTCTCATTACAATATATATATATATATATATATATATATATATATATATATATATATATATATATATATATATATATATATGTAACATGAACACATCCACAACACAAAGGACACTCCTATGACCTCCAAATGGACACAAAATAGACACAAATGGAGATACCACCATGGGGGTCATTCCTATGGGTTCAAAATAGACCTATATTCATGAGAAAATGAAAATGAGAAGGGATTTATTCCTCCCGGTAGATCGAATCGAAGAAAAGCCTTCCCGGAGCGACACCGACACGTAGAGATTCCAAAAGGACACGAACGAGCTCCGAATCCTCCCAAACTTGGGTAGCTTCCTCCTTGGCTAGAATGGAGAAGGAAAGAAGAAGATTTGGTGGCGAAATGGAAGGATTTGGTGGAGAAATTGCTAGGGATTGCTCTCTAGAAATTTGGGGAAGAATAAGAGAGAGAGTGTGGATGAGAATAATGAAATGAACTTGAGCCTATCCTCTCCCAAAGTGGCTGGCCATATGGGACTATTTGTCCTATTATGGTAAGGTCCAAAATGCTCCCACTAACCTATTCTATTAGTATTAGGAAAGGGCTAATTGGTTGGGGCTAAATTAGTCATTCTAAAGTCTCTAATCACACTAACCTTATCCATAATAATTAGTCTAACCTCTAACTAAAATATTTCTATCATGTGGACTAAAATTAATATCATGTGGGCCATGCCTAACTAGTGTGTGGGTCCCACTAGAGTCAAACTACCCCCCGGGTCCCCGTTTCAAGTCGGATTGAGTTAAAAATTCGAACCCGACTCAAATAACCCCAAAATAATATCATAAATAATAAAATAAATTTCAACCCCAAAATAATATCATAAATAATAAAATAAATTTTAAAAATATTCAAAAATATAAAATGACAAAAATACCCCTGTTTTTGAAAACTGGGGGTGACAAATCTATCCACCTTAAAAAAATTTCGTCCTCGAAATTAAAACAAAACAATCACAGGAAACACATGCAGAAAACAATATCATTCAAATACTTTTCAAAAAAAATCAGCAATAAAAAAATCTCCTTGAGGCACATCAAACATTTGTAAATAAAAACTGATACGTGTCCGATACGGACACAAAACCATCACAAAATCACACCTATCAAAGATCAAAATTAACAATCACCAACGCAATAAATATTAAAATAATTCAAAGGGATCAAATACAAAATATCCTTAGGCCAGAAATGACATTAAAACATCCTAATCACATGTTAGGCTCTAGGTCAACAGTCTTTAGGGTTTCACTAGCAAAATATTAAAATTACAAGTCATGATTTTAAATAGTTTTAAAATGATTTAAAAATTACCAAAAATTATATCATGATTTAAATGTCAAATCAATAAATGATTAAAATTACAAAATTTCAAAATTACTCTCATTTTAGAAAACTAGGTGTTACACAGGATAGTTTTAAAGACAGGAAGAGAACGAAAATCATGGAAACAATAGACAACATAATTGTGAACTAAAGACTTTCTATGCATTGTGTCACGACTCGTACCCGCTTTTTCGGATACGAGACGTGTCCAAGCCAGTCTACGCCGCAGAGTCGGCGGTAGAACGCTGTCAAGCTCGCAAGAAATAAATGCTCAAAATATAACATTTGCTGCTCATTCATATTTCTAAATTTGTTACAACATTTATAACATTTATAATTAAAGAAAATACAAGATTTTACAATTAATGAAATTGATACAACTACTATCTATTTCTAGGTTTCTGTCTGCAAGTACACCCGAATCTCCCAAGCTAAGTGAAGCCACAGCTAACCTAAAAAATATTGGTTTCCAGTCAGGAATAGAACAAGTACACAAACCGACGGCAATGCGAGAACACAATAGAATTAACAAGACATGAAAATAACATAAGAGATATGAAAACTGAAAAGTACTGATGACATGGCACGATGGAGAAGAAAAGAAAAAATAAATAAAAGACATCTACCTATGTGGTGTGAAATATCATTTTCGACATGTGAACGGCTAAGGGGTAAATCTGGCACCCTGCACGTGTCGTGTGCAGCTGCTATTATTCAAGAATAGACTCATGGGATAGTTCTGGGTAGTCCACATGTCTACTAAGATATTTTCCCTCCCGACTATTTTGTGTGATGAGCGTGTCAATAAGCAGCAAGATATATGTATAGACATGAAATAAAAAGACTACTATGAATCGAAAGCAATCAGAAAGTGCACTTACCTGAGGTCCTTAGCTGGAGAAACCAATAATACTATGCCACTCAATGAGCCACAATCAGTCAACACATGCAGAAGTCTCCAGATGCTGATATAAACAGTACCAACATTCTCAGAATAGTCAAATTAGCTAGTATTGCCTGTCCTTAAGTCCAATTCTGGACACAACGATAATTTCAGGCAAAAACGATATCCGCCGTTGGACCCGTTTTGCACCAAAAAGCGTACCAGAGTCAATGGTCTCTAAAGTCGTCAAACTAGATGTCAACAGGTCCGATTTTTCGATACGAACCCAACCGTATGTCCAAAGTTGGATTTTGGCGGGCCGTGCACAAAATTACCTGTTGAGTCGGACCGTGGGGCCCGCAAAACGGCGTCTGATTCAACTATCTCAGAATTGGACCAAACTTGGCATACAGGACCAGAAAAATGATACGATCCTGTTGGCACAAGTTTCATCTCGATCTGATGAATGTGCACAAAGTAATTAGGGAATTTGCACAGAGGCCGATACGGTGAATTTCGATGGATACGCATCAAATTATTCGCGCACACGCGACCAATTTGAATTCCGTCAAAGCCCACACGTCCATGAAGCCATTATGCACCTTTCGATGCTTTTGGTTCATGACCACGTTGTCCGGATTGGCGGGACGCACGTCGTATTGAGGGAATTTCTAGTTTTTAAAACAGATTTTCGGTCAACTTCGGGATCCGATTTCTCGGCACGTAGTCGATGAAATCGACTTCTGTGAATTGGGTCGTGGAGCCCTACATGTTGTCTATAACTTCCTTTAAACACAATTTTGAGACAATCAAAGGATTGGCGATTTGTTGCCTTCCAAATCAGGGGTTTGGACTGCTATATATGTTATCCTGTTCCGGGGTATTTTTCGTCGACTTTGCATCGACTTTGCGGGCGATCTAGATCATACCAATTTAAACTAAAAGAACAGACTTGTAGGCCTATAGGTTGCGTTCATACCTGCGAGACGAATCGAATATCGATCAAACACGCACAGAGAAAATGATTCGTGAAGTTGCGCGTTTAATACAACTGCTACTGCCATTGTTTCCACTGTCCGTACGCGCGCACGTACGGCCCTGGCCGCCGGCGATGTGCGGCGGCACGCATGATGGCGGAGGGGTCGTCCAGTCAAGGAAGTGGCGTACGGTGGTTAGGCTAGGGTTTATCTTCCTCATCTTTCTCGTTGTCTATATATATACACAGCGTGAATAAGAGAAACATGGGGTCGGGTTTCTCAGAGTTGGTTGCCTCAGCTGATGTGGGTTTCGGGCTGGGCCCGCTGTTGGGCTAGGGCTGATAAGGCTCGGCCTAGTTGTTTGGGGCTGGGCTTGTCGGCCTGAATGCTGCTGCTTTGTTTTAGCAGGGTTGGGATTTCTTTATATGGTTCAATCATCAAGAGAAAATGTACGCTTTAATTAAAATATAATATATATTCATATATAATTATATAACTCTATATAAATATTTACTTATCTCAATATATGAATATTAATATATATAACATATCAATATTTATATCCGTATTTTACCTATATTAATATTAATCTAACTATTTTAAAATAACGCACCAAGTTTTGTAGGGAAGTTACCATACATGAAATGAACAATTAAATTATGCTAGCATTTTATATATATATATATATATATATATATATATATATATATATATATATATATATATATATATGTATATATATATATATGTATATATATATATATATATATATATATATTCTAATGTAACAATATTTATTAAATGCTCTAAAGTATGATCTATTATTGCAACATGTGTATTTATCTCCTATTAAAATATTATATATACGAAACTTATTGGTGTATATAAATAGAACATAATATTGGCATAGTAGGATTACACAAATATTTATATTTATATATATATATATATATATATATATATATATATATATATATATATATATATATATATATATATATATATATATATATATATAATCTTGGAGATCTAGAAATGCATCACTTGAAGAATGTTCATCCACTTTCTAAGTAAAATATCTTTTAACTAGAAATAATCATATTTAATATATTTAAGCATTATAACAATAATATACTCTCTAGCCCAGAACATAAATACCAATATAATAATAGTCAATATATACGTCTATATGAACGTCTCTGGACTCACTACTCGACTACATAAGCTTCGATTTGGTTCGTATCCCGTCTGAACTAAATTGGTACAATCTAGTCTCCTACAAGTCAATAACTAATAATAACTAAATAATTAGATTATTTATAGGGTCATGTTACAACTTAGACGGGTTTTCCTAGTTAGGACATTCCTATGGCTCAGCCCTCCCTGGCTTGGCCAATACACTAGTCGAGGCACGTCACTGCACTAGCCGTGCCAAGATTTCCTTTCGCCTTGTACTCCAATTCCTAGCTATGGCAAAAATTATTTACCGTAATAATAATATAAATAACTATTTATAAAATCTAAAAATAACCATTCAAATAAAATAAATAATAATAAAATATTTCTAAATTTTTCGGGAAGGGGAGCTACAAATCTACCCACCTTAAAAATAATTTTGTCCTCGAAATTCTAACTCATAACCATGCTTAAAATTCAAAAATAAAGGTAAAAGAATAAATCCACTATTACCACAATCTTCTCAAATTTTAATTCCTCAAAAATAGTTTGTATTCTTCTCCTAGCCATATAGCCTCCAGGACTTCTACCCACCTTTGGTCACACTACTCCTCAAACTAAAATCTTAAAATCTTCTAACTGGTTGCTAACAATCCTACCAACAAATATCTAGGCATATGGTATCTATAATCCTCTCGTAACTATCAAGCAACCCGAATTTTTAACAAGCAACAAACTTACACAAGTAGCTAAGAAAGGTTGATAAACTCTAATAAGCATGACCAATCGTCGCTCCAAAATAGAAAGGACATAAAGATAAGGGAGAATAATCGAGAGAAAATATGAAGTTTCAGAGCAGTAGAGAGCATCCAACGATACAGCTAAAAAGGGTGTTTACGAACCACTGACTTATTTGCTAGATTGGGCTACTGTAGTTCAGTCACTTGCTACGTCAAAGAGCCCTTCGTTACTTAGAGTGGCCTGCAATCCATGCAATATAGAAGTCTCGTTCTCGAAATTCTAATTCAAACAAGGTTCCATAATGGAACGGAATTTGAGAAATCAAGATTGTGATCTTTTCCGTGGTTATCTAAACACACGAGCAAGGGATAAAGGTGCACTACAAGATCGTCTCGCGACTTCCAGGTAAGGGTTACGAATGTCTTCACAGTCTAAGAGGTGGGGACTACATAATAGGTATCAGGGACCTATTTCAATTAGTTCGGTCTTATAGTCCAAAAACGGTAGTATGCATGGATGGGTTCTACTGGGTCTTTAATAGGTTCTCTATTTGGACACCAGTCGTTGGTTGGATGAACATTAGATTTCAATCTATATTAACTGAACAAGATCCCAATGTTGAAACTAGTTCTACTAGATTAGGGTAACTTAGAATAGGATTCCATCCAAGTGGTTGAGCTAGTTGTCAGTCGGGTTGGTTAGCTAGATCCCTAAGCCCAAAATGCGCTTTCAGTGACTTATGTGTTTACATAGCACATGAGGCCTCAATTGGGTGGCATACTAGTAGCATGTGCGTAGTGGGCTTCGAGTAGATCACAACCATTTATTGGGTCGAAAGGTTCGAGTCGAGGTTGAGTCTCTAATGGAAGTCGAGAAATATACCGGTATTATGGTAAGGGTTATAACTAGTCATTTTTACCTGAAAGTCGTACCCTAAAAATAGAGTACAAGGGGACGGATTTGAGTAGGACCTGATATACCTAGATGAATGTGCACTACTAAAATCTGTCAAATTAGCGACGCCTCAAGACGTCGCTAAATAGGGAAAATACGTCGCTAATTTAGATTAGCGACGTATTTAGCGACGTTTGCAAGTAGTCGCGATTAACCTAGTCGCTAAACAAGAAAATGACGCAATACATCGTTATTGCGACGAACTTTAGTGACGCGAACAAGTCGCTAATATAGCGACTGCCAGCGACGTAAAATGTCATCATTTACCGACGTAACCTAGCAACATTGAGCGACTTGACATGCATCGATGCTGACCTGGCTTGATAGCCAAATTGCGACGTTCTGCAACTTTTTGACGTTACTATATTACCAACATATAGCGACGTTTTGTGACGTCCTAAGTAGCGACGTTTAGTGACGATCAGCGACGGTACTCATTAATGTTAGCGACGTGCCTTAGCGACGTTTATGTCGTCGCTGAACATCGCTAAAATTAAAAAAAATTAAAAAAATTACAGCATTTGCAACATTTGCAGAATTTGCAGCATTTGCAGCATTTGCAGCATTTACAGAATTTGCAGCATCCCCTACACCATTTGTTACAACAACGACGGTGTATCACGAACACAGTATCAAACAACACATACACACAATCACGAACACGTTTGAAACACAATCTCATCAATCAACACAGATTTATGAAAATTTATAACAATAATGTCAAACATAATGTGTCCACATAAGAATAATGTATGTATAACCACATAAAAGACCCAACAATGGGCCATCACACAACAATGTATATGCCGACTACGGCTAATCAGGAGGAGCATCACCGCTCCTGGAAAGAAGGTAAGCATACTGCTCCGGTGTAAGAACCACCGACGACGATAAAGGAGGAGGCAATGCAACCGCTGGAGAAGGAGGCAGTGTAACCGCTGGAGATGGGTGCGTCCGCGTCTCCTCTAGGGATTGCAGTCTGGCACTGTATTGCTCCATACAAGCCGCTATCCTGGTAACGATGTCGTGAATGGACTCCTGTGTCCCCTTACTTGCTGCACGGTACGCTCGAGCTCGTCAAAGCGTGCGGTGACCGACGCAGCGTCCTCTTGCGCCTGAGGCCCTTGCTGCTCAGTAATCCTCCTCAGCATATCGTCGTGCAGCTCAGCAATCTGGCGAACAATGGTCTCCTCGACTCGGGACGACTCGGCCTGTGACGGCTGTGAATGCGCACTGGAAGAGGGAGCCCTGGATGCCTGCGTCGTAACAAATGCGTCGTAGGATCCCGTACCGTAGTACGTACCCCTCTGAAGACCACCAACAGCGGTCTTTCAGAGCTCGTCCTCCGACTGAGGCGGAGAGGGTTGCGATGTACCAACCCCTCCCTCTGCCTGTGTACTAGCACTTGCACGCTCATCACATAGCCTAACATACTCTTCCTAGAAATCATTGTGCATCTACATCAGTACTTACCTAAATTAGCCTAATAAACGTCTAAAATATTTAATTATTATTAAGTATATGGTTATCTGTATATTCTTCAATTTGTGTTAAAAATTAACGAAATCTAAATTAGTACTTACATAGCTCTGAGTAGCCCGGTCGTCGATGAGCTTCCCGTCCTTCCGATGGGTGGCCAGGAAGACGGTTACCATATTTGCGTCCTCACCCCTCTTCACCTGCGTGTTTGTTATATTTTATTCTTTAGTAAATAGAAAATTATATACTCCTACTATCAATAAAATCTTATATTTTACAATAAATTACATACCAGACAACGGAAATGCTCCGTCATAGGAATCGATCCACCACACCACTTTCCGGTCATCGTCCTAGCCGCCTTCGCCTTCTCCGACCGCTCTCTGTACTCGGGCTCCTCAAATCGAGCCCTCATCGTGGTCCACTGGTCAGGTGTGATCCAACCAGCAATCGGCTTTTCGGAGCGGTGACGAGCTTTCTGATCGTCAATTGCATCACGGATCAACTTGGCGGCGATGGCAGGAAACTGCCTCTCAATCTGCTCGGCCCGGTATGGTGGATAAAAATAAGTCCTCTACAAGAATTACAAATTAAAATAATAACTTCTAAAAAAAGCTTAAAATTATATTAATCATACTAAATTAACTATCTTTAGTTACCTTGAAGTGGGCAAACCAGAATGCCTTCCTCTCTTCCGAGGCATCCGAGTAGTTGATCCATGGACCCCCATAGTTGGACCTTAGAAAGGTGCCCAACGCTCTCTGTACCGACGAGGGACGATATCTGTATACAACGATAACCGACGTATTAATGAATATATATATATATATATATATATATATATATATATATATATATACAGACATGCATAAAATATTGATTTAACTTACTTCGTAGGACCGTCGGCCCAAATCTCCATCCTCGTCTCGTCCTGAGGTGCGCATGGAGGGTCGCTCTGGTATGGATCCGCCCCGGCGGGACGGGCGGGAGTAGGGACTACCTCCTCCACCTGCTCCCTATCCGCCATGCTGCTGTCAGCGGTAGGAAGGCTAGGGAAAGTAGAATGATCAGCAAGCCTGGAACTGCTCGTCGCAGGTGCACTGCCACCCGGACCTGAGACCGTATGGTACAATGGAGTGCACGGGTCAGACGATGGTCCAGAGCCATCCTCCTGTAACGGAGCTCTCTGTCCACCTAAGGACACGGATCGTCCTGGCCTATCTCCGCGTCGTCCTGAGGTGCCTCCGTGTCGTCCTGCCATGCTGATAATAACATTGGAGTTCATAATTTAAGACTACAGAAATATGAATACATCGAAATCACAGTTTATGATTGAAAATATAAATAAATACAATGACAGTTTAGAAATATCTGCATACATTAGAATTCATAATTTAAGTTTTCAAAAATGATCATAGTTCATAATTTAAGATTACAGAAATATGAATACATCAAAATCACAGTTTCTCAATCATCCTCTGAAAATTCATCTTCTTCGTTTGCCTCCTCCTCCTCCTCATCCTCTTCCTCTTCCTCTTCCTCCTCATCGTCACTAGCATCTCCTTCGTCTTCCCCTTTGGATACTTGTACCTCTTCTACATAAGTAGATATTGAATGAGGAACTTCTGTTGAGTCGACATCAACTGTATTAGGTATAAGAGGCAGCTCGTCCTCCTGATAAGCCACTTCGTCGACGTCATAGGTATTTCTGGCTTTAGTCTTGCATATTGCCCACCAGTCGTACCGTGTTGTTCCCTGTCTAGGATATATTGTAAAATATACGAGTTGAGCTTGACTTGCTAGGATAAATGGTTCGTATCCTTGGTATCGACGACGGTAGTTAATATCCACAAGACCATGCTTGTCAATTTTCCATCCTTGATCTTGTATGGGATCGAACCAATCAACTTTGAACAACACGATCTTGGCAGGCTCTATGCCATAGTTGTACGTCAATTCCACGATCTCCCGTAAGACGCCATAGAAATCATTGCCTGGAGTGACATCTTTGTAGTTTGTAGATTGATACACAAACAACTATTTTTTGTGGAATCAAGATCCAGGAAGCTATCTCTAATGAGAGCATTTGTTGACTTGAACTTAAACCCATTCACGCAATAACTTGGCCATACTTTGACGGCATAAATTGGTCCCTTGGCAAGAGTTCTAATAGATTCATTCTCAAGAATGACATCCGGACGATCGACCTAAACACGAAAAGATACAAATTAAGTTTAATGTTAAGTTATTTCTTGTGCAGTTGTGAATGGAGGAAGATTTTAACTAGCTTCTTACGTACATATGCAGTCAACCAAGACGGGAAATGAAGTCTCATTTCTTCTTCTACTTCTTCATCTGCAATGTATGGTCTACTTGACCTCACCTCATCATTAAATTTGCTGAAAACCAATAAATATCGGGATATACTCGTTAAATTATAATAACGTAATCAACAAATAGATGACTTGAACGTTGAAGATTTTCACTTACCACTCTAGCTTTTCCACTTCATCCTCCTCGCAGTTGAGTAATATATATAACTGGGCAGCCTTTAGTTCCTCATCATTCAAATATCTCTTTTTAATTTTCCTGAAGGCTTTCCAAGAGCATTGAAGACTTTCAATAATGCATCATTATATTCTATATCTCCATCGTCGTTTCTCGGAGCTCTTGTTCTATTTGTAGCAATATGAGGCTTGAAATACATTGAACAGAAGTTTGAAATCTCCTCAAGGACATAGGCTTCACAAATAGAACCCTCGACCCGTGCCTTATTTTTTACCTTCCTCTTCAGGTGGTTTAGATGGCGCTCGAACGGGTACATCCACCGATAACCGACGGGCCCACCAACATGTGCCTCATATCAAAGATGAATTGGCAAATGCTCCATAGAGTCGAAGAATCTAGGAGGGAACACCCTCTCAAGCTTACACAATGTTACTGCAATGTCCTTCTCCTGCTTTTCAAGCCGATCGACGAGCAACTTAGTAGAACAAAGATCTCTGAAGAATATGCTAAGCTCTGTCAGTGGATCCCAAACGACATGAGGTAAGAATTCCCGAAATGCAATCGGGATTAACCTCTCCATAAAAATGTGACAGTCGTGGCTCTTTATACCCTGTTGTTTGTTCTCCTTCGGGTTAACACATCTTCTCAAATTCGATACGTACCCATCTGGAAATTTTAGGCCCTGGATCCACCTATAAAGTTTACCTTTGTCCTCCTTGTCCAGTAAAAAAATGGCCCTGGGCTGCTTATACTTCCCACTGCCTTCCTTTATCAAATGCAACTCTGGACGTCTGCATATTTCTTCTAAGTCCAACCTGGCCTTGGGATTGTCTTTCGTCTTCCCCTTTACGTCCATCACAGTATTTATTATATTGTCAAATACATTCTTCTCGATATGCTTGACATCCAGGTTATGTCTGAGCAGATGGTCACTCCAATATGGTAGGTCCCAGAATATACTCCTCTTCGTCCAGTTGTGAGTGCGGCCAAATCCATCACACTTGTACCCCGCTGTAGGCTCTTCAATAGCACTTGACAATTCTTTAACTTTTTCCCATATCATGTCCCCGGACCACCGTGGCGGTGGACTGGGCTTCTCTACCACGCCAGCACGAAAAGCATTCATGTTCCTCCGGTACGGATGATCCTTTGGCAGGAACTGTCAATGACAATCAAAGAAGCACGATTTTTCTCCGTATTTCAAATGGAAAGCCTTAGTGCGATCCATGCAATACGAACATGCGAGACGACCATGGGTGCTCCAACCCGATAATATTCCATAGGCCGAGAAATCATTGATGGTCCACATTAGTGCGGCCTTCATCTGAAAGTTCTGCTTTCTGGAAATATCATATGTGGTTGCACCTACTTCCCACAACTGATTCAGCTCATCTACCAAGGGCTGTAAGTACACATCGATGTTCCTCTTCGAGTTCTTCGGACCTGGAATAATAACAGTTATGAACATGTAAGGAGTCTTCATACACATCCAAGGCGACAAGTTGTACGGAGTAACAATCACTGGCCAACAAGAATATTATGAGCCCGAAAGTCCAAATGGGGTAAAAACCGTCGGAGGAAAGCCCCAATCTGACATTACGCGGCTCCGAAGCAAAATCGGGATACACTCGATCAAAGTGCTTCTATGCTTCCCCGTCGGATGGATGATCCAGTACTCCATCTATTTGTTCCCGCTTGTGCCAACTCATATTATCAGATGTCTCCTTTGCCATAAACAACCTCTGCAATCGCGACGTCAAAGGCAAATAGTGCATCGAATCTGTTGGCTTGCGTGCACCAGAAGTCCTTGTTGTACTAGTTGCCTTGAAGCGATCGGCACCACAAAATCTGCAGACGTCTTCATCCTTGTCGTCCTTATAGTACAACATGCATCCGTTGCGACATGCATCAATTTTTTCATACCCCATCCAGAACGATCTCACCATTCTCTTGGATCGGTAGAAGTCTTTAGGTAACTTGCCACCCTCCGGTAATATATCTATAATTAACTCCAGGATTCGGTTGTAGCATTTTTGAGACATGTTAAAATCTGATTTTTATGCTCAACAATCTTGTAACCACCTCCAACGGTAAATGGTCATCACAACCAGGATATAAATGAGTCCTTGCATTCTCCAGCAAGTCCATGAACTTTGCAGCATTGGCATTCGGTGCCTCCTCAGCTGCATATTGATTGTTCGGATCAAAACTAGGTCCCGCAGCATCGAAAACCATGTTCGTCCACCCTTGATCGTAATCAGCATGCTCGTGGACATCTACATAAGGCTCCACATAAGGCTCCGGCTTAGAGGCTAAAGACACAAGTTCTCCGTGTGCGGTCCACTGATAATAATTTGGCATGAAACCCCTCGAATACAAATGATATGTCATATCCACTTCCGAATGATATTTCAAGTTGTGACATCTCATACATGGACACTTAATTTTTGTACGGTCCATGTACTGAGGGAACGCCTTGGCAAACTGCAGGAACTGTTGCACACCCTGTATAAATTCATCCCGCACACCGCACATGTCATCAGGATGACGATTGTACATCCACAAAACGGCTCCGCAGATAGTAATTCATATCCATTTTAAGATAATTCTGCAAAGATTGACACAGATAATAATTTATCAGGATGATGATTGTATATCCACAAACGGTTCTGCATAATTGCCAAGTGTGGGACGAATGGCTCAGAACACAACCCAAAATACATTCTAGCATACATTAGTTTGAATCATCTATGTTCTGTACATATTGTGTATTATATGTTCTTATCGAATCTAGTATCTGAAGGTTGTAACAGAATCAAGATGAACCCACATAATGTAATACTAAGACATTATCTACTACTAAAAGATGTAGTGATAGGTTGTCGTATCATCATTGCTGAGGGATGGGGGTCGGAGGACAGTCAACTTTATCTACGGCTACATAGTTTCTGTCTCGCCAGTCGAATGGCTACAGGGACTATGTTCTGATCACGATGTCGTACCGTAGATTAATGCAAATTCCTTATAGTAAATGCCATACATAGATTTCTGTCTCGCCAGTCGAATGGCAGATAATTATACAAATCAAACTAGTCAAAGGGTACTGAACAGAAAGTCTAATTAAGACTTTCAACTAAGCAGTCAAAGGGTACTGAACAGAAAGTCTAATTAAGACTTTCAACTAAGCAGTCAAAGGGTACTGAACAGAAAGTCTAATTAAGACTTTCAACTAAGCAGCGCTGTAGGATTTAAAATATGGTATTCAGGATTAGTATCCATCCTTCGTGACATAGCTGACTCTGCCAAAACCTGACCAACATATCCTACACTAATCATTCCATATTTCAGTAATGTCAGTGAGCTAAATCATACTCAACTGTCGAGAATACTTAGGAGAAAACTCATCCACAGGATTAGTATCCATCCTTCGTAACATAGCTAAAATTTTATAGAGCTCGATAATAATTATTAGTCAATTTATTCATCATTTCAAAACCCTGAAAATGCCCAAAAAAAACTCCCAGTATCAGTAAATAGGGCTCGAACCCTAAATTAGAATTCGAATCCAAGCAAAACATCAAATTGACAGTTGATATGCCCAAAAAACTCCCGGTATCAGTATATAGGTGTCACACTGTGAGTCTCGTATCCACACAGTGGGACACGATGTGTCCAAACCAACAAAATAGGTGTCACACGAACTAGAAGCGAGTCCACTGTGAGTCTCGTGTCCCCGGCAGCGAGTCCACGCTCTTGTGGACACGAACTAGAAGCGAGAGAGACAGCTAGAAGACGAGAAGAAACTGGGAAGCGGAGGGGAAGAGTTACCTGAGGAGGAGCTACCTGAGGAAGGAGGAGGAGGAGAAGGAGGGGGAAGATCGACGGAGGAGCGCCGCGGAGGAGGAGGCCGGAGGAGGGAAATCGTCGGAGGAGCGTCGCGAAGGAGGAGCGCACAAAAAATTTGGGGGGGAAATTTATGAAAGATCGAAAAGGAAACCCTTGCCGGCTATATGAAACGATTAGCGACGTTCCTTTAGGACGTCGCTAAACGTCGCTGATATTTATGAAACGGCAACGCGGCTTAAAGTGCATCGCTACACGTCGCTATATCAGTGACGTGTACCGACGAACTTGTGACGCCTATTCTCATTTAACAAATTACAGCTGCTAGACGTCGCTATTAGTCGCTGTTAGCGACAAACAGCGACGTCTTGGATAAACGTCGCTAAAACCCCTAAAAATAGCGACGTTTTTCCTTAGAGTCGCTAAATACGTCGCTGATATGACTTATTTTGGTAGTGGTGGACTCGTCTAGATCTTGCATGTAAAATTGGTTGAAAGGTAACAGCTGGTCTCGTATTTCGAATATTAATGACACGGCCGGGGACACTGTCACGACCCGCACCCGTTTTTTAATACGGAAACAAGACGTGTCCAAGCCAGCCTACGCCGCAGTGTCGGCGGTAGAACGCTGTCACGGCCATGAAGATCAAAATCACAAATAATGCCCATTCATATAATTAATTTAACTTACAATGATCACAAGTTTTACATTTGTAGAAAAATATAAACTTGTACAAATAAATGAATGACTACAACTCAACTATCTATCTAATCTCTAGGCTTTTGTCTGCAAGTATTCCCGTCACTCCCCAAGCTAAGTGAATCCACGGCTAACCTGAAAAATGTTGGTTTTCAGTCAGGAATGGAACGAGCACAATTCACTAAATACAATTTCAAATAAAGAAAATGACTATAAAATAAAGGTTAGATATCAATCATGAGTTTTGAAAATAAACAGAAAATACAGAAAACCAATAGCAAATAAATAGACACAAAATACTTTTTCCAACTGTTAGAAGTACCTTTGATATATGACCAGTCTGGGACACTACACCGCGAGGTCTACGAGATCTACTTGCATAAAAAATAAGTACTGTCTACGAGGTCTACTTGCAGAAATTAAACAATGTCTACGAGATCTACTGCATAAAAATAAACAATGTCTACGAGATCTACTGCATAAAAATAAACGAGGTCTACGAGATCTACTGCATAAAAATAAATGTGGTCTACGAGATCTACTGAATAAAAATAAACGAGGTCTACGAGATCTACTGCATAAAAATAAACAATGTCTACGAGGTCTACAATATCTACGGTCGGATCACACATCCTTGGTACTTCTCATTTTTGACTCAACACTTTATAATAGAATATAAAAATCACATAACCAATGGTCAATCAATGAAATATAGTGAAGATCAATATCGAAATACAAACAATAAACTGTACTCGCCTGTGGTCCTGTGCTGGTGAAACCGATAATCTGAGCCACTCAGTATGCCACAATAGTCAAAACTCATACAACAGTCCCCGGACTCTGAAATAAACATTACCAATGTTCTTAGAATATTTAAATTAGCTAGAATTGTCTGTCCTTAAGTCCAATTCTGGACACAGGACCAAAACGGTAATTTCGGGCCAAAACGGTGTCCGCCGTTGGACCCGCTTTGCACCGAAAAGCGTGCCAGAGTCATTGGTCTCTAAAGTCATCAAACTACATGTCTACGGATCCCATTTTTTGATACGAACCCAACCGTATGTCCTAAGTTGGATTTCGGCAGGCCGTGCACAAAATCGCCCGTTGAGTTGGACCGTGGGGCCCGCAAAACGGCAATCCAATCAACTGTCTCAGAATTGAACCAAACTTGGCATACAGGACCAGAAAAATGATACGGTCCTACTGGCATAAGTTTTGTCTCGATCTGACGAGCGTGCACAAAGTAATTAAGAAATTTGCACAGAGGCCGATACGGCGAATTTCGACGGATACGCATCAAATTTATCGCGCACACGCGACCAATTTGAATTCCGTCAAAGCCTACACGACCATGAACTTGATACGCAACTTTCAATGCTTTCGGTTTGTGACCATGTAGCCCAGAATGGCGGGACGCACGTCGTGTGGATAAATTTTTCTAATTTTCTAATATTTTAAAACAGATTTTTTCCTAAACTTCGGGATTCGATTTTTTGACGTATAGTCGATGATTTCCAAATCCATAAAAAGGGTTGTGAAGCCCTACATGTTGTCTAAAAGTGCCTTTAATTAGTTTTGACCGAAGCTTACTGGATTGCTCGGGATTTGCTCCCAAACAGGATTACCTGGATTGGCTATATGTCCTGTTTAGGACAGGTTTTTGTCGAAGTTTGGTTCGGTTTTCTGATCGATCAACTGGGTTACATCCAATTCCTTTTGAAGGGAGTCGAAGAGGGACAACTAGGCTATATGCAACAATTTACAGAATTAAATTTCATTGAAGGAGCAATGAGAACGCGTACCGCAAAGATGAGCCTTGCGTTGTTGCTGCTGCCGTCTATTTGATGTGTCCTTTGCGCGCTGCGCGCATGTCCGGCCTGCTCCGACGTTGTCCGGCGGCTAGGGCGGCGCACATATGGCTGGCGTACGTGCGTGAGGGGAGGTGGCACGGCTAGGGTTTGCCGAGTTTTCGTTTAACTCTCCCGACTCCATCATTCTCTCGATCCTTCGGTTCGATTGCTGATATATATGCCTAAACCGACTGCTGGGGAAGGCTCGGGCTGTGGGTTAGTCTTGGGCCTGGCTTTGTGGGCTTGGGGGTCGGGCCTGGGATTAGTTAGGCTGAGGGGCTTTCTTGCTGGGTTGGGCTGCTTAATACTTAAGGTACTAATATATATATATATATATATATATATATATATATATATATATATATATATATATATATATATATATATATATATATATATATATATATAAAGATACCAATATACGTATATACATATATCTGCACCCCTATACCTATATATTTTGTATATACATACAAATACACTTATATATAATATCTTTTTATACATATTCATGCACCTACATAATATATAATATTTATTTATATATATTCATACACGTACAATATATATATATATATATATATATATATATATATATATATATATATATATATATATATATATATATATATATATATTCATATTCACATACACACATATTTATATATATTTATATATACAAACACTTATACACGTATATAATATCTATTCATATATGTATATCCATACACACACGTATAATATATTTATATATATATATATACACATATACACATATACACGTATACACGTATAATATATATATACATACGCATACGCACATAGATAATGTATATTTATATATACATAACTTCCATGCATACCTACCATTACAATAATGAATATTCTCAACAACCAAAATATATCCTAATATATATATTCGTAATATAGTATCTTATTTATAGAAATATATGTACATATATATATATATATATATATATATATATATATATATATATATATATATATATATATATATATATATATATATATATATATATATATACATATATATATATATATAATAAAAGATTTAATAAATACAAATTGCCAATTCCTAAATATATACAAAAATAATTGCATTTACCAAACATGTCTACAAGGTCGTATTTGATCCCACTACATGCCTACATGGGCTTGAATTTGACGTGAGCCCAATCTGGTCAGGTTCGGTACAACCGGGTTCCCTAAAACTCAATAATATAATTAAATAATAAATAAAATCTTCTGTACGGTTAAGTCGCAACTTGGTCTGGTTTTCCTAGTTAGGACGTTTCTATGGCTCGGTCTTTCCTATCATGGCTAATACACTAGTCAAGGCACACTACAGCACTACCCGTGCCATGATTCCTAGCCATCTTGTACTCCAATTCATAACCATGGCTAAAATCATCTACCGTAATAATTAATTAAATAATTTTTTATAAAAACAATTTAAAAATAATAATCCTCATTAAATCAAATAAATGTATAAATAAATATTTTAAAAATATTTTCGGGAAGGGGAGCTACAAATCTACCCACCTTAAAAATAATTTCGTTCTCGAAATTCTAAATCATGACTATGTCTTAAAATTAAAGTCTACTATTACCTTAATCTCCTCATAGTTAATTTCTCAAAATATTTATAACCTCCTCCAGTCATTTTGTATACATAAACTCTAGGACCTCTACCCACCTTTGGTCACACTACTCCCTTAATTCTCATGTCGCTAAAACTTTATAACTTCCAACTAATAGCTAAAAATTTTACCAATAGCCTTCTACCGTATATGGCATCTATAATCCCCTCCTATCTGTCAAACAACCCAAAATCTAACAAGCAACAGATTTACACAAGTAGCTAAAAATATTAGTAAACTCTAATAAGCATGACCATTCGCTGCTCCGCAATAGAAAGAATAGGAGGATAAGGAAGGATAATCAAGAGCAATTATGAAGTTTCAAGAGCGGTAGAGACTATCCAATGATGTAGACAGAAAGAAGGTCTATGAACCATCGACTTATTTACTAGAGTGGGCTACTCTTGTCCAGTCACTTGCTAACTCGAAGAGCCCTTCGTTTCTAAAAGGGCTTGCACTCCGTGCAATACAGAAATTCTGTTCTCGAAATTAATTCGAACAAGGTTCTATAATGGAACAGGATTTTGGAGAAATCAAGATTGTGATCCTTTCCGTGGTTGTTTAAACACACAAAATAAGGGAGATAAATGCAATACAAGATTGTATCATGACTTTTAGGTAGATGGAACAAGGGTTACGAATGACTTCTCATTCACAAAGGGGAAGACTACATAATAGATATGGGGACCTATTTTGAATGGTTCGGCTTTATAGTCCAATTATAGTTTTATTGGGTCTTAATGGGTTCTCTATTTGGACATCCCTCACTAGTTGGATGAATCTGGAATTCCAATCTATATTGACTGAACAAGATCCCAATGATAAAACTATTTCTACTAGGCTAGGATAACATAGAATAGGTTTCCACCCAAATGGTTGAGCTAATTGCCTGTCCGATTGATTTGCTATGTCCTTAAAGCCCCAAAAAAATGTGCCTTCAGTGACTTTTGTGTTTAAGTAGCGCGGGAAGACACAAGGCATACTAGTGACAGGTGTCTATGGGCTTCGAGTAGTTCACAACCATATATTGGGTCGAAAGCTTCGAGTCAAGGTTGAGTCTCTAATTGTAGTTGGGAAGTTTATCGGTATTATGGTAAGAGTTATAGCTAGTCCTTTTTACCTGAAAGTCGTAACACAAAAATAGAGTACAAGGGGACGGGTTTGAGTGGGACATGATATACCTAGATGAAGGTGAACTCGTCTAGGCCTAGCATATGCAGCTTGTTGGAAGATTACAGCTGGTCTCGTGCTCTGAATATTAATGACACGGCCGGGGACACAAAATGATCTAAATGGAAAGTGGGAGTCCATAGGGCACTAACTATCATTCTAATAAAAACTTTATTCTAATCAATCGGTGATCTTCGTATATCCCAAAACTTTAGGAGGCTTACAGTCTACCCACCTTAGAAGCTAGGATATGGTTTTAGGAATGATGAGGTCAGAAAAATTCTAAAGTCCGGATATTGTACCTCGACTCTTGTAAATGAAGAATAAGGCACGGCGTAACGGGATACAGTAGTTACAAGTCAAGTCAAGGATCGTTCTTCAATGAATGGAGGAGTGGGTACAATGACACATGGTCGATAGGATAGAATGACTTACTCGTCCACCGTATATGAGAGTTTTTGATGGGGTAACCAACTCTAAGGCACAACATAAGAGAAGATTTCTAACAATTGAGTCAAGAAATTTTATTTATGTCAATCCTGCCAGACTATGATCACAAGGGTTGTAGTGATCATGTAGTGCTGTTGACAACTGGTAGGTCATAGTATGACAGGGTATTTAAGCTATGGTATTGGCTAAGCTAGTGACTGTGGTGTTCCAACACTAGTTAGGTCTTAATAATAAAATTTACATAACTAGAGTAATATTTGTTGGAAACCAATCTCAGGATGAGTGTCACGGTAAATGATTACCCTATTGTCCACTCATCTCATGTCTAACTGTGGGCTTCGGTCGAGGAAGGGTTGGTTCAAGGCTTAAGGGTTGCTAGTTAAGGCAAGCTTCCAGCAAATAATTAGAGACTCATAACATTTGGTCTCCTGAGCATAAGTAGCCCCCTAGGTTGGCATTTGTTCAAGAAAAAGATCCTAATCATTCTCGGGCTCCAACGACTAGAAGATCTAGGTTAGCAGGTTTAGTGTCGAAGGAAGGACGAGTAATTCAAGGCAAGGTTCCAGTCACTGAGTACCATTACGTGATTCAAAGGCGAATGCATAATTCAAGAGGAATTGTCAAGCATTTGCGAACGAGAACCTGGAGACATCTATATCTCAATCCACGTAGGGTAATTAGATGAAGAGCGAACCAATTGCATCATGGTTGATCAGACCGTAATACAATGATTCTGATTAGACAATATGTTAGCAGGCGTCCCCAATAAACATATGCCTTGAATCAAGCTCGATAAAAGAGTAAACTTGTAAAAACTAGGCTGTAATAGCAACGTTGGTCAAGATAGTCAAGATACATGTACGCGAGATTTTTGAAAAGAGGCACAAGTAGTTCGAGTTTAGAGAGAATCAAACCTTACCCGGTGTTCTTGCTTATACGGTCTTCCTACTATCTTCTTATCCACAAGGACTTGGTCGACTAATGGGTTATGGACATTCTAAATTCCATATTCTAGGTAAACCTATTAGTGTCAGTCAATTACCTTGTCAATAAATCACAAGGACCACGGAATGCTAGGTCGGGAGACACGCTACCCAATCTCACAGAACTTCCACTACTATTGGCTTCGGATCTTATAGAACATACATGGCACTGTCCTATCCTCTATGGTATCCCAAACTTGTAATCATGTTTGAAGTCATTTCACCGCGAATTACGCCACGCCCGTATACTCTGGCTGTGGTAAACCCTTGGTTTCGTAACTCAACATGATACAAAATCGAACACTTCTTAACTCTATCCAATATTGGCTCAAGGGTATCTACGATCAAGAGAGGACCACTAGCCATAGTTTTGGCAATATCCTATCACCTATATTTTCTTAAACTAATTTCACCTCTAGGGGTTGTGTCTCGCCAGTGCGCTGCTGGCTGTAGTGTATCCATAGTCTCCAAAATTCAATTAAATGGCGACAGTACGCTGCTGTCCTGCCATTACGCGTTAATCAATATTCCTTTAACTATATTTGTAAAATTTTCTGAGCTTTTAGAGATTCAACAAGTCGACTATGAATAAAGCGTAAGTATCTATCAGTCATAATCCTTAGAAAAAAAGATGAACAGGGAGGAAATAACTGAAAACAAAGAAATACAAACATTCTAATATCTATTCCGTGTGTATTCAAACATTGAGGAAAAACTTTGAACCGAAACTAACTCGAGGTCCGTATATGGGTAACATAATCAAAATTTTATAAAATAATCATTCTTAGGGCAAAATAGGAACTAACTAGGCAATTTGGACTAAGATATGGGGAGGATATCTAAAGGGGCAAGGAGAAAGAATTGTACCATTTATCAAGGTTATAACATTATTTCTATGAAGCCCTGTCTCACTAAGTGAATAATATATCCACATTGGATAATAACGTCATATCAAGAGGTAATAGTGTACTTATGGGGATCTAATAAACTGTCAAAATTAATAACTCCTCATCTATATTGCATGGCCTAGACTATCCATCTGTAAATTTGTATAAGAGACTCCTATTCCTAGTCACTCTCTTAAATTAAATTAATTCCTAATTTGTGAATGAGCATTTTCTAGTCGCAGGCTCGCAATAGTACAACTAACTTAAGTACTATCACGAGTTCGCGTGATTTGCGAAGACTGGCCTGTATGGGCCACCACAAAAAGTTGTCACGACCCGCACCTGTTTTTTTAATACGGATACGAGACGTGTCCAAGCCAGCCTAGGCCGTAGTGTCGGCGTTAGAACGCTGTCACGGCCATGAAGATCAAAATCACAAATAATGCCCATTCACATAATTAATTTAACTTACAATGATCATAAGTTTTACAATTGTAGAAAAATATAAACTTGTACAAATAAATGAATGACTACAACTCAACTATCTATCTAGTCTCTAGGCTTTTGTCTGCAAGTATTCCCGTCACTCCCCAAGCTAAGTGAATCCACGGCTAACCTGAAAAATATTGGTTTCCAGTCAGGAATGGAACGAGTACAATTCGCTGAATGCAATTTTAAATAAAGAAAATGACTATAAAACAAAGGTTAGACATCAATCATGAGTTTTGAAAATAAACAGGAAATACAGAAAACCAATAGCAATAAATAGACATAAAATACTTTTCCCAACTGTTAGAAGTACCTTTGATATGTGACTAGTATGGGACACTACACCGCGAGGTCTACGAGATCTACTTGCATGAAAAATAAGCACTGTCTACGATGTCTACTTGTAGAAATTAAACAATGTCTACGAGATCTACTGCATAAAAATAAACAATGTCTATGAGATCTACTGCATAAAAATAAACGAGGTCTACGATATCTACTGCATAAAAATAAACGAGGTCTACGAGATCTACTGCATAAAAATAAACAATGTCTACGAGGTCTACAATGTCTACGGTCGGATCACACATCCTTGGTACTTCTCATTCCCGACTCAACACTTTATAATAGAATATAAAAATCACATAACCAATGGCCAATCAATAAAATATAGTGAAGATCAATATCAAAATACAAATAATAAACTGTACTCGCCTGTGGTCCTGTGCTGGTGAAACCGATAATCTGAGCCATTCAGTATGCCACAATAGTCAAAACTCATACAAAGTCCCCGGAAGCTGAAATAAACATTACCAATGTTCTTAGAATAGTCAAATTAGCTAGGATTGTCTGTCCTTAAGTCTAATTCTGGACACAGGGCCAAAACGGTAATTTTGGGCCAAAACGGTATCCGCCGTTGGACTCGCTTTGTACCGAAAAGCGTGCCAGAGTCAACGATCTCTAAAGTCATCAAACTATATGTCTACAGATCCCATTTTTCGATACGAATTCAATCGTATGTCCTAAGTTGGATTCTGGCAGGCCGTGCACAAAATCGTCCGTTGAGTTGGACCGTAGGGCCCACAAAACGGCGATCCAATCAACTGTCTCAGAATTGAACCAAACTTGGCATACAGGACCAGAAAAACGATATGGTCCTGCTGGCGCAAGTTTCGTCTCGATCTGACGAGCATGCACAAAGTAATTGAGAAATTTGCACAGAGACCGATACGACGAATTTTGACGGATACGCATCAAATTCGTCGTGCACACGCGACCAATTTGAATTCTGTCAAAGCCCACACGACCACGAACTCGATACGCAACTTTTGATGCTTTCGGTTCGTGACCACATCGCCCGGAATGGCGGGACGCACGTCGTGTGGATGAATTTTTCTAATTTTCTAATATTTTAAAACAGATTTTTCCTAAACTTTGGGATTCGATTTCTCGACGTATAGTCGATGATTTCCAAATCCATAAAAAGTGTTGTGAAGCCCTACATGTTGTCTAAAAGTGCCTTTAATTAGTTTTGACCGAAGCTTACTGGATTGCTCGGGATTTGCTCCCAAATAGGGTTACCTGGATTGGCTATATGTCCTGTTTTGGACAGGTTTTTGTCGAAGTTTGGTTCGGTTTTCTGATCGATCAACTGGGTTACATCCAATTCCTTTTGAAGGGAGTCGAAGAGGGACAACTAGGCTATACGCAACAATTTACAGAATTAAATTTCATTGAAGGAGCAATGAGAACGCGTACCGCAAAGATGAGCCTTGCGTTGCTGCTGCTGCCGCCTATTTGCTGTGTCCTGTGCGCGTTGCACGCGTGTCCGGCCTACTCCGGCGGTGTCTGACGACTAGGGCGGCGCACATATGGCTGGCGTACGTGCGTGAGGGGAGGTGGCGCGGCTAGGGTTTGCCGAGTTTTCGTTTAACTCTCCCGACTCCATCATTCTCTCGATCCCTCGGTTCGATTGCTGATATATATACATAAACCGACTGCTGGGGAAGGCTCGGGCTGCGGGTTATTCTTGGGCCTGGCTTTGTGGGCTTGGGGGTCGAGCCTGGGATTAGTTAGGCCGAGGGGCTTTCCTGCTGGGTTGGGCTGCTTAATACTTAAGGTACTAATGTATATATACATATCTCCATATATATATATATATATATATATATATATATATATATATATATATATATATATATATATATATATATATATATATATATATATATATATATATAAAGATACCAATATACGTATATACATATATCTGCACCCCTATACCTATATATTTTGTATATACATACACGTATACTTATATATAATATCTTTTTATACATATTCATGCACCTACATAATATATAATATTTAATTATATATATTCATACACGTACAATATATATATATATATATATATATATATATATATATATATATATATATATATATATATATATATATATATATATATATATATATTTATATATATATATATATATATATATATATATATATATATATATATATATATATATTTTATATTCATTTATATTCATATTCACATACACACATATTTATATATATTTATATATACAAACACTTATACACGTATATAATATCTATTCATATATGTATATCCATACACACACGTATAATATATATATATATATATATATATATATATATATATATATATATATATATATATATATATATATATATATATATATATATTCATTTATATTCATATTAAAAAAAATATATATATATTCATTTATATTCATATTCACATACACACATATTTATATATATTTATATATACAAACACTTATACACGTATATAATATCTATTCATATATGTATATCCATACACACACGTATAATATATATATATATATATATATATATATATATATATATATATATATATATATATATACACATATGCACATATACACGTATACATGTATAATATATATATTTATATATATACATACGCATACGCACATAGATAATGTATATTTATATATACATAACTTCCATGCATACCTACCATTACAACAATGAATATTCTCAACAACCAAAAATATATCCTAATATATATATTCGTAATATAGTATCTTATTTATAAATATATATATATATATATATATATATATATATATATATATATATATATATATATATATATATATATATATATATATATATATATATATATATATAACAAAAGATTTAATAAATACAAATCGCCAATTCCTAAATATATACAAAAATAATTGCATTTACCAAACATGTCTACAAGGTCGTATTTGATCCCACTACATGCCTACATGGGCTTGGATTTGACGTGAGCCCAATCTGGTCAGGTTCGGTACAACCGGGTTCCCTAAAACTCAATAATATAATTAAATAATAAATAAAATCTTCTGTACGGTTAAGTCGCAACTTGGCCTGGTTTTCCTAGTTAGGACGTCTCTATGGCTCGGTCTTCCCTACCATGTCTAATACACTAGTCAAGGCACACTACTGCACTACCCGTGCCATGATTCCTAGCCATCTTGTACTCCAATCATAACCAGGGCTAAAATCATCTACCGTAATAATTAATTAAATAATTATTTATAAAAACAATTTAAAAAATAATCCTCATTAAATCAAATAAATGTATAAATAAATATTTTAAAAATATTTCCGGGAAGGGGAGCTACAGACACAAAATGATCTAAGTGGAAAGTGGGAGTCCATGGGCACTAACTATCATTCTAAAGGAAATTATTCTGATCAATCGGTAATCTTCATATATCCCAAAATTTTAGGAGACTTACAGTCTACCCACCTTATAAGCTAGGATATGATTTTTGGAATAATGAGGTTAGAAGGATCCCAAAGTCCGGATACTATACCTCGACTCTTGTTAATAGAGAATAAGGTACGGCGTAACGAAATACGGTAGATATAAGTCGAGTTAAGGATCGTTCCTTAATAAATAGAAAATGAGTGTGTACCATGACACATGGTCAATAAAATAGGATGATCTACTCGTCTATAGTATACTAGAGTTATCGATGGGGTAACCAACTCTAGGGCACATCATATGAAAAGATTTCTAACAACTGAGTTACGAATTTCTATTTGTATCAACCTGCCAGACTATTGTCACGAGGGTTCTAGTTAAAGCAAGCTCCCAACAAATGATTAGAGGCTCACAACATTTGGTCTCTTGAGAATAGGTAGTCTCCTAGGTTGGCATTTGACCAAGGAAAAGATCTTAATCATTCTTGGACTCCAATGACTAGAAGATTAAGATAGCAGGTTTAGTGTCGAAGGGGGGACGAGTAACTCAAGGCAAGGTTCCAGTCACAGGGCTGGCCGATGGTAGCTACACTTGCGTATACAACTATCTTAGGCATGGGGATTCTATGTATCTATCTACCAATTACGAGCTTTCATCTTTCCAATCCAGTAAAAGACAAAACAATAAGGAGTTCAAAAAGGATGTCACTGAATACAATTACGTGATTCAAGGGCGAATGTATAATTCAAGATGAATTGTCAAAGCAGTCGCGGATGAGATCCTAGAGACATCTACATCTCAATCCACATAGGGTAATTAGATGAAGAGCGAACCAAATGCATCATGGTTGATCAGATTGTAATACAATGATTCTGATTAGACAATATGTTAGCAGGCGTCCCCAATAAACATATATCTTGAATCAAGCTCGATAAAAGAGTAAGCTTGCGAAAACTAGGCTGTAATAGCAGCATTGGTCAAGGGAGTCAAAATATAAATATGCAAGATTTTTGAAAGGAGGCACAAGTGGTTCAAGTTTTGAGAAAATTAAAACTTTACCTGGTGTTCTTGCCTATACAGTCAACCTATTATCTTCTTATCCATAAGGCTTTAGTCGACTTAATGGGTTATGAACTTCTAATTTCTATGTTCTAGGTAAACCTATTAGTGTCAGTCAATTATCTCGTCAATATATCACAAGGACCACAAAATGCTAGGTTGGGAGACATACTACCCAGCTTACAGAACTTTTACTAGTTTTGGCTTTGGATCCTATGGGACACACCGGACATCTTTCTATTCTCTATAGTATCCTAAACTTGTAATCACGTCTGAAGTCATTTCACCGAGAGTTATGTCTCGTCCATATACTCTGGCTATGGTAAACCCTTAGTTTCGTGATTCAAAGGTGATATGCTATCAGGTACTCTACCTTATATTGACACAAGGGTATCTAAGATCTAAAGAGGTCAACTAGGACATAGTTTTAGCAATGTTCCATAAACTATAATTCTTTGAAATAATTTCAATTCCATGGGTTGTGCCTCGCCAGTGCGCTGCTGGCTGCAGTGAACCCACATTCTTCGCTCTTAAATAATTGACGACAGTGCGCTGCTGTCTAACCATTATGAGTTAACTAACATTCCTTTAACTATATCCGTAAAAGTTCATGAGCTTCTAGAGATTCAAACAAGTTGACTAAAAATAGAGCGTAGGTATTTGTCCTATCAGTCACAACATTTAAAATAAAAGATTTAACATGGGGAAATAATTAAAGACGGAAGAAATACAAACATTCTAGTATCTATTTCATATGCATTTCAAATTGATGAGGGAAACTTTAAATCAAATCTAACTCGAGGTTCATATATGATTAGTAGCATCAGAAATTATAAACCAGTTCCTTATCATAATTAGAATTTAAAAATAGGCAATTCTAACTAGTGATATGATGATAGAGCAAAAGAAAATTGAACAGGTTATCAAGATTATAGCCTTAATTCTAGGAAAACCTAACTTACCAGGTGAATAGCATATCCACATGGAATCATATCGTCATACCAAAAGTAAGAGTGTACCTATAGGGATCTAGCAAGCTACCTAAACTGCTTGGCCTATCTAATAACCTTAACTACCCAACGGTCAATTTGAACAAGGGACTCCTAGTCCTAGTCATTATCTTAAATCATTTTAATCCTAGTTTGTGAATGAGCATTTTCTGGTCGCAGGTTCGCAATAGTACGACTAACGTACCATCACGAGTTCGTAATATTTTGCAAAAACTGACCTACATGGGCCACCACAAAAACTTGTCACAACCCGCATCCGCTTTTTCAGATACGAGACGTGTCCAAGCCAGCCTACGCCGCAGAGTCGACGGTAGAACGCTGTCAAGCTCACAAGAAACAAATGCTCAAAATATAACATTTGCTGCTCATTCACATTTCTAAATTTTTACAACATTTACAACATTTATAATTAAAGAAAATACAAGATTTTACAATTAATGGAATTGATACAACTGCTATCTATTTCTAGGTTTCTGTCTGCAAGTACACCCGAATCTTCCAAGCTAAGTGAAGCCACAGCTAACCAGAAAAATATTGGTTTCCAGTCAGGAAGGGAACAAGTACACAAACCGACGACAATGCGAGAACACAATAGAATTAACAAGACATGAAAATAACATAAGAGATATGAAAACTGAAAAGTACTGATGACATGGAACGGTGGAGAAGAAAAGGAAAAATAAATAAAAGACATCTACCTATGTGGTGTGAAATATCCTTTTCGACATGTGAATGGCTAGGGGTAAATCCGGCACCCTGCACGTGTCGTGTGCAGCTGCTATTATTCAAGAATAGACTCATGGGATAGTTCTGGGTAGTCCACATGTCTACTAAGATATTTTCCCTCCCGACTACTCCGTGTGACGAGCGTGTCAACAAGCAGCAAGATATATATATAGACATGAAATGAAAAGACTACTATGAATCAAAAGTAATCAGAAAGTGCACTTGCCTGAGGTCCTTAGCTGGGGAAACCAATAATACTATACCACTCAATGAGCCACAATCAGTCAACACATGCAGAAGTCTCCAGATGCTGAAATAAACAGTACCAACGTTCTCAAAATAGTCAAATTAGCTAGGATTGCCTGTCCTTAAGTCCAATTTTGGACACAGGGGCAAAATGGTAATTTTAGGCAAAAACAATATCCGTCGTTGGACCCGTTTTGTACCGAAAAGCGTGCCAGAGTCAATGGTCTCTAAAGTCGTCAAACTACATGTCAATAGGTCCGGTTCTTCAATACGAACCCAATCGTATGTCCAAAGTTAGATTTTGGCGGGCCGTGCACAACTCGTTGAGTCAGACCGTGGGACCCGCAAAACGGCGTCTGATTCAACTATCTCAGAATTGGACCAAACTTGGCATACAGGACCAAAAAAATGATACGGTCCTGTTGGCACAAGATTTGTCTCGATCTGATGAACGTGCACAAAGTAATTGGGAAATTTGCACAGAGGCCGATATAGTGAATTTCGACGGATACGCATCAAATTCGTCGCGAACACGCGACCAATTTGAATTTCGTCAAAGCCCACACGTCCACGAAGCTGTTACGCACCTTTTAATGCTTTTGGTTCGCGACCACGTCGCCCGGATTGGCGGAACGCACGTCGTATCGAGGGAATTTCTAGTTTTTAAAACAGATTTTCGGTCAACTTCGGGATCCGATTTTTCGGCACGTAGTCGATGAAATCGACTTCTACGAATTGGGTCGTGGAGCCCTACATGTTTTCTATAACTTCCTTTAAACACAATTTTGAGACAGTCAAAGGATTGGCGATTTGTCGCCTTCCAAATTAGGGGTTTCGACTGCTATATGCTGTCATGTTCCGGGGTATTTTTCGTCGACTTTGCGGGCGATCTAGATCATACCAGTTTAAACTAAAAGAACAGACTTGTAGGCCTATAGGTTACGTTCATACCTGCGAAGACGAATCGAATATCGATCAAACATTGCACAGAGAAAATGATTTGCGAAGTCGCGCGTTTAATGCGACTGCTGCTGCCGTTGTTTCCACTGTTCGTGCGCGCGCACGTACGGCCCTGGCCGCCGGCGACGTGCGGCGGCGCGCATGATGGTGGAGGGGTCGTCCAGTCAAGGAAGTGGCGCATGGTGGTTTGGCTAGGGTTTAGCTTCCTCATCTTTCTCGTTGTCTATATATATACACAGCGTGAATAAGAGAAACCTGGGGTCGGTTTCTCAGAGTTGGTTGCTCAGCTGATGTGGGTTTCGGGCTGGGCCCGCTGTTGGGCTGGGGCTGATAAGGCTCGGCCTAGCTGTTTGGGGCAGGGCTTGTCGGCCTGAATGATGCTGCTTTGTTTTAGCAGGGTTGGGATTTCTTTATATGGTTCAATCATCAAGAGAAAATATACACTTTAATTAAAATATAATATATATTCATATATAATTATATAACTCTATAAAAATATTTACTTATCTTAATATATCAATATTAATATATATAACATATCAATATTTATATACGTATTTTACCTATATTAATATTAATCTAACTATTTTAAAATAAGGCACCAAGTTTTGTAGGAAAGTTACCATACATGAAATGAACAATTAAATTATGCTAGCATTATATATATATATATATATATATATATATATATATATATATATATATATATACTAATGTCACAATATTTATTAAATGCTCTAAAGTATGATCTATTATTGCAACATGTGTATTTATCTCCTATTAAAATATTATATATACAAAACTTATTGGTGTATATAAATAGAACATAATATTGGCATAGTAGGATTACACAAATATATATATATATATATATATATATATATATATATATATATATATATATATATATATATATATATATATAGTGTAAAATCCTGGAGATCTAGAAATGCATCACTTGAAGAATGTTCATCCATTTTCTAAGTAAAATATCTTTTAACTAGAAATAATCATATTTAATATATTTAAGCATTATAACAATAATATACTCTCTCACCCAGAACATAAAAACCAATATAATAATAGTCAATATATACGTCTATATGAACGTCTCTGGACTCACTACTCGACTACATGAGCTTTGATTTGGTTCGGATCCCGTCTGAGCTAAATTGGTACAATCTGGTCTCCTACAAGTCAATAACTAATAATAACTAAATAATTAGATTATTTATAGGGTCATGTTACAACTTAGCCGGGTTTTCCTAGTTAGGACATCCCTATGGCTCAGCCCTCCCTGGCATGGCCAATACACTAGTCGAGGCACGTCACTGCACTAGCCGTGCCACGATTTCCTGTCGCCTTGTACTCCAATTCCTAGCTATGGCAAAAATCATTTACCGTAATAATAATCTAAATAACTATTTATAAAATCTAAAAATAACCATTCAAATGAAATAAATAATAATAAATTATTTCTAAATTTTTTGGGAAGGGGAGCTACACATTGATTAGCTACAAGATAGTTGTCTAAAGGATGACACTGAATCATCATCACAAGTTGTTACGTGAATCTCACAATATTCCCGTCTTTGTTCCTATCCTTTTGGCTAAATACAAAGTCAGGGAATATGATTAAAAAATGAACCATAATGCAAGCACCAACAGGTTTTACATAAGGGAATATAATTGATATCAATCAAGTCTTCTAAATGGTGCCCTCTTGGTCCATGTTACAATTCTTTTGACATGGCAGAAAAGGAAGTATTATAGACTAAAAAGGAGAATATTGTCCAAAGAAATGGTGGATAGTATATGATAAAAGAAGGTTGCTTTTTGAAGCTTGGGAAGATTGTTGCTCATAATTGTCAAACTGTGGTTCAACCATGACCCTGCCAGAACGAAGTGTAGTTTCTTAACTTGCTCTGAATAATATCAATGGTCAGGTTTCTTTCAAATTATTTTACAGCAATTACTTTATGATGCTGACATGGTATTCGCCTCCAAGCGGTTTCTTAACTTGCCTCTGAATAATATCAATGGTCAGGTTTCGATTACCAATGGTCTCTTATAGCAAGTTGGGATTCTGTGGGGAAAATGATAAAAGAAGGTTTCTCTTAAAAGAGTAATAGGATTTACAACACAGATATATGGATGTATCGATTATGAGTGATAGGATTCAGTTGAAGGTGTACTATAAAGAGTAAAACGCTTGCTAATGCAACTGTGGTGGCCCATAGTAGATCCGAAAGGAAGATACTAATTACATGCACCTGACACCAAAGTTCAGGAATAAGGCTTTGCTCTTGTTGTTGTTTTAGGAATTTAGTGAAGGTATTGGCTCCAGTACTACTATTTGCTTTTAGGACTACTTCCTGGATTGCAACTTCAATTACAATGTCAGCTTTTGGGAATGCAAATTCAAAAATTAGCTTCTCTATTAAAGGCCATGATGCTGACAAGAAGGTAACACAATGAAGATAATATGATCCAACCGATCTTGCAATGTTGCAGGCTACAAGATAGCATGATGGCCAATTCCCAACTAATCAACACCAAACAAGAACCCTCATGGCATCCCTAAGATGAGCTCTACATCTTGAAGGAAAGTCACATCACAAATACCGACTCCTGATGAGGCTACCTCCTAATCTATCCAATACCCAGTGGTTCTATTCACGTTCTAAGACTCATTGAGGTTCTTTACTTCTACAACAATTAAGTATGAAAACATATGGTGCAACTATTGTTCACATAAATAAGGGATTTGGGATGATATAATTGTAGCCTCTACAAGTGGTTCTGTTGTTAACATAAATAAGGATCTTTACCTCCCTGACACAAGTTTTCTCTATAATGCACAATGCTTCCAAAGGGGGGAAGCAGAACACAAGTTTTTGAACTTCTAAGTTATGTCTTAGCTCTCTTCTGCCAGATTACCTTTCTTTTCCAGTATTCTCTCGTTAGTTATGTCTTAGCTCTCTTCTACCAGATTACCTTTTCCAGTATAATTTCATATTTAAATGGGAAGCACTTTCCAGTATTTAAAAGGTTTGAAACTGAAAGTGAAAGTAACATGTAGGTAAACATGAGGTCATGCATAAAACTTATTAGAGTTCATTGAAATAATTACCCGATGGATTAGAAGTGCTTCCTTGGCAACTACTAGAATGAACTTCACTATTAGACTCATCATGCATGTCAACTTCCTCTCCATGAACTTCCACTCTATGAACTTCATCTCTACTAGATGGAGATCCATCTCCTGACATCATGAAACTAAAACAAACATATCTGTCAAATAAGATAAGAAAATAAGAGCATCAAATTTCAACTTAGGTAAGCAAAATTGTTAAAAAATGAGAGAGAAAACAGCTAATGCAAAAGATATTATTAAACTTTTCCATTAAAATTCAATATGGAACTACATAACATTAAAATATAATAACAAAGAAACTTATAATTCAATACTAGGTAATCATTCTTCTTCATCTTCTAAATTATCAATAAATTGAGATAATGTAGCTTCATCAGCAGCTCCAATGAAAACAAATGGATCCTCCTAAGCATCAACATCATGACTTAATTTTTTTGGAGATTCTAAAACAAGATGCCAATTATCCCTTTTTTCATCTTTGTAATAGAAAACTTGAGTTGCTTGAGAAGTGTGGATATGGTCAACAAATTTCCAGAGTTGCTTTAGATTATCATTCAGATTATCCTTCGGATGAATGGTAGGATCATTTACATACAACAACAAACCAAGCCCAAGGAGTGCCACAGGGATAGGAATATACGACGGCATCTCATTCATTTGAATTATTATAGAAAAAATGGATACTCTCTTCACCCATCTAATGGAAATTATAAAAAGCACGATTTGAAATTATAAAAAGCTTTCTTAGTGGTCAATAAGAACTAATCAAAGTGACAAGATGGTAACTAAGTTAGGACAGTGACAAGTAGCTCCAGTCTAAAAGTATTTGGATTTCTTACTGGTCAATAAGAACTAACCAAAGTGACAAGATGATAACTAAGTGGGGACAATGATTTAAGTTAATATAGAAAGTGTATTTCTAACAAATATGTATCTGAAGGCATGATGGGCAGTACAAGAACTAAAGAGCCCCACACGATGATATGCCTCTAGTTAAACCAAAAACACTTTTCATATATTGCAGTTCCACATCATATACAACACTAAAACTCTTGCCCATATGTAACAAATTGAGCTATCCCAAAAAACTACATGCTTTAAAATGTAAAAACCCACCTCACAAATCCAATTTTAAGAACAAACAACAGTAATTTGGTGAAGGATTAACGCCCCCGAACCAAAAATCCACCTCATATATTGAACCAGGACTATCAAAATGATCCAATAAACACAAATTTTCACATTCCCAATAGCACCACCTCAAGAATCGGAAGCACCAAAAATAAAATTCCTTCAAGAGTTTATATTCTAAGTTGTTTCTATGATATTACTAGAGCAGCCTCAATGCCCGAAATCAATCAAACCTAAAGATAGAAATAAAAAAACAATAGAGAAAGAATTATCAAACCTAAGAAAAAAATTTAAAACGCACAAAAGAAATTTGATCCGAGAATCTGAGTAATATCAAAGAAAAAAAATTGATCCGAGTAATATCAAGAAAAAAACATAAATTTTTTTCAAAAACCCATTTTTGTTTTGATCCGATCGACGACCGCTCCTTCTCTTTTGTTTCAAAAAAATTCAAATCCAATGGCTGCTCCTTTTGTTTTGATACGAGAATCTGAGTATAAGAATTACTTACAGAGAACCCCTTCCGTGTTTGATCTGACGGCTGCTTCTTCTTCTTTTTTTGAGCTTCTATTTTGTGAGATGAGAGAGAGACGAGGGGTTTTGATCCAGGAATGAAACGGCACCAATATGCATGCCATATTGTTTTAGGGATTTCTTTTCAGAGATTTTTTCACAGGTGGGGTAGTTTTTAACAAGAATTGACGGTTTTGGTCCATCCATAATTTATCTACTGTTCAGATCCGTCATTTTAGGCAAACCAAAAGAGTCAAAAATGAGTTAATTTGGTGCAATGAATACTTATTCACCCAACGAGAACTCAACTTAAGGCAGCGACATTAGTTCGAACTAATAAAAGACTATGAACTGACGATCGAGCACACGCCGGGCAAAAGAAACGTCGTAGCAGACGCGCTGAGTAGAATATTTATGGGATCACTGGCCCTAAATAATGAGATACGGCGAGACCTTGAAGCGATGGGTATCGAACTCGGAATTAAGTATCGATATCAGCACCTGGCTTAGTTGAAGCTTGGGTCGAGCCTGCTTAGCAAAATAAAGACCGCACAGAAGGACGATTCATTCCTAAAGAAGATGCACGAGCTGATTTCAATAGGAAGGTCTGCTGACTTTGCAGAAGACGGAGACAGGACGTTGCGACTAAAAGGAAGGCTTTGCATTCCTAAAACTGCCGAACTCAGAATAGAAATTCTGACGAAGGCGCATTATGCAAAGTACTTGTTACATCCTAGGAGCACCATGATGTATAAGGACTTGTGCATAAACTTTTGGTGGCACGGCATGAAGAAAGTGTCATGACCCGCACCTAGTATAGGGGCACGAGAAGTGGGTACATCCAGCCTACGTCGTAATGTCGATGGTAGAACGCTGTTCTAGGTCAAGTTCACAACTAGCCACAATATGATATACTCTCCAAACGGAGGCCAAATCACAGAAGGTATAACTCAATCACAAAACTAGAGGTAGAAATAGCACGATGCAATAGATAAAGAAATCCTCAAAACTGAGGTACAAACAGAAGCGAAACAAACCAACTTAACAACCACAAGTCCCAACATCTCAATATAATACAACTCTAAAACAAAACAACAAATGACATGAAAAATAAGATAAGAGCTAGCTATCTAAACAAGACAAGGGTATCATCCTCAGCAGCTGCTCGAACCTCTCGAAGGTCCAGGTTACGAGTGTCATATAGGCAAGCTCCGTAGTAGGTAGTGCAAAGGTCCTCGTCATCTTCTATAATATTTTCAACAGGTCCAGTCAGGACAGGAGCGAGCACAATACATCTCACGCAGTTCATATCATGTTAGAAAATATAAAGCATGCAAAAGAGTAAGATACATGGACTGTAAAGAAATATATATGAAAAGGAGAGAGATTTGATAACTGGAAATATCTATATACATGATAAGTAAGAACTGTAAGTAACCTGTAATTTAGAGCATGAGATGGTTATATAAATATTTTAGGTTTAAAAGAAGGGACTCCATTATACGTGAGGGCACAATAGACATATACATGAGTTTTACAAGATTTTACAAGATAGGATTTTGATCACATAACCATTTCCTACTCACCCTTCCCAATCAATACATAAGGATCCAGTCAAGTTATGTTACCTTGCACAAGAGGTTTTTATCATGTTTGCTCACGTGAGCATGAGAGTACAAGAATGCACAAGAGTATACATGAATAGAGGTGTACATGAAATACATGATGTTCGTGAAAAGCACATGACAACTGTATTTGATGCACCCCGAGGGGGATAACATCGCATGATAAGATCCATAGGGTACCAATCCGTGATAATAACGTGAAAGCTTCATATAAAGTAATCTAGAGCAGAATATAAGTCCTACCAAGTATGAAACGGTTAGAGAATGTACTCGCCTGATATCTGAATGTCCGAAGAAAAATATAATGTCCGAAATGAAGTATATGTCTCATATTTAGAGCAACACAAGTCACAACATGTCCAAGATGATATAATTAAATATTACAATGCATTCTACATGATGTCTAGGTCAAACTAGACTAAAGTCAACCCTTGGTCAACTCTAGTCAACTACACTAGTCAAACTAGGTCAAGTCCTAGTCCAATCAAGTCTCACTAAGCCTAACCAAGTCTAGCCTAGCACTCACACACAATTATAAGGTCAACACCAATATCACACATACACAAATACATATACACATATATCTACATACACTATATATATTGGCATACCTATAGGCATATAAACATTCATGTTTAAGTTCATACATTACCTCCTTACATTGCATACATACTTGTATACATACATCTATCAGTTCATTACCTATACATCATATTCACCACTCATGCATACCATTCAAGCTTAGATAATTTACATTACATGATACATATCACATATCTACATTACCTACTTGTATTGCCTACATATATACATAGATACTTGTATATCATATCCATATCATTAATTCATACATTTATGTATACCTTGTACATTCATAGATGCATACATACATTACATCATATCTAACATGCATACATAACATGACATCATATCTTGCCTATTTTCACTCATTCTATATTACACATACATGCTTGCATTCATATAGGGAAAATGTGAGAGAGTGAGGGTTACAAGCCAGTGAATATGTGTGTGTGTGTGTGTGTGTGTGTGTATGAAGTAGCAATGTGAGTGTGGGTGTGGATGTTAACTGTAAGGGGTTTCCAGTTGAGTACATGAGTGAAGGGAGGGGGTGAGTGAGTTAACAGAGTGTCAATGGCAGTTTTATACATATATATAGATAAGGTTTAGTTTACTAACATGAATACATACATCCAAACATACATATATATACACAGACATATATATACATATATACAGACATATATACATAAACCTAGGACACAGACAAACCAAAAACACTGACACAAACACACATATACATTACACTATGAATATACATATATATAGATAATTCTATATCAATCAATTTTGTATATACATGGATTCGAAATGAAGTATTTGAACAAAACTCGAATCAATACATGTCCCAGTTACTATCCAGCATGTATGTAAAGTATTTACATATTTAAACACAATAAATATTTAATTTAAATCAGAAAAACCCAAATAACCATACACAGTATCAGAGTTCATGTGCAAAACCCTACTTTATCATTCGAATCCAAATTAAATAGCAAAATTGTGGTTGGTATAGAGTCGTGCACATATAATTGTGTCCCACGAGTTGTCTTGTGTCCATACAATAGGACACGAGGTGTCCAAACAACAAAAACACCCACAGACATAAATACTGCACAGAGCGGTCTCATGCACGCAGTACACGAACTCGTGGCCATGACACACGACATGAGACACCTCGTGCACGTGTCCACATGTTCGCCAGGTATAGGGTTTCATGTCTAGGGGCCTGACACAGGACCACGATGTGTCGTATCGTGATATGAGTGCCGTATCAGAACCCGAATCCAGTCTGTGCGCGTACAGTGCAAATCCAGTGCGGGTGGGTTTTCGTGTCTGATACGACACATGAGTCCACGAAACTTGGGGGGAACGTTCGCAGACATTGTCCCTCGTGTCAACCAAAAATTATGTCCCCACGTGCTGTGTCGTATCCTACTGAGAACCCGAGCAGCAGGGCACTCGACCGAGTCCTCGTGCAGTAAGTTCGTGTCCATTTTGGATACGGACACAGCTCGATATGAGCTCAGAGCTAGGGTTTCATGATCCATACATATAGGGCTACATTATTGTTCAAACAAAAATTGAAATAACAGAAATAAAACTCTTAGAGGCATTACATCAAACGTAGGTTTAGAAGGACTGATACGTATCCGATACGGACACGAAATGGATACTATTTTGCACCAAACTCACTCTACAGCTAGGGTATACCTATATGTATGCATCAATGAAAAGAAAACATAATTTAAATAGGTTTTATAGGTATTTACCTATCGAGGATGAAACCTCAATGTGAAGCTCTTGAAATAAGAGTTTTTCTCTAACTTGCAATGATGCCAAGCCTCCAAATCCTTGTTAGCTACCCACCAATGGTATCCTCTACTGTAGAGGAGTCCAATGCAATTGGTTTGGTCCAATTTGGAGGAGAAATGGAGAATTGGTGAAGGTTTGGGGAAGAACACTATTAGGGTTCTTTGTAGGAATGAAAAGAGGCAAGGAACTTATGAAGTGGTGATTAAATAGGGAGGGGATAGGCTTGATGGCTATTTTAAATGATTAGGGTTAGGGTTTTGCAATGATAGATGAGTGGCTAAGGCTTCTCCACACAATTCTAGCTCAATCAAGGGCTCTCATCAAAAGTAGGTTTCTAACACTAATATCTAACCAAAATATCTACTAATAAAATATCTAGATATTAATCTAACTTAGCTATTAAGTCTCTAACCTTCTAATTAAACCTCCATGAACATCATTAACTTCTAGGTTAGGTCAAAACTAGGTTAGTCTCTAAATAAAAGATTAGCACTATAATAATCAGTCAAAATTCATTTTCATTAAAAAGTCCAAAATGACCAAAATATCCCTAGGCCAAAAATGATAAATAAAATATCCCAATCACATGTTTAGGCTCTAGGTCAAGTAGTCTCTAGGATTTCACTAGCAGCACATCAAAATCACAAGTCATGGTTTTAATTAGTTTTAAAATGATTAAAAATCACCAAAAATCATATCATGATTTAAATATCATTATTAAAAGATTAAAATTTCAAATTTTCAAAATTACCCTCATTTTAGAAACTGGGTGCTACAAGTCTACCCTCCTTAGAAGAATTTTGTCCTCGAAATTAAAATGGTCATACTTCTTCTAGGTCAAACCCCTAACAATCGTAGTCTCAAAATCATACAGTTTGATAATCATATACGTCTGTCCAAAATCATGATACTCAGAATCTTCGTCATACTAGTGAGCAAGGCTACGATATTCATAGAGTCCTCGACTAAGGTACATACCTCTAGAATCATTGTATTTAAAAATTTTGCATTGCCACATGCTTGGCCGCGAAAACCTTAAATTTCTATACCCGAGAAATACGTCCAAAATCCGATTATATGTCCTCACTATGCCAGCTAACATGACTATAGAAGACTTTAGATCCCATAACTCAGGCGACCTAGCCCATACGACTTATCTCAGAAGAAAAATCAAATCATAATGAAACACCAGAACAAAATTTATCAACCAACAAGAAACAGATAGAATCGAATTTAAAGACAGTTATAAGGAGGCAAATACGAAAATGGAATCGAAAAGATTGGAACCTGCAATCAGCTCTCCTACTGCCTGTGCATCCTCGACTGTCATGACAAAAGCTCGCCCCTGCTGGCCTCCCCTGGTCTGCTGTTGATGCTGGACAAACCTCTGCTGCTGAGTTTGCAATGGTGGTTCCTTCTGCTGCCCTGTCGGAGCCCTAGCTCCTACTGCTGTCTGAGCCAATCGTGCCAAGTTCTTGGGGCACTCCCTCAACTGATGCTCTACTGAACCACAAAGTAAACGCAGGCCTTACCTCTTTCTGCAGTCATTTTACCAATGTCCTGCCTTCTTACAGAAGTTACACATAGCGTCCTGCTGTCTGGGTGCCTGCTGGTAAAGTACATGTCCCTGTCCCTAAAACGGCTACTGAACTAGCCTCTACTGAACGTGAGGGCGCTTGGCCGGCCCTGCACTAGAACTAGCCCCCAAAGCATCACTGCCCCTCTTCGGCCTCAGACCGTAGTCCTTCTCTACAATCTGAGCATCTATCAGAATCTGCTCAAATGTCGCATCGCGACGCCCAGAAGTGCGAGAGCGTACTGCGTGAATCAGTCCCCTCCTAAACTTGCAGGCCTTCTCTCCCTCATCCTGAATCATCCCTGGAGTGAATCGACTCAGCGAAAGAACTCTACCGTATACTCATCCACAGACGAGTTCCCCTGCACCAGTCCTATAAACTGGTTCTCCAGCGTGCTAAGAGCTACATCAGGATAAAACTTCTCCTTGAATAGCCTCCGAAAGTTCTTCCATGTCAAACCTCTAACTGACGTACGAGGATCCGTGCAGTACCATATCAAAGCGATATCAAAGAACTGGCTAGCCGCGGCTGACACCCACACCCTCTTTGGAAGCTCCGCTAGATCCAAACTCCGCTCAACATCCTCTAGCCAGTCGTCGGCATAAAGAATGCCCTCAGTCCCTTTAAACCCTCGGGGTACCATCTTCTTGAAATCCAGCACTGATCCAGGCCTCGGCTGCTGCTGATGTGGCTCTTGGCCCTGAGCTCCCTGAACCGGAGCGGTAGCAACCTTCTCGATCGCTGCTAGTGTAAGCTGATGAGCATTCTCCATGCTCTGCCTCATAGCCTCAGACTGCCGCTGAGACGCCTTCGACTGTGCTTGCTGAGTCTCTATCATCTGCTGGAGGAGCGCAAACATCTGCAACGCATCTGTCGGTATCGAAGGTGGCGGCGGAAGAGTCTCTGGAATAACGGTAGAAGGCCTCTCAACTGGAGGTGGAAGACCTCCCGATGCTGCTGCCTCTCCCACCTGGATGGCAGGAGCAGTAGGGACAATCTGTCGAACTACATCCGGAAGAATAAGTCGCAATGGATCGGATCTCTCCTGGGCAGTACTAGATCCAGCTGCCTGAGCTCGAGTCATTGTCATCCTGGAGACAGATCAAACAAGGAAATCAATACTGAGAAAGAAGCGATATAATCAAAGGAGGACGGTTTATTTCAAAGGAAACAATTTTCAACAAGAATTTAGATGGCAGGAATTCAGTTAAAAGTTTTTCCTAGATATGATTGAGTACCTCAAAATATATCATAATCCTACTGTAGGCTGTAGTGATACTCTAGTTCGAATACCACTACATAAACTCGACCTGCATAGGCCACCACTAAAAACATGTCATGACCCGCACCCAGTGTAGGGTCATGAGAAGTGGGTACGTCCAGCCTACGCCGCAGTGTCGACGGTAGAACGTTGTTCTAGGTCAAGTTCACAACTAGCCACAATATGATATACTCTCCAAACGGAGGCTAAATCACAGAAGGTATAACTCAATCACAAAACTAGAGGTAGAAATAGCACGATGCAATAGATAAGGAAATCCTCAAAAATGAGGTACAAACAAAAGCGAAACAAACCAAGTTAACAACCATAAGTCCCAATATCTCAATATATTACAACTCTGAAACAAAACAATAAATGACATAAAAAGTAAGATAAGAGCTAGCTATCTAAACTAGACAAGGGTATCATCCTCAGCAGCTGCCCGAACCTCCCGAAGGTCCAGGTCACGAGTGTCATCTAGGTAAGCTCCATAGTAGGTAGGGCAAAGGTCCTCGTCATCCTCTGTAATATTTTCAACAGGTCCAGTCAGGACAGGAGCGAGCACAATACATCTCACGCAGTTCATATCATGTTAGAAAATATAAAGCATGTAAAAGAGTAAGATACATGGACTGTAAGGAAATATATATGAAAATGATAGAGATTTGATAACTAGAAATATCTATATACATGATAAGTAAGAACTGTAAGTAACTTGTGATTTAGAGCATGAGATGGTTATATAAACAGTTTAGGTTTAAAAGATGGGACTCCATTATACGTGAGGACACAATGGATATATACAAGAGTTTCACAAGATTTCACATGATGGGATTTTGATCACATAACCATTTCCTACTCACCCTCACTAATCAACACACAAGGATCCAGTCAAATTACATTACCTTGCACAAGAGGTTTTTATAATGTTTGCGCACGTGATCATGAGAGTACAAGATTGCACAAGAGTATACATGAATAGAGGTGTACATAAAATATAAGATGTTCATAAAAAGCACATGACAATTGTATTTGATGCACTCCGAGGGGGATAACATCGCGTGACAAGATCTATAGGGTACCAATCCGTAATAATAACGTGACAGCATCATATAAAGTAATCTAGAGCAGAATATAAGTCCTAGCAAGTATGAAACGGTCAGAGAATGTACTCGCCTGATATCTGAATGTCCGAAGAAAAATATACTGTCCAAGATGAGGTATCTGTCTCCTATTTAGAGCAACACAAGTCACAACATGTCCAGGATGATATAATTGAACATTACAATGCATTCTACATGATGTCTAGGTCAAAGTAGACTAAAGTCAACCCTTGGTCAACTCTAGTCAACTTCACTAGTCAAACTAGGTCAACTAGGTCAAGTCCTAGCCCAATCAAGTCTCACTAAGCCTAACCAAGTCTAGTCTAGCACTCACACACAATCACAAGGTCAACACCAACATCACACATACACAAATACATATACACATATATCTACATATACTATATATAGGCATACCTATAGGTATATAAACATTCATGTTTAAGTTCATACATTACCTCCTTACATTGCATACATACTTGTATACATACATCTACCAGTTCATTACCTATACATCATATTCATCACTCATGCATATCATTCAAGCTTAGGTAATTTACATTACATGATACATATCACATATCTACATTACCTACTTTTATTGCCTACATATATACATAGATACTTGTATATCATATCCATATCATTCATTCATACATTTATGCATACCTTGTACATTCATAGATGCATACATACATTACATCATATCTAACATGCATACATAACATTACATCATATCTTGCTTATTTTCGCTTATTCTATATTACACATACATGATTGCATTCATATAGGGAAAATGTGAGAGAGAGAGGGTTACAAGTCAGTGTATATGTGTGTGTGTGTGTGTGTGTGTGTGTGTGTGTGTGTGTGTGTGTGTGTGTGTGTATGAAGTAGCAATGTGAGTGTGGGTGTGGATGTTAACTGTAAGGGGTTTCTAGTTGAGTATATGAGTGAAGGGAGGGGGTGAGTGAGTTAACAGAGTGTCAATGGCAGTTTTATACATATATATAGATAAGGTTTAGTTTACTAACATGAATACATACAACCAATCATATATATATATATATATATATATATATATATATATATATATATATATATATATATATATATATATATATATATATCACTACAAGGATAGGGGCTTTAGGCCACCAAATATGGGGCGACTATAAAAATTTAGTCACACAAACTAATCTTTAGTGACTAAAAATTGCTCTTGTCGTCTAAAGTGCACCGAATTTGGAAAAATAATTGTGAACTCTCTAGTAACTATTATTTTGTTTAGACGACTAAAAAAATCTTTACAAGCGAAAACTAAGTCGACTAGAAAAATATACTCGTCTAAAGTATAGGGAAATACTAAATTTTAGACGACTAAACAAAATATTCTCGCCTAAAGTAGGGGTTTCTCACCTAAAAAAGGGGAATAGTAAATTTAAGGCGACTAAAAAAATATTTTCGTCTAAAGTAGAGGGGAATACTAATTTAAGACGAGTAAAAAAATATTCTCACCTAACGCAAGGGTTTCTCGCCTAAAGTAGGGGAATACTAAATTTAAGACTACTAAAAAATGTTCTCGGCTAAAGTATGGGGAATAGTAAAATTTTCACCAAAATTAAATTGAGAAATTTAGGTGGTAGATGAAAATCAGTTAGCCGCAAATCCAAAAATATATTCCTTTTAAACTAAAACTTAATTTTTAAGCAAATTATTTGTAACACTTATTAGGAATTTAATAAAATTAAAAGAAAAGGAAAAAAGAAAAAAAGAAAGGATAACGTGTATTGCACGTGATAATGGAGAGTGTTATTGGGGATGAAATTTTTAAGCAAATTTCATTTCCCTCCCAACCCCATCCCGAGCGGCCGAGCCCTAGCAATATTTCCTTTCTTGTTCTCTCCTACTCTCCTCTCTACCGAATGTGACTCTCTCTGGCGCCAAGCACACTCCATTCCGCTCCACTATCGAGTCCCTCATCCACATCGAGTCCCTCCTCGCCGACCTCGACCGCTTCGTCGGCGCCGAATGAGCAGAGGAGAGGCTCGGGTTTGGGACTTTGGGAGCTCCGATCAATAGAGTCGGCAAAGAATTACATGGGAGGGGGAGGTTTCTTCTATTTTATTAGGGTTTGGCTGCACATTTCACGAAAATGAATACGACAGACACAGACACAGCACCCGGTTTCAGAGTGTCCGAGCTTCCTAGGTTGGGTTCTTATTCCGATTAGTTATTTGATGACAATTATAGGGTTAGGTTTCTACTGATGGTATTTTTTTCTTGGTCTAGAGAAGGGAAAATTTATAGTTCAAATTCTTCTCCAACTGCATTAGCGTCTGCTTCTACATTTCACAAACACGGGCACGAATACTACATCCAATTTTTGGAGTGTCTGTCCTTCTTAGGTTAGTTTTTTTCCTTCCAAATAGCTATTTGTTGAGGGGAAATATACAATTCATGGTAATATTTGTAGTTTTTCCCCTAATTATATAATTTTTATTTCATGATCTTCTTTAAAATGCAGGCTTTAGACAAATTATCCAACCTCGATTCTGACAACCAGGTTTTGAGACAACAAGCGTTGGTGCAATCAATAAATGACGATCTCTCATAGGAAATTCAGAGGTTAGTGTATCATCAAATTACAAAATATTAATGATGAATAAATGATTAATTTATGTTTAATATTCTACATGTGCCATGAAATAACATAAAATTTCAATGACCTGGTTTACTAAATGCCATTCTTTTTGTACTTCAAATTGATTTTCATTTGTTTTTAAGCCTCGAGAGAAATATTGCCACATTGGAACTGTCTGCTTATATGATTTAATATATTCTAACTCATCTTGCTTATTAGGGTACTTGAGCAAGTGTCTTCTCCATTGGCATCATGAAGCTAATATCTAATGTGCTTGACTTAGAAGTTTTCCTACTTCCATTATGTTATGGTATCTTTTACATCATTTCCTTTTGTATTTCTAGATATAAACCTTGGACAAAGAATCATTCTGCATAGTACAAAATTTGGCCAAATGACAATTTTCTATATTACAACTCCCTATAAAAATTTGCAGTACATAGTCGAATATGTATAATAAGTCATGCCATGGATTTATTGTAAAAGAATTAAGGTAAAATATAGTGTTTGTAACCCAGTTCAAGCAAGAAACTGCACAAGCACAAATCAAAAGCAAAATGAGACAGATGGATAGATTCAAGTAACTCTGCAACTTAATTCCATCATTTACCAATTCCCCTAATTGTCATCTCTTCTTTTCTTTTTGTTCTCTCTATTCTAGGTGAAGGGTGGTGGTTGTCTTTAATGGTTTAATGAAAACTAGTGATTTATTCTGCTTTTAAATGATAAAGTGGGACTCAATCTGGCTCTTAATCCAACTAATCGTAATCGGACACCTATATGTGTGTAGTTTTCATTCAAAACTAATAAAACTGAACAAAAACTAGGCAAATGTGAGAACAACTGAGCGAAAGTTATGTAAGACCAATTTTATTGTAGAATTTGGACTGTATCCTACTCAACTGCTCCAAGGGCTAAAATAGTGCCAAAATTAATGGCTAAAAACTCTGGGATAATACTTTTGATTTTGCTAAATTGATTCTCTACGGGCTTTACAAGCAAGCAACTGTTGGACCAGTCAATACCAGTATGTATTTATTATTTTATTTTACCTGCAGAAGTTGGTCATACTACTACGAACATATTTTACCTGTTCTAAATATGAATTAAAACAACAACATGGAATGTGCACATATTTAGTAGCAAAACTTTTCCTATTTTCTTCTCTTTTCCTTCTCCTCTCCTCCAGTTAAATAGAGCATGCCTCCTTCCCCATCTTACTACCGAAAGGTGTCTTTGCCATGAGTGGCTCACAAGTTAAAGCATGGAAAAGTAATTCTGAAATCAGAAAAAAAAGGTTATCTTGAAATTCAGTTCAAGAAGGAAGTTTGGCCGAAACTGTACGAAGTAATATAAGCTTTACTTCTTGTTGTAGTTAGAATTATATATATTTGATTGTGTCTTTTTACATAAATTTATTTAAAGTTGTGTTGTTCACGTTTTTGGTGGTTGTATGGTGCTCTAGTAATCAAACTCTGGAAGCCTGAAACAAGCTCAATAGATCAAGAAAGAGGTCTATAAATTGTCCAAGAACATTCACTAGTCACTCAATGTAGAAACAACCTTGAATTTGGTTTTCATCTTTCCCTTTCCACTTAAGTGAATGGGATTGGAAGGGATAATGCCAGCAGTTTACTAGCCCTACTAAGCACTTCATAGATACCAGAATAAATTCATCTAATACAAAGGAACTAAATATAGACCAACATTTTCATGTGATGGTGCTAATTGATGTATTGTTGCTGTATTGGATGTGGTTACATCACTGGGAAATTTAATATAATAGCCATCCAATCCAGCATTAACATCAGTATCTGAATCTGGTAGGATCTGTTAATCTTGTATGTAGTGGTGGAGTCTATTTGCTTCAAAGACTAATGGTAAAGACTGGTGACTGGACTAACATTTTCTATATCAAGTGAACTTAGATTTTTCTTTAGTTAATGGCGGATAGTTTTCTCATCTCCTGAAACCATGATATAACTATCCTGTATTTGATTTCGGTATAGCTAAGGATCATACTTATGTAGTACCCATTTTTTTAAGCGAATGAATGTATTTCTTGTGTATGCCTATTTTTTTAAGTTCAAGATTTGCATTCATGTTTTAATTTATCTTCTTCTACCAAAAATTATCAGGTTTGGGACTCACAGGGACGTTGGGCCACAACATGAACATCATGACCTTACTAGTTGAGCTGTGAGACTCTTCTCTTGATTTTTTTTCTCTTTATTTGGTATTTTATCTATTGAGGGAGGGTTTGATTGTGTGTAAATGGTGCAGGGATCTGAGCAATCGAGAAGAGATGGTCTACTCTCTAAACCAATAGATTCGGCGTCAAGATACCTTTGGTATACTCTCCAAACCAGTTGACGAAGGTTCCCAAATCTTAACATGAAGTTTGAATTCTAATATATATCGAGGTAATGTCTCGTGTTCTGCTATGGTAATGTCAAGGTTGATTAGTGATGGGCATTTAATGTCTTTGTATCTTCCATGAGAAATCTAAAAGTAACCCGTATAGGTGACTACTACGGTAATTATCTGAAAATGCATAGTATCTCGTATCTGTATCTTGTTCATCTCTTTCTCTGTGTTCTGTGCAACATAAAGAAGCATAAATCACTATAGAATAAGCTAAAAATTTGATTGGAAGATACAATGCATGCTATATATAGGAAACTTGTAAATTTTCTTGTAGTTGCATTCATACGTATCCATGAGATTGTCATTTAAATTTTGAAAGTTTGTGTTAGTGATAGCCTTAGTTATGACCTCCTCCTGTTATGATCATCATGAATTGAATGTGAACTGTACAGTGACAAACTGCATCATGGAGGCATAGCCAGCCTAGCTCATGATCAAGCTTATGGCACCTGCCACTGCAGCCAAAACTGCCATGAGCCAGTAGCCATCTTAACTGTGATAAGATTCTGAAAAGGAACAATTGTCAGACCTATGATCAAGACCAATCTTTGGAGAAGAAAATATAAAGCTAGTATAAAAATTGTTTAATGATATGGAGAAGCTTGCACAAAATATATATGAAGATTGTTTATTGATATGACACAAAAGTAGCATTTTAGAGTTGTGTCACTCTTTTTGGATTTTATACCATCCTTTTTTTACTGTTGATGCACATAATGTTTATTTCTATGCTTCCCCTTGGCATTTTTTGTTCAAAATATTCTTTAGTTTTTTTTGCCTATTGTATGTTTCCTAAATCTTCTTTATTATTTGGCATAGTTGTATTGGGATGTGATTATTCCATAGGATTGCTTTTACAGTATATAATTGACCACTCTACTTTTTCAGAAACAATGATAGAATAGATTGATCACTCTTTGTGTCCCCACATATCAGAATGTTGGTGAAATAGAAGTAACATTGCTAAACTTCTATTACTTTCCATATGGTAAATTAAGTCATTTTTTATACTTTTTGTCAATAGTTTATTGCTAACATGAAGATTTACAATTTTCATGCCACATGGAATAGTGTATCAATTTTCATGCTTGATTTCATGACATGTATCCTCTAATTGTTCTTCATCATCTTATCCATACTTGTACTTGTATTCATGATTGGAAAATAAATATAAACTTGGTATTACTTGAATCTGATCCATACACCAGTTTGTTTGCACAACCGTACAACCATATAACCAGGGCTCCTTTTATTAGCGATTTTCTTTTCTGACTTGTTTTTAATCTATAGAATGGATAAAGTTCTATAATTTTTTTGGTTGAACTTCTGGCTTTTTTTTAATCTGTAGAGTGAATTAAAGTTCTATAATTTTTGAATTGTTTAATATTTAGAGTGAATTAAACTTCTATAATTTCTGGCTTGTTATATGTAACATATTTATTTGTTTTCTATTTTGTTTCAGATGGGATGACATATAAAGGATCAAGTCTCTGATGAACAGGCGTTGAGGGCCTTGGAGAAATGGTTATCAAGAAGAATATCAAGAATAGGAAATGTTTATCTGACTTCCCTGCCTAAAGTCCAGTCACAACAAGCTTAAGTTTATCACAGAAAAATTTACAACTTTGTAGCAATGTTCTATGAAATTTTTTACAACTTAGTAATTTTTTGTGTGTAGTTCTTGAATGTTTGTGGTGTACAAACTGTATGTTTTAATAAAATAAGATCATTTTGCAAAGTGTTTGTTTCTTCTATTTTATATTTGTTCAATAATAGGCAAAGAGAAGCATATAAAATATAACTATAAATAGAATTCTTGGGTGACCAACGATACTCACTGCAAACTATCTTTGGCGGTTAATAGTAGTCTTCACACACTAGCTATTGTGACCAATTATAGTCGTCGGAGAGTGTCTTAGGCGACCAATAATAGTTGCCATAGACTACCTTTGACAATCAATAATAGTCTCTTAACACTACCTATTGCGACCAATCATTGTCGCCACAAAGTGTCAAAGGTGAACAATGATAGTCGCAACAAACTATCTTTGGCGGTCTAGTTTCCATATAATACCTATTGTGACCAATCATAGTCGTCAGATAGTGTCTTAGGTGACTAATTATAGTCGTCATATACTATCTTTTGCGGTCAATAGTAGTCTCCCCCCACTACCTATTACGACCAATCATAGTCGACACAAATTGTCTTAGGTGACCATTGATAGTCGTCACACACTACCAATTACGACAAATCATAGATGCCACAGATAACCTTGGGGGACCAATGATAGTCACCACAGATGACCTATTGCAACCAAATATAGTCGCCATGGACTACTTATGCCAACTATTTTAGTCGGCAAAGGTATTGGCATGCCCTTCCCTCTAAAAATATCCTACATCCTAGGGCGACAAAGCCTTCTTTGCCAAAACTTTGGAACGACAAAGAAATTTTCTCGCAGCATTGTAGTAGCCAAAGATCTATAGTGACTAAAATGCTTAATTAGTCATCCTTGACTTTGGGCCAGGAGCCTGAGGCGACGATGCTTGCGACCAAAGAATTTGGTGGCAATAAATCTTAGGCAACTAATTTTGTATTTAGGCAACAAAAAACCATTGGTCGCCTAAAGTTATTATCCTAGTAGTGTGTGTGTATATATATATATATATATATATATATATATATATATATATATATATATATATATATATATATATATATATATTGTATATATATATATATATATATATATATAAAATATATATATATATATATATATATATATATATATATATATATATATATATATACATATATATACATATATACAGACATATATACATAAACCTAGGACACAGACAAACCTAAAATACTGACACAGACACACATATACATTACACAATGAATATACATATATATAGATAATTCAATATCAATCAATTTTGTATATACATGGATTCGAAATGAAGTATATGAAAAAAACTCGAATCAATACATGTCCCAGTTACTATCCAGCATGTATGTAAAGTATTTACATATTTAAACAAAATAAATATTTAATTTAAATCAGAAAAACCCAAATAACCATACACAGTATCAGAGTTCATGTGCAAAACCCTAATTTATCATTCAAATACAAATTAAATAGCAAAATAGTGGTTGGTATAGAGTCGTGCACATGTAATTGTGTCCCACGAGTTGTTTTGTGTCCATACAATAGGACACGAGGTGTCCAACCAACGAAAACACCCACAACACAAATACTGCACAGAGTAGTCTCGTGCACGCAGTACACGAACTCGTGGACACGACACACGACACGAGACACCTCGTGCACGTCTCCACGTGTTCGCCAGGTATAGGGCTTCATGTCTAGGGGCCTGACACAGGACCACGACGTGTCATGTCGTGATATGAGTGCTGTATCAGAACCCGAATCCAGTCTGTGCGCGTACAGTGCAAATCCAGTACGGGTGGGTTTTCGTGTTCGACACGACACATGAGTCCACGAAACTTGGGGGGGCACGTTCGCAGATACTGCCCCCTTGTGTCCACCAAAAATTGTGTCCCCACGTGTTGTGTCGTGTCCTACAGAGAACCCGAGCAACAGGGCACTCGACCGAGTCCTCGTTCAGTGAGTTCGTGTCCATTTTGGACATGGACACAGCTCGATATGAGCTCAAAGCTAGGGTTTTGTGATCCATACATATAGGGCTATATTATTGTTCAAACAGAAATTGAAATAACAGAAATAAAACTCTTAGAGGCATTACATCAAACATAGGTTATAGGGACTGATACGTGTCCGATACGAACACGAAATAGATACTATTTTGCACCAAACTTACTTTACAGCTAGGGTATACCTATATGCATGCATCAATGAAAAGAAAACATAATTTAAATAGGTTTTATAGGTATTTACCTATCTAGGGTGAAACCTCAATGTGAAGCTCTTGAAATGAGAGTTTCTCTCCAACTTGCAATGATGCCAAGCCTCCAAATCCTTGTTAGCTACCCACCAATGGCATCCTCTACTGTAGGGGAGTCCAATGCAATTGGTTTGGTCCAATTTGGAGGAGAAATGGAGAATTGGTGAAGGTTTGGGGAAGAACACTATTAGGGTTCTTTGTAGGAATGAAAATAGGCAAAGAATTTGTGAAGTGGTGATTAAATAGGGAGGGGATGGGCTTGATGGCTATTGTAAATGATTAGGGTTAGGGTTTTGTAAAGATAGATGAGTGGCTAAGGCTTCTCTACACAATTCTAGCTCAATCAAGGGCTCTCATCAAAAGTAGGTTTCTAACACTAATATCTAACCAAAATATCTACTAACAAAATATCTAGATATTAATCTAACTTAGCCATTAAGTCTCTAACCTTCTAACTAAACCTCCATGAACATCATTAACTTCTAGGTTAGGTCAAAACTAGGTTAGTCTCTAAATAAAAGATTAGCACTATAATAATCAGTCAAAATTCATTTTCATTAAAAAGTCCAAATGACCAAAATACTCCTAGGCCAAAAATGATAAATAAAACATCATAATCATATGGTTAGGCTCTAGGTGAAGTAGTCTCTAGGATTTTACTAGCAGCACATCAAAATTACAAGTCATGGTTTTAATTAGTTTTAATAAAAACCACCAAAAATTATATCATGATTTAAATATCATTATTAAAAGATTAAAATTACAAAATTTTAAAATTATCCTCATTTTAGAAACTGGGTGCTACAGAAAAACGTGGATACTTTCGTATCACAGTGCATGGCGTGTCAGCAAGTGAAGGCGGAACACCAAAGGCCAGGCAGGCAGCTGCAGAATCTCGCCATTCCCGAGTAGAAGTTAGACAATATCTCAATGGATTTTATTATGGGATTTTCGAAGACGCCGTGGAGGAATAATACGATTTGGGTCATTGTTGATAGATTGACCAAGTTGGCTCACTTCATCCCAATCAAATAGCATGGAGCATCGATCGGTTAGCACAATCTATATCGACGAGATTGTTCGACTGCACGGGATACCGACCATAATAGTTTCGGATAGAGATGGACGATTCCTATCACGTTTTTGGACGAGCTTGTAAGCTGCGATGAGCACCAAACTAAATTTTAGTACTGTATATCACCCCCAAGTAGGCGGTCAGACAGAAAGGGTGAATCAAATCTTGGAAGATATGTTGCATCTGTGTGCGATCAATTTAAAGACTATTTGGGATATGCATTTGCCGCTTATGAAGTTTGCATATAACAACAGTTATAAGTCGAACATTCAAATGGCTCCATATGAGACGCTCTACGGAAGAAAGTGCCGGTCTCCGATATGCTGGGATGAAGTCGGAGAGCGGCAGGTGCTTGGACCGGAACTAGTGGAGTAGGCCATCGAAAAGTTTCACTTGATTCGAGACAGACTTCGCTCGCGCAAAGTCGATAAAAGAGTTACGCAGATCTTCGTCAACGACCGCTAAAATTTTGGTCGGGCACCATATAGTTTTGAAAGTAACGTCCATGCATAGCGTGATGCGATTCGGTGTTAAAGGCAAACCGAGTCCGAGATTTGTAGGCCATTTTGAGATCCTTGAGTGAGTTGCGACTGTTGCTTATCAAATTGCACTACCTCCTGCCTTGGTTGAAGTGCACGATATTTTTTATGTTTCACAACTTCAAAAATACGTGTATGATCCAAGTCATGTGGTTAGCTTCGATTAGTTGGAGCTATGTGCGGACTTGTCTTACTCAGAGGAACCTATTCAAATTTTGGATCGAAAGAAAAAGACCTTGTGAAATCGGTCGATGTCTTTGGTTCGCATGCTTTGGCGGAACCATGTAGTTGAAGAATAGACGTGGGAGATGGAGGCAAAAATGAAGGAGAAGTACTCTTCGTTGTTTGCCTAACTTAAGGTCAGACCCTTGTTCTTAAGTTTTGGGATAAAAGTTTTTCTTAGTAGTATATTATGTAGTACCCCATTTCCGATAGGCGGCGGACTATATAGTATACTTGCGGCGAGTCAGATCGGTCTGAAACTTAGATGACTGTCTAACTCGATCGTTGAGCTTGGCTTACGATAATACTTTGTGGCATCGAATAAATCGATTTGGACGAATGTTACGAGAATCGATCCAACTAATGGAACAACTTCTATTGGAATAAATCTTAGATACAGCAGGCTACATCTCGGCAAGTGAGCTCTATATAAGAGTCCCTTCGACGGGACCGGACTGCTGTATGGTTTTCTTGAGTTTTTTGCTGCTTGGTTTTGATGAATGTGTTTTTGTGTCGATTTCTGCATCCATTCTACAAATTTCGAAACGAAGGATTAAAGAAGGAATTCTGATAAAATGTTGGTTCCATTGCAGGAGCTCGCGTAACTGAAGCTTGAACGTTGAGAAGCGCTCTAACCCTCGACACGATTAAATACTTGGTTGGTGGTTCGGCCCCTTCTTTTCTACTCCTTCTTGCAAATAAAATTCAGTTTGCCTCAAACTTATTCAAATCGATGATGCCAAGTTAAATGCATGCCAAATCACTAAGATCAAGAACTCGGGATAACTGTATCAATTTAGAGTAAACTACTTTGAAAATATAAGTTTCACATCAAAATACGAAAATATAAGGTTCTAAAAAAGAGATAAACTATTTCATGATCTGCAAAAGATAATGAAATGTTGGTTGCGGTATATGATGCCTCAAGAAAATTGGTGCCTACGAGATGCCAAATCGAAAGTACGGATTTGAAAAAAATGATTTGTTGTATGAGTTAGGAAAAATGATAATGTTACTTAACACTATCCATGCTATACAAATATGTTTCATATGTTAAAATTATTCTCGTATTTGCTTGGTCACTGATAACTTGTGCACAAGGGTTTCCTCGAAACGATATCCGGGGCATGGGAACCGAATCGACCTAGGAAGAATTTGAGATTTTGTGCTTGGCACGAGGCATTACGAGACCTCCAGCTAGGCTCCAACCTAGTCTAATAGGGTGCATCGTAATGCCATGGAGAATAGTCCCTCATGGTGATTAACACTGATGACCGCATATAAGAGCATGCTCACCTATTGTCTTGTGCATGTGGTAAGTATTATATCTATTTCATGTAGGGGTGAGCACGACCGTAGTAAGAATTGAGATAAAATGATATGTTTTGTTGTATGCTTTCTACTATTTCAAGGAAGGCTGTCAATATGAACTGAATTCATTTAGTTCTAAATAGAAAGAAAACTCCAATGCATGCCTACCTTAACCATAAGAGTCGGTTTAGATGAGTGGGTTCGTCCCGCTTACTAGTGCATTCCCAAGTGTACTAATCCTTCAACCCCACAGGTGACGAGGACTCTGGGGGTGCACGTCGTTAAGCCAAAACTGAAGTTCAGAGAGGTATTTTGAAGCTCTTCATATTCTGAAGTATTTTGAAGCCAATTTATCGAAGGCTTTCAATGTATAAAAGGGTGAATCTATGGAATGTCAAGTGTTAGTTCATGCAGCTTGTCGAGTATTTTTATTTGTTTCAATCAATGTAGCCGCAACGACATATCCAATGTAATTTGAATTGCACTTAGTTGCAAGTTATCAATGAAAGCATATTTCTATCTTCCTAAACTGCGTGTTCAATTCTCTGAGATTTGTGAAGTTTCAACTTGGTGTTTCAAATAATGTATCAAATGTAATATTCTTTCCTTGTACGAGTGCAACTCCAGATTCGTATGGCATCTCGTCCTAGCGAGGACGATCGATTCGGCATAATTGATGCAAGGACGAACGGTTCGTCGAATCGGGACGTGACAATTAGGGTTCCCTTTGAACCTTAGAAAGGAATTAGTTAGACATACTATTGGAGAACAACAATAAAGATGAGTTGGAACCATTCTGACGCTTGCAACTTCTCTTTACACACACTCTCTCTTTTCATTACAAGTTGAAATAGAAAAGGAAAGTGATATCTAAGTCTATGGATAGTTGATCTTTATATAAGACTTGAAGAGGCATGAAGATTGTTGGTTCATTTATGTTCATCTAATCTTCACGTTAGTCAAATCTTCATGGTGTCCTTTCATTACATTGTATCTTTTCAAGTATTCCTTGTATTATTCTCTTTTACGGGTATGTTCATCATGTTGTCAAGTTCGTCATGCTTTTATGAAAGGTACTTGTATCCAATGGTTCATTCATTGTATGTAGTTATTCGAATCTGGTCCATATTCCATATCTTCTCGTAGCATAGAGTAATTAAACAAATAAGAAAAAGATAAGTTAGTACACATAAAAATTATAAAATTCAATATATAAAACATTGCATGCATGGAACAAGTTCATTTGTATACAAAATATATAAATAAAGGCTAAGGTTTATATATATATATATGAGCAATTTGTATATATATATATATATATATATATATATATATATATATATATATATATATATATATATATATATATATATATATATATATATATATGAGCAATTTGTAAAACTTAAACCATAGTGTATATTAATACATACTTTATATTAAACTTGTTGTATTTGTAATTTTCATAAAGTACATTAAAAATATATAATTAAATAATTATTACTTATAAAGTAATTTAATATTATTTAGTAATAAAATAATTGTCACATTTACGTGTCGATCATATCCCCATACTTAAACTATGCCTATCCTCAAGCATATACAAGTAACGTTTGGAATAGATATAGATAAAGTAATAGGATAAAAAGAAATTTTATATCATAGGCCTAGTTTTTTTATTATTTAAAAAAATTTCTAACTTGTAGCAAAAAAATAATGACTCTTTGTTATAATCTGTGCAATATCTAATCTTTTTAATATCTTGTTGATTTTGTTCATGATTTATAGTAGTTTGTGAGAAAACATATGATTGTGTTTTTGAATATCTTCATGAATTTCTAGTTGGTAAATTATTTATTGATTGTTTTCAGAATTTTTTTGACAAGCAATTTTCTATTTTAGTATTATACGCTAGTCATGTAGTTTATAAACTTATCTTTACGCATATCTCCCATTACTTTAAGTTATTTTGATCATGATTATATATGCCTTTCTCCTACTCTAATATATTTACTTAAGATTGATTTTACTTTATCTCTTAGTACTTGTGGAGCTTTTTTTTTTATCATGTCAAAGGGAGAGAAGTAAGTTTAAGTTAGCATTATGTGTTTATTATCTTTTTTTTTATTTTAGTGATATGTGCTTATTAGTGATATAAGCTTTTTTTAATCTATATCTTAAACTTAACTAATTTGCCACAATAAAAAGGAAAAGATTGGTAGCCCAATGATTGTATCATATTTTTAATATGGCTAATCAATTAAATTTAACATTATGATATCACTAGTATTCATTCTATCACTATCATGTTGATACTTAAACCTAGCATTGTCCTAAATGTTCATTAAATGTATCATACTGCTTTGTTCACCTAACATGTATTTGCAGATACGCAGTAAGCAAGATCGAACTTGGACATATGCAATGAAGAATTTATGATGGGCCAAATATGGTGTTATATCAGGAAATTTCTCTGAACAGTCCAACGACTTCTCCGGACCTTGTACTCGGGGGTTCCGTTGTCCAGTCAGTCGACGATTGTCGAGGGGGCAATGCCTCCTGTGGGAGTTCGGGGGCAAAATCCCGGAAAGCTTTACAAACTTTCAGATCTGTTTAGCTTTGGACAATTGTCGTAAAAAAAAAACATCATCAAAGTGCTCTTAGTTTTTTATATTTTGTTCTGGATTTTATCTTTATTTTGTAGGACCAAATATACATCGGGTTCAAAGTTGGCACTAGGAAGCTTAACTAATCCAAGTTCACTCGAAACAGAACCTAAACCAGAAACGTTCTAGAAATGAGGTAAATGAACTCGGACCGAACTCTGTCCGAACACGGTCAGGATAAAACCAGAAAACCTAGTCAGCCTCTTCATCCTGAAGACCAGGTTCTAAAGTTCGAATTTGTGAATGTTAGGGGATCGAACTCTGCCCGAACTCAATCTCTAGTAAATCTATATAAAGGCATTGAATTCCCCATTGTCATTCACCAATTCATTTAATCTTCACTTGCCTATCTAGCTGAGCTTTAACATTTTCATCACTAAGAAACCAACTCCCAACCTTCTAGTGTGCCAAAGTTGCGATCTTGGTTAGAAGTCTATTCAAGTTGTAAAACTTAGATTTCCAAGTGTTGCTCTTTACACTTGTTGTTTGAAGTCGACAAGCTCTTCGTATCAAAAGCTTGTGGTTGTTGAAGTCGTCGTGCTCTTCAGATCAAAGCACGTGGTGTCTGTACGAAGTTGCAAGACTTCAGATCAAAACTTGTGTTTTCACATATAGTAGATTAACATCTAGCAAGAGTTCTCGAGATTGGACTAGTCCTCCACGAGGGATACCAGTATAAAATCTCGTTGTTTGCGTTTGCTCTTCTGAACCTTACTTTCAATTTCTGTGATTTATTGCATTACTTAGTTGGTACCCTACTTTTATATCTTAAATAGGGGATAATTTTCGCTGCACTCTATTTACCCCCCTTTAGAGTTGCCTTACGATCCACACATAACATATGTTCTAAGGCATTTTTGGTGATGATCCGACGGATTAAAAACATTAAATTTTTTTTTCCTAAGCCATTACTGACTAATGGATCTCTAACCATGGAGGTAGGCGGGACTGATCTCGTTAGAAAAAATATTTTAGATCATCAAGAGTTGTTTTTAGATCTACTTAAAGAGATCAACGTTCTGTAGAGCATATGCTCATAACGTATTGTAGTCAAATATTGACTAAAGATTTTATAATAAAAGAATAACGGAGAGAGAATGTAATTTTTGATGATTAAAATATTAAGGGGTCTCACAATGTCTATTTATAATAATCTTTTATTTAACAAACTTTACCAGATATGTTCATATGAGATCATTATTATATAATAATTAGGATTGGGATAACACCTAGATAACACAATTAAGGGCCTGTTTGGTAGGCAGTAGGTGTGAAAAAAGTGGGATGAAACTTCCACTTTCAATAAAAGTGTGAGCAGTTTCAGCATTTGGATGGGGGAGTAATTTGTGAGATAAGTGTCTAATCTCTGCAGCTCAGAGTTGCTGCCCCCCCCCCCCCAATTTATTCAACAATCAGTTACACCAAAAAATTGGTGTAACTGTGCTGCAAGTGAGAGATGGTCTCTCTTCAACGCCTAGGGGTGCAACTTGGGCGGGTTGGGCCGGGCTTGAGCTCAACACGAGCCCAACCCGATGAATCATAAGCCTAGCCCGAGCCCAAGCCCGGCCTGACCTCGGGTTCAACATATGAAGCCCAAGACCGAGCCCAGAGGATCGGGTTTAGATCGGATTGAACTCGGGTTGGGTCGGGTCCATCGGGTTTATTGGGTTTATCGGGCTCTAATATAATATTTGAAATAATTTTTAAACAAAACTAATATTAGACACATAATCAAATATCAATCAATTCTTAATCATTACAAATTGTAAACTGTAAGATTTAGAATAACGAGTTGAAGAGTTTGAGTGGATAAATTTAGGATTTAAACTTTTTATTTAAAAAGTATGAAACCCGACACATGAACCCAAGCCCAACCCGATTTTTGATCGGGTTCAAATATTTTAACCCGAACCCGAGTATCTTCAACCCTAACCCAACCCATTAACGGGTTTATCCGATTGGGCTCGGATTTAGCCTGCCCGAGTTGCACCCCTATCAACGCTGGCGTCAGCACCTCGATGACGAAGATCTGGAAGTCTTCGTCTCCATAGAGCTCTGCCGCACACAGATCTGGAAGTCTTCGTCTCCGACCACTGCCGCACGCAGATCTGGAAGTCGTCGGAGGTGGGGCACACCGGATTTGGTGCAGGCCGACGCCGGAGGCAGGACGACACGAGGCGGGGCACGCTAGAGGTCGACGCTGAAGGTGAGGCAGTGACCACCTTGGACCGCCAAAAGGAGGATGCGCCGATCGTCACTCTCCCGACCAAAAAGAAGAAGAAGAAGAATCGGGAGTGGGAGAGTGGAGGAGTGGAGAGAGAGAATAGGAAGGAATAGGTTGGTGGCTTGGGTTTGAGGAGAATAATAAATAGTTGGTGATTGTGTAATGTATTAGAGGAGATGAGGTGTACAAAATTGATTAATAATAATAATAATAATAATAATAATAATATTATTATTATTATTATTATTATTATCATCATCAAAGTTAAAAATGTTTGGCTTACAAATTTGTTAAATTGTACTTTTAAATACATGATTTTCTAATTAGTTATAACAAAGTCTTAATTTATGAGGATTTTTTATTTTAGAAAATTCACAATGTCAATTAAAATAATCAATAATTATTTGATAAATTTTATATTGTAAAATAATACATAATTAATTTGATTATGGGTCACCATATTTTTAACTCTAAGAGCATCTCCAACCCTATTGTCTTGTTTTGTGTTGTGAATCCTATGTGGCATGGGGCACAAGACAATGTCTTTCCTATGTGGCAAGATGATATTCACACAAGACAATGAGATAAAAATGTGTTCTCCAATACAAAAGTTTGAGAAGACAATAAAATTACTTTTTTTCAACTTCCAAGACAACTTTTTCACTTCTTCTTCTTTTTATATATATTTTTATTCATAATTGATGATGTGGACATAAAGTCATTGTGAAGTGCATTGTCTAGATCTAGACAACCAACTTCACATTCTCCTTGCCATGTCAACTTCACAATTTATTTCACATTTACATTGGAGAAGTACTTTTGAAAAAAATTCTTGTCATTCCTATGTGGCAACCATTTTTTCCAAACTCACAATAGGGTTGGAGATGCTCTAACATCCACTTTCAACGACCATCCAAACAACCGAACTCCTTTTTTTTTCACTTTCAACAACCATTCAAACAACGAACTCATTTTTCTTCAACTCGCAAGAGACAGAAAGTACTCGATCCAAACACATTTTGAAAAGTACAACTTGCTACAAGTGCACTGTAACTCAACATGATGAAAGTGCCACCTTTTTACTTTCAAAGAGTTATTTCTATCCAAACAGCCCATATGGAAGCACAATTAAGCCTCTTTTCTATATTTTGTCATATGTTAAAAAAAAAAAAAAAAAAACACACACACACACACACACTAAGCCCAAGTTGTGGTGGTTTGTGAAACCAATCAATCAGAACCCATGTTTCTGAAAACAAGATTAGACTCTCACAAGAACTGTACTCACAGTTCACACCAATTTATGAAACCTCCACAAAAAGAACGAAACCCTAAAAATTGACAACTCTTTGGGAAAGAAGAAGAAGAATGGAACCCCAGTTCCGGGAAGTGGACTTCCTGAGCTGCTCCGGGAGCAGGAGGTTCGCTCGGGAGATGGTGGCCGCCTCCCCCTTCTCCGACCTCGACCACGCCGTCCGCTCCGCACGAGACATCTGGTTCAACAAGGTCCCCTATGCCCCCTATGTCGATACGTCACAGCACGGACACGGCGACACGGACACGACACGGTTCCTACTCCTAGCATCTGAAGTTTGGTACTTTCCCGCAGGTTGATGTCAAGGGGTGGCTCGAGAGCTTCGCGGCGCACCCAGAGATCGGCGGCAGCTCCAAGTCTATCTCCCAGTTAGGGTTTCCTCTGATCCTGAAAGTTCAGAATTTTCTTATCGTTTCTTGCGTGAAACTGATGTTAGTTGGATTTGTTGATGGTGTGATTAGGTGGAGCAAGGAGGAGCAGTCTGTCGCACTAGCGACTGCCACCGGTTCCACTATGCAGGTGCGCTTTCTGTTGGAGTTTTGGTTTTTCCTTTAGAAACTTTAGTCCCACATCGGAAAAAACAAAGAGATTGTATCTCTATATATTAGCTTTGCTATTATTTGGAGATGCACATGTGGTGTGGAGGTGCACATGGGTTTGCCATATGGGATTATTTTTCTAATGGGAAAAAGGCTAAAATCAACAATTAAAGCATTCATGCTTTTTGCTCTTGGGAAATTTATTTCCATAGGAGCTAAGCCCCGTAGGGGCTTAGCGACTCGGACTCGGACTCGGGCTCGGGCTCATGAGGCGTAATGTGGCTTTTTTCAGAAGTATTCTTTAACACTGTCCTGATTCCAGCAGCCTTCGAGAGAGAGAGGAAAGACGCCGCACCAGCGTTGCTTTTGCACGGGAGTTCGTGTCCATCCGAGGAGTCAGAAGAGCAGTAGTGTTCCAAGTTCTCCGACGAACTTGCTGGTTCCTGGAAGCTGTTCGTGTAGGACGAATAAAGCTTTGAGCAACGGTGATCATTCACCCCAGCATGCCATCTTCCACCTTTCGCCTGTCATCTTCTTCGCTGCTGTGATTACGAAATCTTTTTAGATTCTCGTATATCATACGTTGCTGTGGATTACGAAATCTTTTTAGATTCTCGTAATACTTATAACAAGATCTTTTTAGATCTTCGTTATACTTGCGTAACCTTCCTAGAAATGTTGCGTTGGAATATTGTTTTTACAATTGTTTCATCTTCTCAGTTTTCCATCGAAAAATTGTGCCCCGGCAATAACAATCTCAAAGCTTTATTGCTACGATGGAAAACATTAATGCTTCACTCCTCAATACTGACTTCTGCAAGTTAGAAAAGTTTGATGGAGAGCATTATCAAGTCTGGAAGAGGAAGGTTTATCTCACTCTTCAACTCAGAGACGTTGATCACGTGCTTCTTGAAGAGGAACCTACCGTTCCAGATACTGGATCTGCTGCCGCAATAACTGCGGCTACTAAACTTCAGGCCAATGGAGAAGGGAGAATAGCATTTGCAGGCTGCTAATCCTGAATGCTATGGAGGATTCCCTAGCAGAATCCTACAGTAAGAAACCAATTGCCAGAGACATATGGGAGTCTCTGGAGAAACTGTACGAAGAAGACAAAAACAGGATCAACATATTTGTGGTTGAAAAATATCACAAATGGCTCTTTGAAGACGAGAAGTCCATGCTGCCGCAGGTAAAAGAATTCCTGAAGCTGCGACAGAAGTTGGAAGACGAGGCGATGCCCCTCCCCGACAAGTTTGTTGTTGGAGGGATTGTCTCAAAGCTCCCCGCTGGGTGGAGTAAGTTCTATGCAAACATGCATAGGAAGAAGCTTGAGATTAGCCTTGAAGATCTCTTGCAGGAAATCTATGTTGAGGACCAGATGCGGGCTCAACTGAAGGTGGACACACTGTCCAAGCAATTGGCTAACGCCAATTTGGTTCATTCCAAAGAACCAAGGGGAAAGCAGGCGGCTTCTCACAGCAAGAAGAAGGATCCTGACAATCTGAAGGTCAAGGGAACTTCTATCAAGAAAAAGAAGCCAAAGTCTCAGATGCCTTGCTTCAAGTGTGGCAAGAAGGGCCACTTTAAGAATGAGTGCAAAGCAAAAACCAAGCAATCAGAGTAAGGAGAGCCTAGTAAGGTATCTATGATCACTGACATTGTTGCTATGATTGCACAGGTTGATGCGGTAAGGACTGACTCTGACTGGTGGGTAGACACTGGAGCCTCCTGCCATGTCTGCTCTAGTAGGGAGTGGTTCACCACCTATACACCTACTTCTGAAGTGGTTATGATGGCGAACCAGGCACAAGCTGAAGTGCTCGGGATCGGGACGGTGGTGTTGAAGCTGACTTCGGGGAAGTCTCTGACGCTTCAAGGCGTGAAGCACGTTCCTACTATCGCCAAGAACCTGATCTCAGGAGGCCTACTCTGCAACGCAGGTCTCAGGATGGACATCAATGCTGGCCAGATGGTGATGTCTATCAAGGGAACATATTTCAGGAAAGCTTTTTATACCGAAGGAATGTTCAAAATTCAGCTTGTAAATCAGTCCAGTGTAATTAATGTGATTAATGAAATCACTCATTCTGCTTATACTCTTGAGTTGTGGCATAATAGGCTAGGACATGTTCATTGTAAACGAATAAACAAAATGTCTAGTCTAGGACTTATCTCCAAGTGTGGGGGTAAGGTAGAGAAATGTGAAGTTTGTGCTCAAACAAAGATCACAAGGAAATCCTTTCCTCGAGTTAATCGAAGTACAGATCTTCTGGAGTTAGTACACTCCGATATCTGTGATTTCAAACAGTTCTCTACAAAGGCCGGGATGAAGTATTTCATAACCTTCATCGATGACTTCTCAAAGTATGCGTTCGTCTACTTGCTGAAGGCTAAAGACGAAGCATTCGAGAAGTTCAAGGAGTTCAGAGCCGAAGCTGAGCGGCAGACTGGACAACAACTGAAAAGGATAAGAAGTGATCGAGGTGGGGAGTACAGGTCTCATGAATTCGCATCGTTCTGCAAAGAACATGGAATTGTCAATGAGACTACGGCTCCGTACTCTCCTCAATCAAACGGAGTAGCAGAGAGGAAGAACAGAACGTTAACAGAAATGATTAACTCAATGTTGTTGACTGCTGGCCTTCCTAAGTGCTACTGGGGAGAAGCTGCATTGATGGACACTTTTATTCTGAATAGGGTGCCTCATGTAACTTCTGACATTACTCCTCATGAACTCTGGTTCAAGGTCAGACCTAACTTGAATGTCATTCGAGTGTGGGGGTGTCTGGCATATGTCAAGCTTCCAGATCTGAAGATTCAGAAGCTTGGGACAAGGACTACTAAGACGATCTTCTTGGGGTATGCCGAGAAGAGTGATGCTCGGAGATTTCTTGATATTGAGTCAAATCATATCATTGAATCTCGCGACGCAGAATATTTTGAAGACAAATTTGCAAGGCACAAGAATATTGTTCTTGCGGACGTTCCGGAGAACAATGAGGGTGCGAAAGAAACTGAAGTCTTCAATGAAGATGTGGTCCAAGAAGATGTTGTTGAAACAACGGTTGAACCAGAACAAGCTGAGCCGTCAGCTAAGCGTATGAGGAGGCCGAAGGACTTCGGAAGTGACTTTGTCACCTATCATATGGAAGCTGATCCGCTTACCTATGATGAGGCGATGAAGACCAGAGACGCGATTTTCTGGAAGGAGGCGATTGACAATGAAATTGATTCCATCACCTCAAATAACACTTGGGTGTTGGTTGATCTTCCTGAAGGAGCGAAATCCATCGGATGCAAATGAATCTTCAAGAAGAAGATGAAAGCAGACGGAACTATTGACAAGTTCAAGGCTAGGTTAGTAGCCAAGGGGTTTTCTCAGAAGCAGGGGATTGACTATTTTGACACGTATGCTCCAGTAGCCCGGATGACCACCATCAGAATGTTGATTGCTCTCGCAGCAATACATAAGATGGTGATACATCAGATGGATGTGAATACGGCTTTCCTAAATGGCGAGCTGACCGAAGAGATTTACATGCAACAGCCAGAGGAATTTGTCATCAGGGGTCTTGAAGACAAAGTCTGCAAGTTGGTGAAATCTTTGTACGGTCTTAAACAGGCTCCCAAGATATGGCATGAGAAATTTGACAAAGTTATAAGGTCAAATGGCTACATGGTCAGCGATACGGACAAGTGTGTTTACACGAAGTTCGCTGATGGCAGAGGTGTGATCGTTTGTCTGTACGTGGACGACATGCTTATCCTAGGTACGAATATTAGCTGTGTCACGGAGACAAAGAAATTCATCTCAAGCAAGTTCAGTATGAAGGACTTGGGGAAAGCTGATGTGATCTTAGGGATCAAGATCATCCGGACAGACACTGGAATAGCGCTGTCACAGTCTTATTATATTGAGAAAATGATCACTCGTTATGGGTATCGGGATCTTCCAGGGATCGATACGCCGTACAGGTGTGATCTGAAGCTGAAGCCTAATTCAGGGGAGAGCGTCAGGCAGCTGGAGTATGCAAGCGTAATGGGAAGTTTGATGTATGCTACTACTGCCACAAGGCCTGTCATAGCTTTTCGTCGTGGGAATGCTGAGTCGTTTCACGAGCAACCCAGGTGTTGAACACTGGAAAGCTGTGAAACGGGTTATGAGATATCTCAAGAACACTCAGACATATGCACTGTACTACAGCGGAGATCCGCCGGTAGTGGAAGGCTTCAGTGATGCCAGCTGGTGCTCAGAGGTGGAGAGCGAGAGGTCCACAGGTGGATTCATTTTCACAATGGGTGGAGCTGTGAAGTCGAAGAAGCAAACTATGCTCTCGCGGTCATCCATGGAATCTGAGTTCTTTGCACTTGATACCGCAGCCGAGGAAGCAGAATGGCTTCGGGAGCTCATGTATGATCTTCCAGTGGTTGGGGCGCAAATACCGGCGATACCGATATACTGCGACAACCAGGCGACTGCGGCGGTGGCATCAAATGACCTCTTCAACGGGAAGAAGAGGACTGTGCGGTTGAAGCACCGGGCAGTACACGATCTTATCAAGAGAGGTGTTATTGCAGTGATTGATGTTCGGAGTCAGGAGAACCTGGCGGATCCGTTCACCAAGGGCCTCAAGCGCCAGCTGGTCGTTGATACAGCTTGTAAAATGGGCTTGAAGGCATTCTGATATTGTATTATTGTATTCCTACCATAAAGTTTTATGCTATTAGTTCAAAGATTTATCTACTAGGCATTTAGCTTTTGGTTCAAGGGAGGACCACTAATCGGAAAATATCAGGAACGGTGAATACATGTTCTATTGGGCATGGAGAGGTTACGGACCTATAACCACTGTTGTCTACTATTGTTTTCTGCGGAAAACGGTTCCTGTGGGAAGGTTGGCAGAGTGAATGTCTGGAGTGCTTTACAGGAAGCACGGTAGAGCAGCACTACAAGGAGTGAAACTCCGTGCTACAGTGGGGTGACTCCACGATGAGGTTCCTATATATGGGTTGCTGCCCAGGAATAGGATAAAGCCTCGGCTTTGTAGGCCAAGTCACAGCGGCGTAGCACCGCAAATAGGCAGTTAGCCTAATGCTGTATGTTAAAATAAAGAGGGGTGTAGTCAGCACTACAAAGAGGAGTTCCTCATGTTACTGTGGCACGACACCACGATGAGGTACCCGGTTAGGGATAAAGCCTCGGCCTTGCAAGCCATGTCGTTGCGACGTAACACCGCAAGGGAGCCTAAAGCTTCATGCTGGGTAGTTTGGCACTACAAAGAGGCAGTTGTCTCATGCTACAGTAGTATGACACTACAAAGGTTTCCAGATATGGGGTGATTCCCAGAGAGGGGGTAATGCCTTGGCTTCGGGCCATGTCATAGCGGCGTAGCACCGCAAGGGAAGCACAAAGCGCTTCATGCCAAGTCTCTTTATAATGAACTCACCTATAGTGTATGGACAAAGAGATATCAGGCCGTCTCTTGAGGGTAAACTTGTAGACGCCCAAAATTATACACTGAAACCAGGCTGGCACAGGGCCTTTAATGTGTAGCCAGAAGCACATGTAACTACATTATGTGAGTGGAAAAAATTTCAGCTATGATGCAAAATTCAAGGCTTAGTCCGTTCTTGTATTATAGTCTGTTGTTTGACCCATGCGGGAAGATTCAAGTCGTCAGCGACATCTCTCCTAATGCATGATGGACAGTTACTGTGGGGAACACTTATACCCATATATAGAGATATGTGGGGGATTGTTGGAGTTTTGGTTTTTCCTTTAGAAACTTTAGTCCCACATCGGAAAAAACAAAGAGATTGTATCTCTATATATTAGCTTTGCTATTATTTGGAGATGCACATGTGGTGTGGAGGTGCACATGGGTTTGCCATGTGGGGTTATTTTTCTAATGGGAAAAAGGCTAAAATCAACAATTAAAGCATTCATGCTTTTTGCTCTTGGAAAATTTATTTCCATAGTCGCTAAGCCCCGTAGGGGCTTAGCGACTCGGACTCGGACTCGGACTCGGGCTCGGGCTCGGGCTCGAGCTCATGGGCTCATGAGGCGTAATGTGGCGTTTTGTTGGCGCACTTTGCACTTAGCACGTCAGCATCATCGCTAGGCGCATAGTGCGCTTTAGTTGCGCTCGTTGCGCGAGCCACTTGCGCTGCCACGTTGCGCAAGCCCAGTTGCGCTGCTCAGTTGCGCATGCCCAGTTGCGCTGCTCAGGTGCGCGCCCAGGTTGCGCTCAGGTTGCGCTTGGGTGCGCTGGGTTGCACTGGATTGTGCTGGGTTGCGCTGGGTTGCGTGGGTTGCGTTACGTGCGCGGTGTGCGCAGTGCGTGCAGTGCGCGCAGTGTGCTCAGTTCAGTGCGCGCTATGTTGCGCAGAGTGCAAGGAGCACGGGGTGTGTGCGCAGTTGGCACAACTTGCAGCAGAACATGCGTTTGCATGTTCTGGGCGGTTGCTACATGTTCGGGGTGGTTACTACCACGTCCCTAACTTTGTGGCAACCGATCAGTTGCTGCAGGGCCTATATAAGGTATCTTCTCTCTCTCAAGGCCTATATACAGAAGAGAAAGAGAAGCCACCAGAGAAAGTTTATGAAGTGTTTTTTAGCACAAGTAAACAGAGAATTCAGAAGTGTTCTTTAACACTGTTCTGATTCCAGCAGCCTTCGAGAGAGAGAGAGGAAAGGCGCCGCACCAGCGTTGCTTTTGCACGGGAGTTCGTGTCCATCCGAGGAGTCAGAAGAGCAGTAGTGTTCCAAGTTCTCCGACGAACTTGCTGGTTCCTGGAAGCTGTTCGTGTAGGGCGAATAAAGCTTTGAGCAATGGTGATCATTCACCCCAGCATGCCATCTTCCACCTTTCGTCTGTCATCTTCTTCGCTGCTGTGATTACGAAATCTTTTTAGATTCTCGTATATCATACGTTGCTGTGGATTACGAAATCTTTTTAGATTCTCGTAATACTTATAACAAGATCTTTTTAGATCTTCGTTATACTTGCGCAACCTTCCTAGAAGTGTTGCGTTGGAACATTGTTTTTACAATTGTTTTATCTTCTCAGTTTTCCATCGAAAAATTGTGCCCCGGCAATAACACTTTCAACCTGATCTTTGGCCAATAGTTGATTCAAGAATTGAACTTTTTCTTGTTCCTTTTAGTAAAAGTTACGTTATTTAATGACTGCTAACAATGTCGGATCTCTATGAAATGAATCCTTAGGGGCTGTTTGGTTCAAGTTTTGGAGGCTTGGGAATGGATTTTGGATTCCTTACAAATATGTCTAGGATTGGGAGTGGGGGTGGGGGGAATACGAGGGGGCTTCATTTTCCCATTGTTGTGGGAAGTAAAACCCAAGGCCCCCCTTTGGAATAATTTTGCTTTCCTGGAAATGTTGTTTGGGTGTATTGTTTGGATAGTAGTACCCTCTCTTTACTTTCAAAATTCGAACTTCTATTCCAAACATGTGAATTTAGGTAATAAAAGCATTATGAAATTAATGAAAGGGTATTTATGGAAAACTAAACAAATTACGATTCTTATTCTTGTTGTGAATGGAAAAATTAAATTTTTTGGACTACATATTTCCAACCTAACCAAACATGGGTATGGGAATATTGAATTCCTTTCCCATGGAAAAGGAATGGAATGAAGATTCCTAGGAATACAAAACCTTCATTCAAACGCCCCCTTAGAAAAACACGTTGGGGCCATAGCTCACTAGTAACTATTGCATTGTTCTCGCCCAATGCAATGATTAATGAGCTTGCTATCCGCTAACAATGTATGCTCTCTATGAAATGCATCCTTAGAAAAAACACATTGGGCGTAGCTCAGTAGTAACTATTGCGTTGTTCTCGCCCAATGCAATAATTAATGAGCTTGTTATAGAGGACATGTCCCTCGACAGAGCTAAATGAAAGGAAATGATCAAATAGCTGACCCAAAAATTGGGATAAAAGCTTCATTGTTTTAGATTATTTAGTTAATGTGCACGAGTTTAATGGTTTATTCATAGACTATCGCGATTTTTCCATGTTGATGTTTGTTGTAGATGCTCTAATGCTTTTCTTGGATTTACTTTTCTGTGGAAATCTAACTTGTAGATAAACTATTACCAAATGACAAGTTTGTGACTATGAATTGATGTGATTCTGTTATTGTAGGAGTTGGTTGAGTGGAATGCTCGGTACAAGGAGAAGTTTGGGTTTGTTTTTCTCATATGTGCATCAGGGAGGGGCACGCCAGACATCCTAGCCGAGTTGAAGGTGAGGTTCATGTTTCCTTTACTGTCTGGTTTCTTATATCTGTGTATGATAAAATTAGGGTTCCTGTGAAATGAATGACCACTAAAATGCTTTAAGAGCCCATTTCTTGGATGTGAGTACATAGGTTGCCTATTGTGTGGTTGGGCTTATAGGTAAGTAGGGGCCTGCAGCAAGCAACCATGGAAAACTCACTGGTCACTGAGGATGCAAGCAATGTATTTTTGCTCATGATTCATGGCAATCCTTAGCAGTTGAACTGGACAACACTCTGCATATATATATAATTGCACATTGAAGATCATTTTGTGTATTAGGTGGTGCTACAAAGTACAATCTGACTTTATAGATAAGAAAATAAAGCTCATACCGCGTAGTTTCAATATACCAACTTCTAAAATCTGAAACATTGTATCCAGAATGTGTGTGCATAGCACCCACATGGACACTATTATTGCTTTTCTTTTTCTTTCGGAAGGATATTTAACGTTAGATTTATCGCTCGTAGTGTGAGGTTCAGCAAAATGATAGTTTTTTTTAAAGAAATTAGGCATGTGTTATTTCCACAGCAAAAACTAGGCGATGAGTAGCAGTACATGTTGGCTGTATAACAAGATTGTGAAAGTCGCTAGGTGCTAGTCGGACGGGCATCAAGCGTCTAGCCCACCTAGTTCTAGTCAGTTCCAAAAAAAACCAAAAAAACCAAAAACTATACTAAAAATTGCAGCAATTGTCCATAAAATTTAAAATATGTATAGTCGGACGTCGGGGCACTAGGCGGGCATCTGACGGGCACCGGCCGCCTAGCACCTAGGCGGCCGCCTAGGTAGATTTTTAGAACAGTGTTGTATAAGCATCAAAGTACATTCGCTCCTATTGTGCAAGGTTTGTAAGCCATCGAGATCTTATATGGCCCAACTAATGAGAGTTGAGTTCAACATGTTTACAATGATAAATTGGTTATTAATTAAACTTATCTTCTCACTATCCAACTTGGCTGACCTGTTCTGTTGTATGCTGATTTTCAACATATATTGATTACGGACTCCGGAGTTGAACTTAAACACAATTGATCGCCTCGCAGACCTCTTACAGGGGGATCAGTCTATAGCTTCATATCCATGTAGTTTGATAATGATATGGATTTCAACCAACCTTAATCTTTTAGTCAATTATGTAATTGCAAGGTGCCAAGGCACATATCGTTTAAATTGTGTATAATAAAAGAAGGCTTGAGCGATGGTTACAACAGATCTCAGCCTACCTTTGCCTTGTCTGGAATGGTATGGAATAATTATGCGGTTGCAGTCTTCTGCAGATGACTTTTTAATTCTATCTAATAATTCAATTGGATTTTATTTTCAGGTGATTTTGACCAATCTACTTATCATATTTTTGGAATTGCTAACAATGGTGTTTTTCTCGACAAAATATGCTATGTAAAAGGTTCTAACATTGATAGAACTTGCTAGATATGCTAATGTTCAATAAGGGACCAACTTATGGTTCATACGATTACGCAGATGGAATTTTCAAACTTTAGCACATTGAAAACAAATTAGTGTTCAACTATTAGTTTAAATTGCCTCAAGATTTTTAGATGCAACACTATTGTGTTTCATTACTAACTTAGGTAAAGCCTAGCTCAAGTTGGAAATTGGCTTGAAGTGTATACCTGGAGAGACACGAATATTTGTTGTTTTTGAAGTGGAATGCAACTGAGGAGCACTTTAGTTTTACTACAGCCATGTGCTCTTCGTCAATCAAGTATGTCCTTAAACTGAAGTCTCTCTGTAGTCTGTAACTGTTTGCCATTAAAATTGTTTGATTGAAACTTTAATACAAACAGAACAGTGATACAATATAGGACTTAGATGTAGTCCTAGGAGTACACTTTTGTTTAAGCTGGGTCCTTAGTGCCAGTGGAGCGAGTGGTAATGCGTTGACTCCGTTGACCGACTGACGACGGTTATCGGTTCTCTGAAGGTGTTGATTGCTCTGGGTGCTGGAGCTTGCTGAGAGGAGGAAGACGTTGAGTGTCTGTATCTGCCTCTCTGGTGATTCTTTGTATGTTCAATGTGGATTCTGTGTGTGTGTGAAGGAGATGATCCTTCTATTTATAGTTTTGCAGGCTGGCTGCTCATGCGCGCATGTAGGATGCGCCGGTGTGGGGACGCCACGTGGAGGTTGCTGATGGAGGTGCATGGATGATGCGCCCTGATCGAGGGGGAGAACTCTTCATACTGCTGTTGTGAGCCGGCACGTAGCAGAGGAGAAGATCTTTCTGTTGCTGAAATCTTGGATGAGTTGAGTCAAAGGACACGTGTCATCGACTCATGGCTCGAAGATCTCGAATTTGGTGGAGAGGAGTGATCTGGTGAGCTGCGCCTTGGATTGGACGCAGGAGGAGGCTGCGGCTCATAACCTTTAGGAGTTACAAACCATTTGGGGCGCATGACTTTTGAGGCACATGCAGGCGACTTTCCTTCTGTCTTTTGGGATCAGAGAGCAGTCTGAGGCGCATGGCTTTTGAGGCGCACGCTGATTTGGACGCATGGCCGTGGAGGCGCATGCTGATTTGGACGCATGGCCGTAGAGGCGCATGCTGATGGTGGAGTGGCCACGTGGCAGTAGCCGTCGGAATAAAGTCATGATGACGCTGACGTCGCCGACGCTTCGTTTTCTGAAAAAGCTGTCAACTGTTCAGGCTTTGGGAAGCGTGCTGCCAACTCTGTCAGTTCAGCATTTAATGTTTGTGACGTTTGATGGACAGCTGAGTGGGCGCGTTGGTTGGCGTCCTACTCGGTATGGGGATGTGTGGGGGCGCATCCTCTGTGATGCGCCGAGTACTGTAGGGCGCGTCTGTGCGATGCGCCTGATACCGAAGGGCGCGTCCGTGTGATGCACTGTCTGGCTGGTGCATCGGACATGTCTTTTAATGATGCGGCTGTCTCGCTCCTCGAGTGCTATAAATAGCCGTTTGGCTGAATTCGAGGCGTCCGGTTCATCCATTTAATGCAAATTCATTGCACGGAATTCGGAGAGCCATCCACTTGGCGCGTGGGTTTGATCTGCCCGGCCTATAAATAGTGGTATGGAGAGAAGATTTGCTTCTCATTCCCTCACGTGCTTCCAACATGAACTTGGATATGCGGGTGCATTCTGTCGACGAAGTGCTCCCGAGGGTGAAGATGAGACGCTGTGTTGTCTTCGATGCACTTGAAGGTGACTGTTACATCCAAAAGACGGAGTCGAGGGCTTCCGAGGCAGGCAGAAGGTGCCTGTTGCATCCAAAGATAGGGATGCTCGGACATCGTCTCCGTTATTCCGGAAGAGCCGTGGATCGGAATGGCGGTGCTAGGCTCTATCTTCCTTCAAAGTGGGCGTTGCCCACTCTGGTTGTGTTGATAGCTGCTCCTTTAGCCGCGGTTTCGATCACGGTCTTCCTTGGGTTTTGGAGGCTCTTTCGAAGCCTCCCCTGGCCACAGCTTTGGCGGTGCTCTTCTCTTCCTTGGTTCCAGCCAGAGGGTTAAATGCTTTGCTTGGCGAAGCACTTATCAGGTGAGCCTGGCTGGAAGAGCGGCACATAACTGGGCTGCTGAAGGGATGCACATAACTGAGCTGGTGCACATAACTGAGCTGCTGAAGAGATGGTGGGATGCGCCTGGTTGGAGGCGCATGATGTCTGCTGCGCCTGACTGGTGGCGCATGGTGGCTGCTGCGCCTATCTGGAGGCGCATGGTGACTGCTGCGCCTATCTGGAAGCGCAGGGTAGCCGCTGGCTGTAGACTTAGGATCTTTCCTTTGTAGAAATTCTCCTTTGTACAACCTTTTGTAGACATGTAATAGACTTTTGAATATGAATAAAAAGTCCTCTTTCAAATGTCTATTTTCATCGACTTTGCTGTGAAGTGTTTGTCTGAGCTCTGGCGCATGTAGTGTCTGGCGCATGGGCTTTCTGGTTGTGAAATTCCATGCTTCTACAAGACCCCCTTCAAAGTTTTCAAAACTTTTAAATAAGTTTTGGAATACTTTGAATAAGAAGCATGGAGGTCAGGGCGCATGATTGTTGGGCGCATGCCTGTTCGGGCGCATGCTCCTCTCAGTTAATGATAATGATGCCTCGGTAACCGGAAAGATAAATGATGATTATTTGCTGTTATCTCTTCACAGAACCCGAGGCGACGGCTGAGATCACACGTCATCTGTTCACGCGTGCGACCAAGCCCTATAAATAGGTGAGAGTTGGAGAGAGAGAGGGTTCTTCTTCTCTGTGCCTCTGCCTTCTTTAGAGTTCTTCTTCAAAAACCCTAACTCTTTCTTCTTCGAGAGAATGGCCCCCAAGACTCCTCGCGGTGCTGCCGGCAAGGGGAAGGAGAAAGCGAAGGAGCCTGCGAAAGTTGTGGCGGCTGACGTTCCCCGTCGGCCTGTCGAAGTTCGGCCGGAGGTGGTTGGTAAGTCTCTTTGTCCGTACGCCAACGCACATAGACCTTGAGTCTTTAATGATGTGCCGCGGTCTTTGCCCGCCGATGCACATGGGTTTAGACCCTGATGATGCGCCGAGGCTCTACTGCTGACGCGCATGGGTTTAAACCCTGATGATGCGCCGAGGCTCTACTGCTGACGCGCATGGGTTTAAACCCTGATGATGCGCCGAGGCTCCTCTTTCAGACACATTGTGTAGTCTCTTGTTGCTTCTAACATTTTCTGATCTTTGCTAGTGTCAATGGCAATCCCGCTTTTGAGTGAAGTTTTCTTGGAGGCTGCCTTCAACCAAATGGGAGTAGAGCATAACGAGGAAGTGATAAACCCCGCTCAAGACGCTCTTATGCTGGATCAGCCTCCCGAGAGAATGACCCAAATCCGTGAACAGCAGTACGGGTTCCTCAAACGGATGATGGAGCGTGGAGTTTTAAAATCTTCCACATCTGATAAAGTGACCTTCTTGAAGCCTGAGTTCCTGTTTGGAGACCGTCTCACTTCTACTGACACGACAGTATTGAAGGTCAAGGAGGACTGGTTCTTTACAGCGAATGGAGTGCATATGACTGTTAAGCAACTTGAACGTCAATGGCTTTTGACGTCCTTCTGTCGCCTTGTTTCCAAGAGGAGGATGTCTTGGGATCTTACCCCTTCTCAAGGGGAGCGGTGACTGGCGTCATCCAAATTGATTCTACTTCCGACTAAAGGGATGCTTTGACCGTTGTACGGTCTGGGTCTTCTTACACCTGGCGGACTCTACGTCCTGGGAGCTTCTACAGTGATATACCCATTGATACGTTTGCTTATAGTGCTTCAACTTTTACACATCGTATGTTTTTGATGGAACGCTCCTACCCGAAAGGAGAGTTTCGGGTGGAGGGTTGGTGCCATTACGTCTCCAAATGGGATAAACTGACACTCTGGATCTTGTCGCAGTTTCGGACTGAGCTCCGAGAGATTGGGTTGACTGCCGCGATCCGTGCTACCCAGGCGGGTGTTGACCTTAATAGGCACATGTTCCTCGCACTCCTGGAGATGTTTGATATCCATACCGGGACCTTCTTTACTCCGGTAGGGGAGTTAGGGCTCGCACTTCATGAGATGTATGAGGTGTCGAAACTCCCTTGGGGGTCGGAACCCTATGAAGAGTATTTTCCAACCAACGAGGAACTTCAGGTCCTGGGGGACAGAGCTGATGAGATGACGGCCGTCTTCAAGGAAGTGGCGAGTCATCATTACTATATGCAGAGAAGGGATAAAAGCGGGACGCAGCCCCATGTGACCGCTTGGAGAGATTATGTCTTTAGACAAGACAGAGAGGATTCTTCGAAGTTTTCTACTCCGCCGGCGCTCTCTCATAGCGAAGTGCTATCCGAAATGAGCAGGTTAGGGGAGAAGAATCCCCGAGGAAATGAAGACCAGCAGTCAGATGCACGCTCCTACAGCTGCTTCTGGCATCTTGCTTATCGAATGTCATCCAAGGCGGTGTTGGCGGCTTATCTGATGATATGGCTCCGGGATTGCGTGTTCGCAGGCGGATCCGGTGCCGTAGAGAGGGTGACCCGAAACTTAATCCTACCAGCCGTAAAGTTGGTCTTCGGCCGGCGTTTGGCTCTTCTCCCCGCAATGGTATGTAACCTGCAGCGAGGTTTGCGAGAGTTTGCTGGAAATGTGATTCATGACAGAGGCAGAAAAAATAACTTCCCGCGCGCCGAACTGCCGTTTCACTATTTGATGGGATGGCTGATTTTGCATCATCCCAGTGTGATGAGCCCAGGCTCGGAAGGAGATTATAAGGCTGGAGATGCGCTCCTTCGTCGTTTCCATCGGAGGAGCTGGTCGCATACTGGTGTCCCTGTTTGTAGAAAGGTTTTATCCCGTCTTCAGGGTTGGGAGATTACCAAAGTTGGTCCAATCTACTTGGGTTTTGAGGCCAATGAGGATTTAAGGGACTTGGGCGAAGGTACCACCACTCTGCCTCAATGGGGATTCCGCTGGTTGCAAAGTATCCGGCCATCCCATCTGGTGTACCGGAACAGGAATCAGTGCTACCTGGAACCGTACTTGCCGAGCCGCTTTACGCGGCAATTTGGTTATGCTCAGATGATGTTGGATAACCCCAGTATTACCCTGGGGTATGTTGGAAGTTTGTTGGATGGTGCACGAGCTTGGCATTACTATAATGCCGGATGTACCGGAGCTCGTTTTACGTTGCCCGTGCCAGATCCGCGGCCGCCCATTCTTTACTCAGCCGCCAAATTTTACTGTGTTATGGCCGCCCCGCCCTCCGGATATGACCGGGAGACCAGTCTTATCGCGGGCACCCAGTTAGCAGCGACCGGGGACACGCCAGTGAAGGCTCGATCGCATCGTCCGTCAGGGGTGGGCCAACGGAGTGCCCCTTCCGCATCTCAAGCAGAACCCTCGGGCGATCGATCGAAACGATGTGCAGATGCAGGGGCTGAATCCCCTGTGCTGAAGAAGCAGAAGAAGGCGTCGTCACCGACGGTGTCATCGGATTCGACGTCCGAAGAGGTAAGGACGTCCCACATAATCTAATTTTGGTTCCACCATTTACGAAGCTTCACCTTCTTTTGTAGGAACCGCTAAAAAGAAAACCTCGTACCCCAAAGTCGGGCGGGAGTAGGCGGGAAGAGATGGCGGGCTCGTCTGGAGTGCGTATCCCGCCAACTATGATGTCTCCCATGGAGGAAGATCCGGAGGATACTGTCGTCGTGGAGGTCCCGGTATCCCCGACTTATGTTAGGAGGGAAACTGAGGGTGCAGCAGCTTCCGAGATGACGAGGGTCACGGCGGAGGCTTCAAATGCCGAAGGTTTAGCAAGTACGCAGCTTCCTGGTGGTGAAGAGGAATGGAGTTCGTCGTCTTCCGATGACATCGCTCCAGAGCTGCAGGAGTCTGTTGCGGAGGCAGCAGAGGCAGTTGAGACAGAGGAGAGGGTTGATTCCCCTCCTTGTCATGATGAGGGGAGGTCGGCTGTATCATTGCCAAGTCCTACCCCGGCTCCAACCGTGGACGTTGAGATGGCTACCGATCAGGCGGTAGCGACAGATTCTGTCCCTGTAGAGGGACTTGAGAAGGATGAGACCCTTCTGCCGGTCTTGTCTCCCGGGGCCGGCCAGGAGATGAGTGTTGATCTCCCCGTTCTGCCGGGGGAGGTACCTGATGCTGATAGGACGTTGAGGGTAGAAGAGGTGGCCGTTGACGTCGGTGGTTCCTCCGGGCTTGAGAAGGGTAAGGGTGTGGAACCCTCTGTTGCTCCTTCTACTTGGGGTACTATCACGACGCATGTGCCGGCTCCTTCTGTTCCTTCGGCTCCTCGGGCTAGCAGTCTGGCTTCTGTCGATGAAGAGCCTACTGATGTCGAGGTTCAAGCCTCTCAGGTCGAGGTTGGCGGATCTTCCTCCGGTCCGCAAACTGTAGTAGCTCCTCCAACTCCTGCTATGACGCCGCAGGTACTGGCGGATGCCGACGAGTATGTGAAATTCCTCGTCGAGGGAGTGTACAAAATGCTGGAGAAGGGTGTATCTGCAGTGATGGATGCCAACCGGAGCTTTGCGACAGCAAAAGCTCTGGCAATGCCCTGTATCGAGCTGATCCGCGTTCACCAAGGCCACGACCATATGGCCGAAATTCTGGAGGTTTCGGTGATCGAGCTGGACGAGCGGCTCGCGGAACTGCAGCGCATCCAACGAAATGACCTCTCTGTCTTGATAGATGCAGAGAAGGGGAAGTTGATTGCTGAGATCGAGGCTTCCCACCAGGCCAATGTGAGCAATTGGGAGCGTGAAGTGGCTGGGACTGAGGCTGCGGCGGAGCAGTTGTCTCAATCTATGAAGAAGACGACGGAGACGCGGGCTGCGCTGGATGCTAACATCGCAGAGGTCGATGCCCAGATGCGCCGTCTTGAGGACCAACGGGCCCAACTCCAATTAGAAGCTGATCGTGTCCTGGCTGAACACGTAGCATTCAAGCAGGAGGAAGCGACTCTTACTCAGCGGACTCTTGCTTTGGCTCAGCAGCGACGACAGCTTGATGAGAAGCATGAGAGCGAAACTTCCGCTGAGGCTGTCGAATTAATGCGTCAAGAAGCCGAGCGTCGAGTCCTGGCGACTGTGGAAACTCGTACTGCCGACCTGAGACGTCGAGTCAGAGAGCTCTCATCCCACCCTGGAGAGGATCGGGGACTGTAGTTTCTCTCTTTTTATGTTTGTGTTTTTGCAACTCTTGCTGGAGGAATAGCGTATTTCTGTACTCTCTCTTTTAGAAAATAAAGAAATACACCATCTTTTTTGTGATGCGTTCATTTTTGATATCATGAACTTGATGATTTATGGGGACCTATTATCTTTTGCGCACCTTAGTTTTTAGGTACAGATAATAAGTTTGAAGGAACCAACATGTTTGCTCAGAGGTAATGTGGACATGGCAATCATTAGGTTCAAATGATAGAATTTTCCTACTCAGAGGTATTATGGATGTGGTAGGAATGATCCTGGGGGATACGCTGAACAACTCAGAGGTGATGTGGACGTGGAAGTTCTGCGATCAATGTACGACAACGCAGGGGTTGTTTGTACGAGATGTTTACTCAGAGGTAATGTGGACGTGGTAAACATGAAGGATAGCGTAAACTTACGAAGTGTAAGATTCCGCTTTGTAGGGTGTAGAGAGACAACTCAGAGGTAATGTGGACGTGGTTATCTTTCTACGGAAGGATGCCACGGAACAGCTGGGTTCCGGAAGCGTTTGAGTTTGTGGAAAGAGGTTGTTTGGGGAAGTACATGTCTGGAGGATGTCAAGAATAGTACTTCTTCAGGAACTTGCCGTTGATGGGCATCATGAACAAGTCCCCATTGGGTTTGGCGAGGCGGTAAGCACCGTTTGAGTATACCGTCTCAATGATGAAAGGTCCTTCCCACTTGGGCTCGAACTTTCCTGGTGTCTTGTGAGTTAACACCATTGGCCTTCTGACTGCTAAAACCAGGTCGCCAACTTGGAAAGTCCTCTGTTTGACCTTCTTGTTGAAAGCCTGTGATATACGGGCTTGGTAGAGTTCGATGCGTTGTTGAGCTAGGAGACGCTTTTCGTCAAGTGCCTCCAGTTCCCGCAGACGACGACGTTGATTGTCTTCTTCTGTGAGTTTGTTTGTGATTGCTACTCGGAGTGAGGGTATCTGGATTTCGAGAGGCAGTACCGCTTCGCTCCCGTAGACCAGGGAGAATGGTGTGTTGCCTGTTGGGGTCCGTACCGTTGTGCGGTAGGCCCAAAGACATTCGCCGAGCTTTTCGTCCCAGTCGTGTTTGTTGGATGACACGACCTTTTTGAGCAGCCTAACGATAGTTTTGTTGAACGCCTCGGCCAATCCGTTTGCTGCCGGATTGTAGGCGGTCGAGGCCACGTTCTGAATGCGATTCTTGTCACAGAACCTGCTGAAAATGTGGCTGATGAACTGAGGACCATTGTCATGGATGATCCGCCTGGGTACTCCAAAACGGTAAATGACATGGTGTTTGATAAAGCTGACCACCCTAGAGCTTTTTACTTCCGCCAGTGGGACTGCTTCCGCCCATTTGGAGAAGTAGTCGGTGATGGCCAGGATGAAACGGTGTCCCCTTGATGAAGGAGGGGTGATTGGTCCTACAATGTCCATGCCCCAGGCTTCGAAGGGCCAGGAGGCGACTGTAGGATGAAGTGGTTCAGACGGTGTATGTATGAAGTCTGCATGAAGTTGGCATGCATGGCACTTCTTAGCATATTCAACAGCGTCAGCGGCCATAGTTGGCCAGTAGTAGCCCATACGTCGCAGTCGATCCTACAACTTAGGACCGGGTTGATGAGCTCCGCAAGTTCCGTCATGAGCTTCTCGAAGAGCTTCGGCTGCTTCTTCGTTGGACAGGCATCGAAGGAGAAGCCCATCGAAGGAGCGTCGGTACAGCGTTTTAGTGGCTGTATCATAGTAGAATCGAAGAGAGCGTCTCCTGACTAAGACGGCTTCCTTCGGGTCCTCTGGAAGGATTCCGTAGACAGCGAAGTCGATGAACGGGAATCTCCAGTCTCGGACATTGACACCAGTGTTCGTTGGCATGGCGTGAGCCACTTGCAAGGATAGGTTGTTTCTGGGACAAATCAAGTCTCGGCCAGTTACCGTGACATAGTGTTGAGTCCCAAGGGGCGCTGCCAATGAGGCTGCGAGGCCAGCCAGAGCGTCAGCCTCCAAGTTTTGTAGACGGGGGACATGTTCGATGAAGAACCCAGTGAAGGTTGAAATGATGTTCAATGCAACTTCATGGTAAGGGATCAGATCTTCATGGCGAACCTCATATTGCCCCCGAATCTGGTTCACGACGAGTTTCGAGTCGCCGTAGGCTTCCAGATGATCTACCCCCAGCTGTTGTGCTAGCTGGAGTCCCATGATGAGCGCGTTGTACTCAGCAACATTGTTGGAGCACGGCTTCGAAAGAGAGTATGCACGCTGGATGACCAGCTGATCGGGGGAGACTAAGACTACCCCCACTCCTGCGATGATTTGGCCCTTGGGGTCTGTTCTCGAAGCGCCATCGAAGAACATCCGCCAAACGGGGCTTCCTTCAGTGACGTTTGATTCTTGGACCTCATCCGGGATGTCTTCATAGAGTTTTGAAGATTCTGGGATGGGGTGTGCAGCTAAAAAGTCAGCCAGAGCCTGACCCTTGACAGCCTTCTACGGGACAAACACCATGTTGTACGGCGTTAGCAGGATCGCCCATGTAGCCAGCCGGGAGTTTAATGACCCTGGCTTTGTCATGAGGACTCTGAGTGGATTGACTCGAGAGATGACGTGAATTGTCTGGCCCGAGACGTAATGGCGAGTCTTCTGAATGGCAAACACCAAAGCCAAGCACTCCTTTTCAACGGGGTTGTACCGGTGTTCGGCCCCGATGAGTGTTCGACTGAGGTAATAGATTGCTTGCTCGTAGCCTGCATCGCTGTTTTGAGCCAGCAGAGCGCCAAGGGAATGATCCATGGCACGGACGTAGAGGAGGAATGGTTTGCAGGCGACAGGTGCCACTAGGACTGGCGGGCTTGTCAAGTAAGCCTTGATGTCGTCGAAAGCCTTTTGGCACTCCTCTGTCCAGACGTAAGAGACTCCCTTCTTCATGAGCTGAGTAAAGGGTTGACATTTACCGGAGAGGTTTGCTATGAACCTCCGGATGTACGCCAGACGTCCCTGTAAGCCCCGAAGTTCTCGAAGGTTCTTCGGAGGGTCCATGTTGAGGATGGCTTTAGTCTTCTCGGGATCGACATGAATGCCTTTCGCCGTGATGACGAAGCCCAAGAATTTGCCGCTAGAAACCCCCAGGAAGGATTTAGCGGGGTTCATTTTGAGTTGATGTACCCGCATGAGATCGAAGACCGTCTTCAGGTCCTGTAAGTGGTCTCCTTTGAGGCGGCTCTTGACTGCGATGTCGTCAACATAGCATTCGACTGTCTTGCGAAGATGTTGACGGAAGATGGTGCTCATAGCCCGTTGGTATGTTGCACCGGCGTTCTTCAAGCCGAAAGGCATCACTGTGTAGCAGAAAACACCCTTCGGAGTCCTGAATGACGTGTGTTTTGCGTCATCGGGGAACATCTTGATTTGATTGTAGCCTGAATACCCGTCCATGAAGGACATGCGTTCAAAGCCACATGTGTTGTCGATCATCACATCGGTGATTGGAAGCGGGAATTCATCCTTCGGGCAAGCAGAGTTGAGATCTCTGAAGTCGATACAGACTCGTATCTTCCCGTTCTTCTTGGTGACAAGGACGATGTTGGCTACCCAATCCGGGTGTTGTTCCTCACGGATGAAGCCGCTGGTCAAGAGTTTGTCCACCTCCTGATCGATGGCATTCATGATGTCCGGACGGAAGCGTCGCTGTTGTTGTTTGATAGGTTTGGCATCAGGTAAGATGTTCAACCTATGCATCGCGATTTGTGGATCGAGTCCCGGCATGTCTTCGTAGCTCCAGGCGAAGACGTCGATATACTCTTTAGCCAGCTGGACTAAAGATTCTCGGTCTTCTCCTTCCAGGCTTTTGCTGATGAAGATGGGTTTGGAAGAAGACCCATCCCCGAGGTCGATCTGCTCGACTTCGTCTTCAGTGGGAGGTTCACGTAACTCAAAACGTGATTCCCATTGTTCTCCTAGGCGTTGAGCCCAGGGTTCTTCTTCGAAGGGTTCCGGCGGTTGGTCTTCGCCTTCATCTTTCTGAGGTTGCGCTGATGTCATGTTAGCTGACAGCACTTTCCTGAAAACTGATCCGATACTGGTATCGGAATCCCAAGTCGATGCTTCAGACGAGTGGGAATGCTCTACGTCTTCTGCGTCTGAACTCTCTGGAGTTGATGGCGGCGTGACATAGCCTAACCCCCGTCGAGTCTTATTGTAGTAGTCTAGCGGCTTTCCCTTAGGTGTCGGGATCCGGATAGGGAGATGTCGACCTTTGCCGTAGTTTAGGCCTTTGTTGCTTTTCAGGTCGTAGCCCATCTTTTGGATGATGTGCTTTGCCGTATCCGTGTACCGATAGACTTGTACTCTGCCGGTATCAGGCTCTGGCTCGAGTGGCGGGAGGTCTTGATGACGCTCGACTTTGCCCAAGATGATAGTTCCTTCGTCTCGGCTCCGTGGAGGGGCTATGAAACAGACTCCTTGAGACGGGACTACTCGATTATGATGGACGGTCGTTATTTGTGTTTGCAACGACCGTAGAGCGTTATCTAATGTATACATGGCATTCCAGTGTGGAAGACAAGAATAATTAAAAGACACTCTATTATTGATAAAATACGAGATCTTATCCCGTGGGATTACATTGTCTAAGGAGGGTGCGTCTACATCAGCAGAGATATATTCGCCAAGCTCCTCGTCTGTAAGCACTGGGGCCGGATCAGGAGAGTCCTCCACAGCTTTGACTTTGGGGTCTGAGAGGGTTATGTGAGCCCTCTCTGGCATCTTGGATGACTGCGGCGGCTTGCCCTTAAGACGCACCTTGAGAGGTGCCTCGGCTGCGCCTCCGGTGAATGGTGCCTTCCCCTGTAATTTTACCACCAGGGGAGCCGATGTTTGAGGTGGCTTTCCCTTGAGGCGTATCTTCAGGGGAGCTTCATGAGTCGGTGCTTTCCCTGATAGCTTGATGCTCATTGGGGGCACCTTCTGGGGAGGCTTGCCCTTCAGTCGGATTTTCAAGGGGGCATCGGGAGTCATTTCAGGCTCCATGTCCGGCTCTGTTGCCGTCTCTGCCTCATCATCAGCATCGTTGGCTTCCTCCTCGTCAAGTGGCTTGTACAAGTCGGAATCGGTGAAGTAGGCCTCAATCCCTTTGAAAGGATCGATGTCTGCAAACTCCGTCCGGATGACACCGTTGGTGGACACATATTTCATGCATTGGTGGAGCGTGGAGGGCACCACCATGTACTCATGTAGCCATGGCCGTCTGAGCAGGATGTTGTAGTTGACCTCGGCATCTATCACGTAACAAGTCACCTCAGTTTTGAGGCTGTCGATGTGACACTTCAGTCGGATCTTGCCCAGTGGCTCGCTCTTGCTAGCGTTGAAGCCACTGATGGTTGTATTGGAGGGCGCCAGCCGGTACATTGGGATTCCCAGCTTTGATAGTAGCGCCTTTGGAATGATGCTTAGGGAAGACCCCGGATCGATCTGAATCCTGCTCACCTTGACCGAACCGATGTACCCTGTGTAATACAACGGTCGGTTATGTCGGTGATGCTTGAGCAGCATGTCTTGTTGGGTGAAAGTTATGTTTGGGATAACTTCATCCGCACAATGACAGTGCGCACAAGTAGTTGGGAGGTCTTCAGGCTGCTTGACCTGACTGAGAAAGGATTCGGCATCCTTCAGAGCTTCGCAGAGAGCTTCTCGGGAGTCTTTGGAAAGACGCAGGAGCTCGAACAAAGACAAGCGTGCAGGAGTACTGGCCAGTTGTACCAGAATGTCAAAGTTGTGGGGCTTGGCTAGCCCCGAAGCATTTTCTTTCCGCAGAGGTCTGTCGAAACGGGCCTCCACCTGCTTCTGCTTATTGGCTGCTGAGGGCTTGGATGGACCCTCCTCAGGGATGGCGCCAGGAGGCACCACTTCGGCGGCAGCTTCGCCGGGCTGGGAGTTCTGTTGTGCACGCGTCTGCACTGGGAATGCCTCTTCCGTTGAAGAAGAGACTGTGCGGCAAGACTTGATCTTCCTGCCTTTTGATTTGGAGGTAGGGCGTACCTCCGGTTGAGTCACCTCGGAGACGAGGTCGGGGTGAACCCAGAGGACCTCTCCTCGAGATGTGGTGAGTGGGACGAGTCCACTCGCATTGTCACGGGTAGGTGGTAAGTTCACCACCTCCATTGTCGCCTTAGGGATGGGGACGACGCCATCTTGTGTGGTAGTCGGCGGCAAGGTGCCGAACTGAAGCGAAACCACGTTGGCTGGCACCGTCTTCTCTTCGTAGTCGACGGAGATTACATCCGCATTGATCATGCGCTGGATGTAATTTTTGAGGACGTAGCAGTCCTTGGTCGGGTGTCCGACAAACCGATGGTAGTGACAGTACCTCGGGTTGTCCACTTTCCCGACTTCATCGGGCCGCTTTGGGTCCGGTAGCTTGATCTTGTCACCCTGCTTCAGTATCTCAAAAAGTTGCAGGGTGTCGTCATCATTGAATGAATAAACCTCCTTGGGTCTTGGTGCCAGTGGAGGCTTCTGAGTAGGCGCAGATGCGCCTTTCGAGGCATTAACAGTCGATGCCTGTTTCCCCTTTGCTTCTCGTCCGGAGTTGTTGGCTGCGGACTTTTTTCCCTTATCGTCAAAGGCGGGGAAGCTGACACCCAGAAGACGTGCATTGGCCGCCTTCTTTTCTGCAGCTTCAGCTTCGATGATCAGGGAGCTCCAGTCGGGAGGGGGAGTAGAGTTGAGCCAGAGCTTTACTGCAGGCAGCATGTTCATGCTGCAGGCGGAGAGAAGCGCATGTTCTGGCATGCCTGGAGGTAGCCTGAAGCAGGCCTGACGGAAGCGTTCGATGAATGCCCGAACCGTTTCCTTCTCCTTCTGGCGTATCTCTATGAGAGACGCCATCGTCATATCCTTCCCACCGTCGTAGAAGCGGTTGAGGAAGAGGCGCGTCAGGTCGTCGAAGGACGATATGGAATTGTCGTGGAGGCTGCAGTACCAGTCATACGCCACCCCTTTTAGGGCCCCAACAAAGATGCTGGTGAGGAGCGCGTCCTCCTTCGGAAGATGCCCTGTCTGTGACTGGAAGTACGTCAGGTACCGTCGTGGAGAGTCCTTTCCGTCGTACGGCGTGAGTGTTTGTGGTTTATACTTTGGGGGATAAACCACCTTGTTCCATTCGAGGGGATAAGGCTGGGGAATGCCCATCTTCTGGCGCTCCTCTTGCCTGTTCTTGGACTCGAAGCGCTCCCGCAGATCTTTGATCATTTCGACCACATCCTCTGTGGAGCTAGGAGTCGGGGAAGGAGGTACCATCTGGAGTGGAGCATTTGAGGGCTCCGATATCCGAGGAGCTTCCGTGTCTGAGGGCGCCCGTTGGAGGGGCACGCTCGACTCTCCATTGGCTCCTGGGTCGGGACCATTTGAAGGAGTCCTGATCAAGGCCGACCGCATCTCAAACACTGCTTGAGTCAGTGCTTGCATCGAGGCAGAGAGGGTTTTGAGTCCTCCCTCTAGCGAGTCTATGCGCTGGACTATGTCTTGCGGCGGCGCATCAGTCTCGGGATCACCCCCGGTCATGTATACTGTCATGACACGGCCGGCAGTGGATGGGACAGTCGAGGCTTCACTCTCAGCCTCACTTTCATGTGGGGGAGTCACCTCTCCTGGTGTTTGGCCACCCCCAGCCACATTCTGGAGTTCGTCTTCGACAGGCGCATCTGCAAGGGCCTGACTGCCCTCAGCTCTGTCTTGAAGGGCCTCTTCGTTTCCAGAACTACCCCCGGCGGTGTCCTGGAGGACATCCTCATTTTGAGGGGCTTCTGGGAGGCCGACTTCGCCTTGATGAAGATCCGCCGCAGCTGGGCTTTGGACATCTTCGTCTTCGGAAGGAGGCTCGACGAGGGTCTGGCTACCCCCAGCTTCCTCCAAGAACTTCTTCCTCGACCGAGTGCCTTCGAACACTCCAGAGGTCGAGACAGCTGCCTTGGTTTTCCTCGGCTGGCTTTTGGATGAAGACGAGGAATTGGCAGTCGTCTTCCGGACTGATGAGGAGTTGGAGATCACGTTGCATGAAGCAACCTTTGGCTCCTCTTCTGCTGACACCTTCGTCCCAAGGCGATGTCGGAGAGGTGTCGATGATTGTAGCCGTTTGAAGACTGACTGCTTTGGCGGTACTGCCGTCTTGCAACAGCAGTTGATGGTGACCACCGCACAAGTATGCCCCGTGAGAGGCGCATTGTGCTTTTTGGTCAACTCTCCTGACCGGCGCTTGTGAGTGATCACGTTGCGTAGGTCGTTGGAGGAGAGTGCTGCCTTCACACCCCTTTCAGGCGCATGGCAGGGCCAAGCGCCGGGGTGGTCAGGAGAGTGCTGCGTCCCCTGATCTAATACCAAGCAGGCATCACGATCAGTAGTGGGGGAACCACAACATTTGAAGTGACTTGAACGGACCTCAAATGCACAACCAGAGGAGGCGCGGGAGTTCAAGACCACTGAATTTGCCTCACTCGACTTGGTTGTGCACGCAGTAGATGCGCCCAAGTGAGATGAGGACTTTGAAGGTCGACTCGTTGTTGGTGCAGAAGCACTTGAGTCAACCTTGTACAGCTTGCCATCGGCAGCGCGCGTGATTGTGAGCGCGTGCCTCTGGCCGGCTGCTGGCATAGCACGTTTGTGGCGCATGGCCCGTGCCACCTTGGATTTCTTCGTACCAGCCCGCTGGGGCGCATAGTACTCGGCATCCAAATTCTCCTCGCCATTACAGCGAGTGAGTCTGTCAAAGACAGAGGCTCTTTGTGGCGCATCAGAGGTGATGCGCGGGGCATTGGATGCGCCCCTACTCCGTCGACGTATCTTCCTCGCCTGAGAGGAAGATGGCTGGGGAACGTGGTCAGCCGCATGCTTCCCCGAGAGATGCGCTGCATCAGCGGGCGCACCTTGGCTGCTGAGAACGTCAGCAGGAAGGGAAGACTGGATTGGCGCATCCCCTTCAGTGGTGGTGCCCGAGGCGTCGATCTTGCGCACCCAGACTGTGCGGGTCTTCTTCGGCTTTGATAGCCGCTTCGAAGGACTCGCACTTCCTTCAGAAATGAACTCCTCGTACGCCTGTTGATTGAGGCGCACTACCAGCGTCTTGTGGGAGGAGCCCACCTTTACGTCGTCGGTCTGTGACACGACTTTCTCGGAAGAGGAGAAAGAAGTCCCCAGCAGAGTCGCCAGCTTGTTTGCCATTAAAATTGTTTGATTGAAACTTTAATACAAACAGAATAGTGATACAATATAGGACTTAGATGTAGTCCTAGGAGTACACTTTTGTTTAAGCTGGGTCCTTAGTGCCAATGGAGCGAGTGGTAATGCGTTGACTCCGTTGACCGACTGACGACGGTTATCGGTTCTCTGAAGGTGTTGATTGCTCTGGATGCTGGAGCTTGCTGAGAGGAGGAAGACGTTGAGTGTCTGTATCTGCCTCTCTGGTGATTCTTTGTATGTTCAATGTGGATTCTGTGTGTGTGTGTGAAGGAGATGATCCTTCTATTTATAGTTTTGTAGGCTGGCTGCTCATGCGCGCATGTAGGATGCGCCGGTGTGGGGACGCCACGTGGAGGTTGCTGATGGAGGTGCATGGATGATGCGCCCTGATCGAGGGGGAGAACTCTTCATACTGCTGTTGTGAGCCGGCACGTAGCAGAGGAGAAGATCTTTCTGTTGCTGAAATCTTGGATGAGTTGAGTCAAAGGACACGTGTCATCGACTCATGGCTCGAAGATCTCGGATTTGGTGGAGAGGAGTGATCTGGTGAGCTGCGCCTTGGATTGGACGCAGGAGGAGGCTGCGGCTCATAACCTTTAGGAGTTACAAACTATTTGGGGCGCATGGCTTTTGAGGCGCATGCAGGCGACTTTCCTTCTGTCTTTTGGGATCAGAGAGCAGTCTGAGGCGCACGCTGATTTGGACGCATGGCCGTGGAGGCGCATGCTGATTTGGACGCATGGCCGTAGAGGCGCATGCTGATGGTGGAGTGGCCACGTGGCAGTAGCCGTCGGAATAAAGTCATGATGACGCTGACGTTGCCGACGCTTCGTTTTCTGAAAAAGCTGTCAACTGTTCAGACTTTGGGAAGCGTGCTGCCAACTCTGTCAGTTCAGCATTTAATGTTTGTGACGTTTGATGGACAGCTGAGTGGGCGCGTTGGTTGGCGTCCTACTCGGTATGGGGATGTGTGGGGGTGCATCCTCTGTGATGCGCCGAGTACTGTAGGGCACGTCTGTGCGATGCGCCTGATGCCGAAGGGCGCGTCCGTGTGATCCGCGCTCTGGCTGGCGCATCGGACATGTCTTTTAATGATGCGGCTGTCTCGCTCCTCGAGTGCTATAAATAGCCGTTTGGCTGAATTCGAGGCGTCCGGTTCATCCATTTAATGCAAATTCATTGCACGGAATTCGGAGAGCCATCCACTTGGCGTGTGGGTTTGATCTGCCCGGCCTATAAATAGTGGTATGGAGAGAAGATTTGCTTCTCATTCCCTCACGTACTTCCAACATGAACTTGGATATGCGGGTGCATTCTGTCGACGAAGTGCTCCCGAGGGTGAAGATGAGACGTTGTGTTGTCTTCGATGCACTTGAAGGTGACTGTTACATCCAAAAGACGGAGTCGAGGGCTTCCGAGGCAGGCAGAAGGTGCCTGTTGCATCCAAAGATAGGGATGCTCGGGCCTCGTCTCCGTTATTCCGGAAGAGCCGTGGATCGGAATGGCGGTGCTAGGCTCTTCCTTCAAAGTGGGCGTTGTCCACTCTGGTTGTGTTGATAGCTGCTCCTTTAGCCGCGGTTTCGATCACGGTCTTCCTTGGGTTTTGGAGGCTCTTTCGAAGCCTCCCCTGGCCACAGCTTTGGCGGTGCTCTTCTCTTCCTTGGTTCCAGCCAGAGGATTAAATGCTTTGCTTGGCGAAGCACTTATCAGGTGAGCCTGGCTGGAAGAGCGGCACATAACTGGGCTGCTGAAGGGATGCACATAACTGAGCTGGTGCACATAACTGAGCTGCTGAAGAGATGGTGGGATGCGCCTGGTTGGAGGCGCATGATGTCTGCTGCGCCTGACTGGTGGCGCATGGTGGCTGCTGCGCCTATCTGGAGGCGCATGGTGACTGCTGCGCCTATCTGGAAGCGCAGGGTAGCCGCTGGCTGTAGACTTAGGATCTTTCCTTTGTAGAAATTCTCCTTTGTACAACCTTTTGTAGACATGTAATAGACTTTTGAATATGAATAAAAAGTCCTCTTTCAAATGTCTATTTTCATCGACTTTGCTGTGAAGTGTTTGTCTGAGCTCTGGCGCATGTAGTGTCTGGCGCATGGGCTTTCTGGTTGTGAAATTCCATGCTTCTACAGTAACATGAGCACTAACTAGATGTATTTTCCTGTAATCATGGATGTGGAGGAGGGCAGAAGGGGATAGGAAACTTACAGTTTCTTTATCGTGGGAAAAAGTTCGAAGTTGTCTTGTGTTATGAAATATGATTACATATTAACCCATTTATTGGAGTTTGGAGCAATGTTTATTTCAGAATTAGTATTTCCATTGCCTACATATTTCAAAGTGGCGACATGGAATTTCCTTCTCTTATTCTGAAAACATAACATTTTGGTATTGTGATCTGACACCTATCGCTATGGTGTATTGTATGATACAAGAACTCCAGGAGTTTGATCTATACTTCTAAATCCATTTAGGAACATGATTTAAATTTTTTTAATTTGTTTCATCTCTATAGATATATCTAGTTCCAGAATCTAGATTATGAAGTATACATTACATGTCTAAAAAATAAATAAATAATTGATAGGTATACTACCTATTAGCCTATATCTATCGTATTGGATCAACCGACCGATACGTAACAAAATGGTATTATATCAGATCATAAGATATTTGGCAACATAGTTTGCCATATGATTTGGTTAAAATTTTAAAAGTACTTATAAATTTGCGTTACATATTTTTATTAAAGTGGGTGACTCTCAATAATTCTCTCTACGTTTCCCCTTTCATCCAGCCAGCCAACGGATTCTTCCTTTTCTATTTCCCCTTCCTCTTCTCTTCTTCTTTACCTCTAGTCCTTCCCTCCTTCCAATCCTCTCATTCTCAACCTCTCCATGTCTCGCTGGCACCGTGGCGGCAGCGAGCAAGTAGCAGAGTCGCCATGCGCTGCCATCGCCCCTGCTCATTGGTTGTGGTGATGCCGGTGAGACGTGAAGTGAATTGAGTGAGAGGAGGGAGGCGAAATAAATGAGGGGAAGGAGAAAAATGTGGAGGAGAGAAGGGGAGGAGCAACGACGAAGAGGAATTCTTTGTCCATCTACTGCTGCGTCCAGAGAAGAGAAGGAAGAGGTGGGCGTAATTTATGTGCCAACAACAATTTTTTAATAAAAAAAAATGGTTAGCTAAACTGGTAAGCTGTTCTTAAAGACATAATACTGCAAGAATCTCTTTGACCCATCACATGCATGCCTAGTGGCCCGTTTTTAACGGTCTAGACTCGAAATGCCAGGGGTCTAACTTTCAAAAAAGAATGTCAAGGACTCAAGGGTTCACCTGAAAAACATGTATGTAAGGGATGGGTTCCAGTATTTTATGCGAAATTCACAACTAGATTATGTCCTTGCCTAGTTGCCTGCTTACCTTTCTTGTTTTCATCATTATGAATGTTCTGATTGAACTTTGTTACAGAAACGCTACCTGAACAGGCCCATTGTTGAACTTGAGATAGCAGCACAGGAGGAGATGAAAATAATTGAACTACGTCTTGAGAAGCTCTTTAAGTTTGATGTGAGAACAACCCCTTCTGAAACTACACCACAAACTGTCAGTCATTCAAATAAAGCTGAAGGTATTTAGCAAACCATCTTATATTGTTGCACGCAATAGTTTCCCTAGTTTTTTTAAATTGTTCTGACTAAAAATTTGTCCTACTTTTTATCTGGAGTTGCTCAGCTTTAGTGTCTAAATGCAAGGACATACTAGAGAAGTCTATTATATAAAGTTCTTTTTCATCATTTTACTTTATCATTGAGAATGACGGACTATTCTACTACGAAGAACATGCATTCTATTACTCTTAGCTGTAATGTGCTGTGCTGTGACCATGATTGGACAAATTCAACTAAGCATATTTGAAATGGGATATAAACTTGAGCAAACAGGTAATGGAGAATGGTGCTAGTAAACATTCTAGGCAACAACGAACTAAACCTTAAGTCGGGTTTTTTTGAACCAGGTCTAAGAAATCCTAGTTATAAACCTGATGTTGGACAACAACAGGTGATGTTGAATCTGGATTTCTTTTCCTAGATAGGCTAACAATATTGCTTTCAACAAGAACGCGAAGCATGTTAAAGCCATGTGTTTTCCAAACTCGAACACCGACGCCATTTTTCTCGGGGCTCTCTGTCACCGTGCTCTCCTGTCACCATCTCTCTAACATATTAGGTTAACATTAAGTCAATTTTAAATCCGTTGGCAACCCTAATGCCATCCCTCATCTGTTCCTTTACCGACATTTTTGGGAATTTCTTTTCCGGTAAATTCAACAAAGAATAACTACAAGAAAAATAGGGAAATATGAGGAAACCGACAAGGATTCGGCATGTCAAAGATCTACAAGCTACAACGTGTTCTTAGCGACACATTGTAACCAATCTATTTGTCGAAGTTGTATATTTATTTATAGATTCACATGATCTATCAATCTTAATATTATTCCATTCGAAGCTGACAAGAAATAACAAATAATACATAGAATCATGTCTAAATATATGGAATAGTTTCTAGTTTCTAAATAACTTATTAATTTTCGACTTAAATAAACGAAAAACTCTGAACCCTCCTATCTGATCCCTGTGAAACTTCCGAAACCACCTATCTCGATATTCACAAGAAGGGGCCGAAACCAATTCCTGTGAAACTTCCAAAACCACCTATATCGATATTCACAAGAAGTGTCCGAAACCAATTCCAATACCGAGAGTGCAAACCTTGCTAATTCATCTGTTTGTATTGTATGTTATGTTCCAAGCAATGATTACTATTTAATTCTATATTTTGGATTCTTTTTTCTTCTTTGTCTGATGCTGGAATGAGATATTGTAGCAATCAATTCAAAAAGATTGGTTCAGATTTTCTGATCAGTGAATAAGAATGACAATTATTGTTTTTGATATCTGATCACGATGATACTCAAGTTTGTTTGCTCTTGATGACTTAGGTTTCACCTGTATTTGATTTTCATATTTTTGACATTTGAATGTTTCTTTTTCTTCTGCTGATCTTTATTATAGAAAGATTGGTGTCAGATTTTTCTCTTCATGTTAGGTTTTTTCAATTTGTTAAGGAGGTACCACATGTTGAGTCTTGGGAAGGAGATAGTCCAATTGATTTATAACAAGATTGGTTCCCAGAAACTATGTTCCTATCGTGATTCAAATCTTCATTATAGCTTGAAGTACTTGCTCAAATGTAGATATGCTCACCAAACACTCAACATTTTTCTTTTCCGGATTGTATTGTTTTCGTTAATTGGGAAGTATTCTCCTTTGACTATGAAATCGATTTGGCTTTTGTTTATCAGGCTATTGCCATTTGATTTGACTGATTTCATATTACGGACTTCACTTGGAATCCAGTATGGTGTTGTTTAGTCAGCAAATAAGCCCATGCGTCATCCTATAGTAATGCACCTTAATTTGAATTGCTTTGTGCTAGAGAAGAACGTACATTTTCTCACTTCGCATATGTTTTGCATCTGTCTAGGAAGACATTTTCATATAGTTATGCTTATATTACTATTTACATATATAGGAACATCTAGCTTACCTAGTGGGATGAAGAGAAAGCAAGCTAGTGCCTTGAAAGGTAAGCATTCGTATGTGAAGTGGACACCTTCAGAAGAGAAGTACTTGCTCAGTCTCCTTATGGAGGAGGTCATTAATGGTGCAAGGTTAGAGAATGGGGCCTATAGGAAGGACACAGTTACAAGTATTATCCTTCCAATGGTTAATTCCAAATTCAATTCATCAGAAAGTTCGATTCCGAAGAGTTATGATAACTTCAAACACAAGCTGAGGACTTGGAAGAATTTAATACAACCTATTGAGGAAGCCATGGGGAATATCTCTGGCTTTAGTTGGGAACCTCTTAGCCAGAAGTTTACAGCTCCAGATGAGGTCTGGGAAGATCTAGAGAAGGTGAAGGCAGTTATTAAAAGTAGTACTAAAAATTGAAGTTTATATGCCATTCCTTATATTAATAGATGCAAATACTACTGTAGGCACATCCTAAAGTGGCTGAATATCGTGACAAAGTTTTTCAGAACTTTGATGACTTGAAAATGGTGGTGGGGCTAAACCTTGCCCCAGGGAGGGATGCTGGTGGAGAATGTGCCAGTGGAGTAGATGTCTTCCCCAAGGATGTACCAGTGATGGAAGAGGTTGGAATTGAAGAGGGCATGAACACTGATGAAGATACACTCCTCGAGACTCCACCTATCATCCCTTCAAGCTCCTCTTTAAATGGGAGAAGCTCCTCCTCAATATCAGGAGCGAAACGTAAGGCAATTACATCTGGGCCAACACAGGCACATTCTCGAGCTAGATACACTCCAGAAGATATTCAAGATACAATGAGTGTCGTTGGAGAGGCCATGCGTGATATGACCTTGGAGCTGCGAATCCTAAATCAACATAAGAGTATTGACTGGTTGGGAGCCCTTAGGAGCACTCCTGGACTGACCGAAGAGGAGATATATCAGGCACCTTTGGTTTTGTCCACCATAGAAATGAAAGAGGCATTTGTGGGCTTACCAGCTGAGGAACGTCCTCACTGGTTGAGGTTCCACATCGGACGTTTAGGCTGAAATGTTTGCCATTGGCCATTATCTTTATGCCTTTACTTTTGATGTCTTTGAATTGCTCTTTTATGTTCTTTGGTTTTAGCATTATAAATTTATCTCGTGTGTTTTCACTAATTTTTTTCCCTTCTATTTATGAGTCTATGTCAATATATGGTTCTTTTGTGGTTTCAGTGATCAATATTTTTCTATGCTTCTGCTGCTTTAACACGTTACTGTTATGGTTTGGTTTTTGTTGCTCTATATTATGTAAAATTGCTTTTCACATGGATGTAGTGATGATGGGTATCCGATTGCAATATGAGAATTATGCAATAATATTGGAAATATTATAAACTTAAATGGGCCAAGTAGGTAGCATCCTGATTTAGAGCTGTCCTAGCGTCTTTCATAACCTAATCCTAGAGATGAATCAAGCTAAAAGAATTGAGTGAAAGCTGCGCCACTGACAGAAAAGTTGTCATGGCAGGATCAATTTGGATGTGAGGTGAAAGATGATCTAGTATTTTTGCTTGAAAAGAATCTAAAAGAAAGAAGTCTGTAAAATATACCACAAGGGGATGATTAAGAGTTTTGTGTGAAAAAAATTGATACTTATCCCCAGAGAGAGATCGTTGAAACTGGCTTGAGGCAGAAAGAGAAGATGGTGAGAAGAGGAATTTATATAGATCATCAATGTTTATTTCGGGTTAATGGATAAACAGGTAGGGTATTGGAATCAACCCTATCCGTTAAACTACCCATTATACTTGAGAACAAAAAACCAGTCAAATTGCGTGGTTCAACCGGTTTGGCCGGTTCATGTGATTTACTGGTTCAACTGTGGTTCACATGCGAAACAAGTTCCAAGGGTTTAGGGAACTGGACTGACCGCCGGTTCCTGGTTTCTCCAGTCGGACCGGCCGGTCCGGTCTGGTTCTCAGAACATTCTTTCAAACAGATTAAAGGTTTCTGGGACAACACTTTTGGCTTCAAACCAAAGTAGCTTAGTTACTTGCAGAAGTCATTTTAATGTTAACAAGCCACGTAAGATTTTTTTTTTTTAAAAGATTTAATACCATTTTTTAAGTCCCTGTACATGGGAGAACATACATATATTTTGATTCTTCATAGCGGTTTTGTTTACTTTGAAGAAACTGCCAACTAAAGCTTCTGACTGCTGCCAATAAGGTTTCTATTCTATCCTGATATATATATAGGTTTAAACAAAAATCGATTCTCTAATGTTGAGTGGATATTTGGGAATAGATGAACACTCTTTTTTCTGTCACTTCAGAAGAATCTTCTGCGTCCTGCAAGACAATTTCAGTTCTCCAATTAATCTGCGGTAGACATATTAGGATTTACTGTGAAAATCTGTCACATTTTTATGTCAACTATATGCTTATTCTGATCAGTTACCACCTTTGCTTAGATTGTCAGTGTACTTGCTACTCCGGGGCATCTCATTTCTTTTTCATCACTGACAGCCCAAAATTATACTAATAGTTGAGATGAGCAATCATAGGAGCTCGGGATTTCAATCACACATCATACTTTCTTAAAGTATGTTATTGTTTATTTTCATCATTGCTGTAAGTGGTTTTGGACTAAATCTGACGTCTCATGTACCTATGGGAAATTTCTGGGATGAGCAATAGTGAGAGAGGTTCTTGTTCATTTATTACTTTTAAAATAAGCTATTATTCTTTATTTATGTTGTTTCTGGTAGTTTTTTTGTTGTTGGTATAATTCTGACATTTCATTGCTTAATGGAAAACAAGATCGTATAGGCAGGATTGGAGCACATATTTCAGCTGCTTCTAAGGCTCCAGAACCTCCTGAAGTTTCAGCGAAGCTCGGTCGAACTCGTCCTCCCATTACAACGCATGTCTTGGATGTTGCTCGTGGGTCTCCAGCAGCGGGTCTCGAGGTACAGCTCGAGATGTGGAAAAGCAATGGAAAGTCCCCATCGTTCGTGGAGCAAGACTCTGGGAACTGGCTGCATCTAGGCTCTTCTTTCACCAACACTGATGGTCGGAGCGGCCACCTTATGGAGATCACGGAGTACATTACCCCAGGCTTTTATCGGATTAGTTTCGACACAGGCAAGTATGCACCCTCAGGCTTCTACCCATACGTCAGCATCGTATTTGAGATAAAAGAGGCGCAAAAGGCGGAGCATTTTCATGTCCCCCTGCTGTTCTCTCCCTTCTCAATTACTACATATCGTGGGAGTTAAAAAGAAATCGAAATGTGGGTATATAAGAGTGGTGGTAATATGTAATAAGCAATATAAGAGCCTGAATAGTGTTGGTTCTGTGTATTATGGGATATACACTTGCTCAAAGTCTTTCTTTTGCGGATATGTAAGGTTATTGTGGCAAGTTTTAAATGCTGGCATTTGAGACAGTTTATGCTGGACCTAAAATTTCAAGTGTACCGTCTGTGCTGTATTCAATCCCTAATCATTGAAAGCTTGCTCTCAGGCTCAGTCACTCTTATGGAGCAAAATGTTGATGTTGATGCTTGATAGCATAGCTGTGATAAATATATTGATCTTTGGTTGTTTGTCTTCATAACAGAAATTTTCATCTAAAGTAAAGAATTTTAACAAATTTATAAAAAAAAGTAAGAAGTTTGGTGAAATTGTATTCGGGGTAACGACGCGACAATACTAATGGCATGTGTTGGGTCAGCAGGGGGGCACAGAGGGACGCGCCAGCGCTGGTGGTGTGCGCTGCCTTCGCTGCTGCTATGTGTGGTGCTTTGGAGGGTGGGTGTTGTCTTGGGAGAAGGAAAAAGCTGGTTGGGAGGATGGGGAGGTGCCTTGGGAGGGGGGAAGTTATTGGGGCGGGTGGTGGTGCGGGGGAGCTTCTTTGGGAGAGTAAAAAGCTGCATTGGAAGGGCAGTCATGGCCGGACTTTATATGAGGCGCATGAGGCGGTTGCCTCAGGCCCAAAATTTTAGAGGGCACCAATTTTTTATATATATACTATTTAATGTATGTAATTCCAATTTTAAACAAAGGTCCATCAAACCCATTCTAATCATTTTAGTTATAGTATAATTTTTTTTTATAGGATATCTAAACGCAAGGCCGACCCTGAGTTCATGGGCCCGAGACAAAATTTCGAAATGAGACCCATGTATAATGTAAAAAAAAATATTAAAAACTGAAATAAAAGTAAATTTTAAAAAAATGTTACAACCAAGAATTGAACATAGGACTTCTAATGTGCAAGTCTAGCATAACAACCACCATGGTACATACTAGTTCTATTTTAAATATATATATATATATATATATATATATATATATATATATATATATATATATTTGGAGCCTCGTACTCTTTGGGTCTGGGCCATCGCCTTGGCTGCCTAGGACATGGCTGGCCCCGTCTAAACGTCATATACTAGAATACCAAAAGACAAGTCGGTTAGTCAGAATAAAGAAAAAAATTGGTACTGTCGTGTCAAAATTATTTTCCCTCCATTTGCTCTAACAGTCTGATGTTCTCAATCTCCTCTACCCTTTCGTTGTTGCCAATCTCTTTTTTATGTGTATTTTTTGGTCCTCTGGGAGGTAACTAAACAAGATAATAAGTTACAATTTTTTATTTTCCTTTTTATTATTATCAATAAACTACCCCAAAAATTGTTAGCTTTTTATTTATTTATTTGTCTAGTATATTAATTTTATTTTTGGTTTGGAACATCTTCAGTTTCATTAGAAATTTATTATGACATATTAATTTGGATATTATATTATATTAAATTTATTATTTTATTTTCTAAGTTTTGTGTTGATAATACTAGTATCATCGTCCATGAAAAAAAAAATCTATGAACATTAGGCTTTGAGGGCACCATTTTTATAGTTTGCCTCAGGGTCTCAAAATATAAAGTCCGGCACTGAGGGCAGTGTTGGAGACCACCCTCTCGCGTTGGAGACTCCACTCCCGCGTTGGAGACTTCCCTCTCTCTTCTTTATAAGCTCTCTACTTCTTTCTTCTTCTTCACATAGTTTTCGCAGAACCTCTTCTTCTTGCTTTTCATCTTCCTCTTCCTCTTCCTCTTTTTATTGTAAGCAATTTTTTTTACAAAATTAAAATTGATTTTATTTTGAATATTTGTATTACTAATCGTATTTTTGTAAAAAATTAACAGATGGCTGAACCGAATGACGGATTTATTTTCGGAGGACCGGTTACAGAAGTCGTCAAACCGGAAAGAGAAATTCATATATCTAAGTTAGTTTTTGAAGGGAAGGTAAATTTTAAAATGGTAACTATCGTTATTATTTATTTATTTTACATAAATGTAATAAATATAATTCGCTTGTAACTATATGATTATCCTCCAATGCAAATGTAGAATAAGTCATGAAGTTGACATGGCAATGACATGGCAAGGACAATGTGAAGTTGGTTGTCTATATCTAGACAGTGCACTTCACAATGACTTTGTCTCCACATCATCAATTATGAATAGAAATATTTATAAAAAATGAAGAAGTAAAAAAGTTGTCTTGGTAGTTGAAAAAAAATACTTTTTATTGTCTTCTCAATACTTTTGTATTGGAGAACATTTTTTTATCTCATTGTCTTGTGTGAATATCATCTTGCCACATAGGAAAGACATTGTCTTGTGTCTCATGCCACATAAAAATTACAACACAAAACAAGAGAATAGGATCTGTCACGCCCCAGAACCAGAATACTGGCAAGTAGGGACGGACCAGTCCAGCTACGTATACCAAAGTACTCAAGTACTCCGAAATGATGTATAAGCTGTATAGACATGGGGGTTACTACTACAAGCCAACAGTCGATCTTAGGTCAAGCAATCCTAGGTATCTCAATCACAGGCAGTAAACAATATGCAAGAAGTAAGATCAACTGGAATATAAAACAGTAAAGCGTCCCAAACTATCATATATCAATGATCATGAAGCTAGTAATACAGAGTGAAGACTAGCAAGAGTAATAGTCATACATGATAAGCTCTAGCTATAGTCTAGAATACGCAAATCGTGTTCTGGCCCGTAGGCTAAATGTCAAGTCCAAAACATGAGCTAAACACGTGCTCAGAGGCTAAATGCCACAAAAGAATAATGTACATAACTAGTGGGAGAATGAAATAGAAAACCCACTAAGGTACTCTGGTGCTCTGGGTTATCACCAACGAGTGGAAGGTACGGAAGATCCTTCGGGCTCCTCTATCAAATCTGGCCAAATAAAACCAGTGGGGACAGACCCCCAATAGCAAGTACCACAAAGGAAGCCAAACTATGAACTAAAACCAGCATACAAATCATAACAATGGATAGAGACAGAATTAAGTAAAAGCAAATCGAGACTCGTGCGCTACCAATGCACTTATCCCGAGAATAGAAAAGACAATAAGTAAAGCAACATGTAGCATAAAGTAAAGGAAATGTGCCATAATGTAAACTGTGTACATGTAAGGAAAAGGAAGCATGTGAACATGAAGGATAAACTAGACATGTGAGCATGTTAAGTAGTCGGGACATGTGAGCATGTTAGGTAACTGAAACATGTGAGCATGTTAGGTAATTGGAACATGTGAGCATGTTAGATAACTGGAGCATGTGAGCATATTAGATAACTGGAGCATGTGAGCATATTAGATCTATATAGAACGACAAATGATAAGATGACTTAGGAACTAATCAGGAACCCAAGTTACAACCCGTAAACCAAACAAGGACCGGGGTTGTAACCCTTCTCCTGAACAGAACTTTAGTATCTAATCATTTATCGGCAAAAGTAAAGCATAAACAAAGATGTACTGAAAATAAACAAATTCGGACACTGCCTAGACAAACTAGACTAAACTGGACTCCATACAATAGTCACGGCCAAGCAATGAGTACGGCTTTATACATTAGCTAACTAGGGTTGTCACAATCCTAATTACTAACAAATGCAAGTCTGAGAATTCCAAGTCCAATTACCTGCCTGCTGCTACCTGAATGATCCAAGCCAAAGGAGCAATGGTATATAGTGGATACATCGTCCAGGAGACAAATGTATCCTATAGTAGTGGTACATCGCCCGGGAGACAAATGTACCACTAAGACATATAATAATGGGTACATCGTCCAGGAGACAAATGTACCACTAAGACATATAATAATGGGTACATCGCCCAGGAGACAAATGTACCCGGTGCAACACTCGACGGTGCGCTGGAAGTGTGCTCATCATGACAGATAGCTCTAAATCCCATGTATATATATATATATATATATATATATATATGTATATATATATATATATATATGTATATATATATATGTATATATTTAGCTCTAAATCCCACTAAGACATATAATAATGGGTACATCGCCCAGGAGACAAATGTACCCGGTGCAACACTCGACGGTGCGCTGGAAGTGTGCTCATCATGATAGATAGCTCTAAATCCCATGTATATATATATATATATATATATATATATATATATAATGCCAAGACCAAAGGGGCAACAGGTAACTGGAAAATCCTCAATGATCTAAGTAATCAAGCTAGTTGTTTAGTCCTTAACATTTTCTTGTTGGATTTCGGGTGTGGCATTCCGCAGAATCCATCCTAGACATGAGACATGCAAGACTGGACAAAAGCGAGAATGTGCACCATAACAAGCCACAACAGGAAAATATAATAAACAAGAAGCTAGGAGTGCGCTACGACGAGTCACTATAGGGAGTGCGCTATGACAGGCCACTATCATGTAAGCAAAGAAGGACATGTATCATGAGTGCGCCACGACGGTCCACTATCTAGTAAACAAAGAAGACATGTAAGAAGAGTGCACGACGACGGACCACTATCATGTAAGCAAAGAAGACATGGCAACAATTATCATAGCTTGTAAGAAAGAATCTATCAAAAAGGCATATCATGGCATGTGGGAAAGAATAATTAAAGCTAAGTACATTTCATAGAAAAATGATTGAACATGCGCTAGTATCAAGTGTATATAGGGTGTACAATCATTCTCTAATTATGCAAGATCATCTAATTATGTTAAGAAATCATTACAATCGAAGAAAATATCAAAAACGGACAAAAACGGGCAGAAACGGGCAAAAACAGACTAAAACGGCATACCGACGGTATACAGCGGCATACCGGCGGTATACCGGCCTAAAGACAGAAAGTTTCTGGTGCAAAAATCGGCATACCATCGGTATACACCGGCATACCGGCGGTATACCGATTTTTCAAACAACAACAAAAATCAGATTTTTTGCCAAAACTTGTTTCGGCCATAAAAACTTCGTTTTAAATCGAAATTCGAATTTTTAAAAGTCAAAATTGCATAGAATTGAATTTTCTACAACATGGGACTATTAGATTTTAAAAATTCAAATATTTGATAGATCAATATCTCAAAATACTCCCAAAAATAGATTTTTGGGGCACCGAAACGGGTTCCGATTGCCACCAAACTCAAAATCCATGATATACAAACTATGTGAGGGCCTCATATATGTATATGTGGCCAAGATCCATGATAGTAACTGTCACGACCCGATACCCAAATTGTTGGGCCGGACCGAGCCATGCCAGCCTACGCTTGGTTAAAGCGTAGTAAGCTGTTCTAAAGATAACAAGGTAAGACTAAAATATGCTAACAGTTCTATAAGTAATAAAGAGTCAGAATTATTTCCAAATACAAAAGTCATTTCGTATAATAGTAAGTCCAAGTACAAGTCCGAAATGTAAAGCTGGATACAGGTCCAGTCACAAGATATATAGTCTAATACACGACTACTCTCAAAAGTCCAAAGTAAATAGACAACTAGACGAGTTTCCCCGCAGGTACATCCTCGTAAGATAAAGCCTGGTCCTCGGCAGTAACTCTATAATATGAGTCACAGAGCAACTCCTCCTCAGTAAGTATACCTACAACGTTATCCTGTCAGGACGGGAGCAAGTACTGTTTCTAGCAAACTAATATACGAAACATGAAATGAACATAAGAGGAATAACTGGAAACATGGCATCTCATAATCTATCATGGCAAGGACACATATGTCATATAGACAGATGTATATGTAATGTTTAAAACTGTAGCAGGTACGTGATCGTCAATAGGTGTAAAATGTACTGTGGCACAAGTAAATAAAATATACTTTCGTACAAGTAAACAAGCGATAGATGTACATATGTACAAATACAGCTGGTGCGCCTACGACAAGGTATACATAAAATGTCAACCTTGATCGGTACGTACGTACGGAAGAAAGGGACATGATCACGTACTCTACTAACAGTTTCTCCATAACCCAGATTCTAATCATGTGAGAGATATATAAAGACTGTTCTAAGCATGGTAGTGACTGAAAGTAAATACAACATGTGAAGATTTAACTTGCTACCCCAAGGATCAGCATTTAACATGGTTGGATTCGTAGTTCATTGATGTAACAGTATGTAAAGTTTGTAGAAGTACTTGCCTTTAGTAAAGCAAAGCAGTGATAGAAATGCTATAGATGCCTGGTGACTCGTCACTGTAGAAATAACACATAAACTTAGTTTTTATACTAAGTTAAACACTAAGACACTAGTTGTGTGCTACGACTCTCTGACTGGGCACCTGGCCAAATGGTGACTTTAGCATAGGAGACCAATGTGGGGTGACAAAATACCCAAACTAACTTTCTAGTGTCTTTATACTAGTGTAGGGTGAGGTTTAATACTGTAGCACCCTTTCCCGAAAATTCTGAAATATTCTCTTTTTTTTTACTTATTTAATTAAATGGTAATTTTTAGATTTTACAAATAATTAGTTGTTATATTTATTTGTTATATTAAATTGTTATAATGTGATTTGTAAATTATGTGCATATATATAATATATATGTGTATGAGCATGTATATATATAAATATATATAATATATGTGTGTAAGTGTATGTGAATATGAATATATATGGTCCGTGTTATTTGAATAGGGAAAATACTCCAGTAAATTAGGATTAAGGAAAACTTGCTTAGGTACTGAATGGGGGCATAGAATTGGGGGGCAAAAGGTTAGGGGTCTCCTTGTGGGATGGGTTATACATTATACTAAGAACCGACTTATTAGCCTGACCCATATATTATTGACACTTGGTTTTAAGAAAGCTGGTCCGTTGATTGAAATCAGACTAATTAATCAGCATATCCGATTAATGAGCTTCTATGGTACTTCATCAACAGAAGTGGGTCGAAACTTGTTAATAAGCCAATTACTTGGCCTTCGCATCCTTCTTTAGAAGTCTAGTTTTAATCACAGTTTCCAAAGGAGATGGTAGTTGTATGTCATATTGAAATGTTGGCAGTCCACTTTCTGATAGTAAATGAGAAGAAGTGGACAATTTACATTCTTCATAATGCACAATTAGTATTGAAGTTCATGGATTATATAATACTGTTCTGAAACAGGGTGCCAATAAGTCTAGAAGCTAGTTAGTGAATGGAGTAATATATGGGGAACTCTGTATCCTTCATTTATATTCAGATCTTTCTGTACGATGGTAATTATTTCCCTGGCTTTCTCGAGTACACACCATTTCAATTACCAAACGAAACCAAGCAGTAGCCAAAACCCAACACAGCCCGGCCCCAAGGCCGAGCACCAAGTCCCAAGGCCAGCGCCCAACTCCCCAATACCAAGCAGCAGTGCTACTAAGCACCCCAAACTGAGTACACAGTGACCCAAAGCCCAGCCCACGAATCATCAGCAAATACCTAGCCAAGCCGACCCCTATTTCGGTGCTAACACAGTATTAATACGCGGGAAGTCGACGAGGGTTGTCTCTCGAAGAACACAAAGAACCCTAAATCCAACTCTCCCCCACGGCCCTCGCCAACACCGCGCGCCCTTCCCTGCGTGCGCGCGCCGCCGCAGAACCACCGCCGGCGGCCAGGGCCGCGAGCGCACGGACGCGCACGAAACAGTAGACTGCAGCAGCGAGCTATTCCGGGCGGATTTCGCAGCAACGTCCCGTCGCGTACGATCCATGGTTTCGCGATTCGTCTTTTCAGGTATAAACCTAACATATTCCACTTCAAATGCCTTCAGATAGAATTAATTCTAGTGCGCTAGATCACCCATAAAATCGACGTCAAAACTGACGAAAAAATGATTCGAAAACAGGACTGAAAACAGTCGAGTTGGCCCACTTTGCATTTAATTATCTTCCAAACCATGCATAATTTTGAAAACCTGTTTGAAGGCGTTTATTGACGACATATAGGGCTCCACAACCCTTTTTGTGGATTTCGAAATCATCGAATATACGTTGAGAAATCGAATCCCGAAGTTTAGGAAAAATCTGTTTAGAAATCAATAAAATCGCTCCACACGACGTCCGTCCCGCCATTCCGAGCGACGTGGTCGCGCACCGTAAACATCGAAAGCTGCGTAACGGTTTCGTGATCGTGTGGGCTTTGACGGAATTCAAATTGGTCGCGTGTGCGCGACGAATTCGACGCGTATCCGTCGGAATCGCCCCGTATCCGTCCAATGCAAATTCAGTCATAACTTTGTACACGCTCGTCAGATCGAGACGAAACTTGTGCCAGCAGAACCGTATCGTTTTTCTGGTCCTGCATGCCAAGTTTGGTCCGATTCTGAGACCATTGATAAAATCACCGTTTTGCGGGCCCCACGGTCCCACTCAACGGGCGATTTTGTGCACGGCCCGCCGGAATCCAACTTTGGACATACGGTTGGGTTCGTATCGGAAAACTGGATCCGTAGACATGTAGTTTGACGACTTTAGAGACCATTGACTCTGGCACGCTTTTCGGTGCAAAGCGGGTCCAACGGCGGACATCGTTTTGGCCCGAAATTATCGTTTTGCCCCTGTGTCCAGAATTGAATGTAAGGACAGGCAATCCTAGCTAATTGGACTATTTTGAGATCATTGGTATTGTTTATTTCAGCTTCCGGGGACTGTTGTACGGGTTTTGACTATAGTGGCACAGTGAGTAGTTCAGATTGTCGGTTTCACCAGCAAAGGACCACAGGCGAGTACAGTTTATTGTCTGCATTTCGATATTGATTTTCACTATATTTCATTGGTTGGTTTCATTAGTTATGTGATTATTTTCTATTATAAATTGTTGAGTCGGGAATGAGAAGTACCAACGATGTGTGATCTGACCTTAGACCGTGTAGACCGTGTAGACCGTGTTGCATTTATTTCTTGTAGACCGTGTAGACCGTGTTACATTTATTTCTTGTAGACAGTGATTTATTTATTGCAAGTAGACCGTGTAGACAGTGATTTATTTATTGCATTTAATCTGTGTAGTTCGTGATTATTATTCTGTAGACAATGTTTCTTTATTGCAATATTTTCTGTAGACCGTGTAACTGTAGACCGTGTAACTGTAGACCGTGTAACTTTAGACCGTGTAACTTTAGACCGTGTAGACCGTGTCGCATAATTGTCCCGAGACCGATCACATATCAAAGGTACTTCTAATGGTGGAAAAGTATATTGGTCTATTTATTACTATTGATTTTTCTTACGGCTTTACTGTTTATTTTCAAACCCATGATTGATGTCTAACCTTTGTCTTATAGTCATTTTCTTTATTTGAAATTGTATTCAGTGAATTGTGCTCGTTCCATTCCTGACTGGAAACCAACATTTTCAGGTTAGCCGTGGATTCACTTAGCTTGGGGAGTTCGGGTGTACTTGCAGACGAGCCTAGAAGATTAGTTAGATAGTCAAGTTATAGTCATTCATATTTGTACAAGTTTATATTTTTCTGCAAATGTAAAACTTGTGATCATTGTAAATTAAATTAGTTTATGAATGAGCATTATTTGTGATCTTGATCTTCATGGCCGTGACAGCGTTCTACCGCCGACACTGCGGCGTAGGCTGGCTTGGACACGTCTTGTATCCGTTTAAAAAAAAAAAACGGGTGCGGGTCGTGACAAGTTTTTGTGGTGGCCCATGCAGGTCAGTCTTCGCAAATCACGCGAACTCGTGATGGTACTTAAGTTAGTTGTACTATTGCGAGCCTGCGACTAGAACATGCTCATTCACGAACAAGGATTAATTTAATTTAAGAGAATGACTAGGACTAGGAGTCCCTATACGAACTTACCGATGGGTAGTCTAGGCTATGCAATGTAGATGAGGGTTATATATTTTGATAGTTGGTCATATCTCCATAAGTACACTATCTTCTCTTGATATGACGATATGATCCAATGTGAATAGATTATTCACTTGGTGAGATCGGACTTCCTAGGATTGATAATCTAACCTCGATAAATTGTTCAGTTCCTCCTCTTGACCCCTTAGGTATCATCCCCATACCCTAGTCCGAATGGCCCATTTAGTTCCTAGTTGCCCTAAGGATTAGTGTATTATATAATTTCTGATTAGATTATCCATATACGGACCTCGAGTTAGTTTCGGTTCAAGTTTTTCCCCAATGTTTGAATACAATGGAATAGTTAGAATGTTGTACTTCATTGTCATCATATATTTCTTTCCTGTGCAACCTCTTATTTTAAAGATTGTGAATGATAGGACAAATATTTATGCCGTATTACATAGTCGACTTATTTGAATCCCTAGAAGCCCAGGAATTTTACAGATAAAGGAATGTTAGTTAACTCATAATGGCAGGACAGCAGCGCACTGTCGCCATTTATTTAAATTATGAAGACTCTGGATTCCCTGCAGCCAGCAGCGCACTGGGAAGGCACAACCCCTAGAGGTGAAATTAGTTTAAGAAAATATATAGGTTATATAACATTCCTAAAACTATGGCTAGTGGCTCACTCCTTATCGTAGTTACACTTGAGCCGATATTGGATAGAGATAAGTAATGTTCGATTTGTGTCATATTTGAGTTACGAAACCAAGGGTTTACCACAGCCTGATTTTTACGGGCGAGGCATAATCCTTGGTAAAATAACTTCAAAAGTGATTACAGGTTAGGATACTATGGAGGATAGGACAATGCCATGTATGTCCCATAAGATCCAAAGCCAATATTAGTGGAAGTTTTGCAAATTGGGTAGCACGTCTTCCGATCTAGCATTTCGTGGTCCTTGTGACCTA